>CM023487.1:13898803-13932980 GCA_013339685.2 Hyalomma asiaticum
ACTAGCCCCGCCACGGTGGTCTAGTGGCTATGGTACTCGGCTGCTGATCCGAGGGTCGCGGGATCGAATCCCGGCCGCGGCGGCTGCATTTCGATGGAGGTGAAATGTTGAGGCCCGTGTGCTGTGCGATGTCAGTGCACGTTAAAGAACCCCAGGTGGTCGAAATTTCCGAAGCCTCCACTACGGCGTCTCTCATAATCAGAACTGGTTTTGGGACGTTAAACCCCACAAATCAATCAATCAATCACCGCATGACTAGTGTGCAGAACTGACAAGATTCTTTTTGTCGTTTAAGAGGCTGTGGATTTGCTGGTCCCTTTAGGTTGTTTTGTTCGTCGCGCTCTTCTGTACCGCTCACGACGCTCGACGTCTTTCATGGCCGCCGTATGTCATTTGCTTGCTCGTTCGGCGTCCACAGAATTGAAATCGTATGCCAAAATGTAAATGTTCAAAGTTTCAGAAATCTTTAGACGCGGTTCATACCATCTGCACTGCAGACAATCACCTTGAGCGCGTCATGCTTTCAGAGGCAGCGTGCGTGCATACGTGCGTCGCGCCGTTGAATCCATTGTTCCGCAAGAATCGTTATCTTCTAAGTAAAAAAAATTCAGGCGTCATTAGACCACCCAGTTAGTAAGCATATGAAGCTGGCAGGATAATATATGTCTCACGTACCAGTATCATTTGTGTATGATACATCCAAAGAAATCTGTTTTCCGTAGACCTTGTCGGAAGCACTTCTCAGCGACCGAACCGGCGTAGCAAAGAGAATGGAAGCGACGAAAGGTGGGAACTACGTATTGGGGAGGGGGGGCATCGAAGATTTTGACCACTTAGGGTTATTTAACGTACACTGACGTTGCACAGTGCATGGATGTGCAGAATTTCGCCACCATCCAAATGCAACCGCCTCGATCGGGTTCGAACCCGCGCTATTTTAGCGCGCACGCACGACCAGATCTGCACGGGCCGGCCGTGCGCACGGCCAGATCTGCGCCCTCACTTCGTGACGTTGCAGCGAGCGAACGCGTTCTGTTCCGAACAAGACCTCCGGTCGCGCCCCAGAGCAGAAAAGTGTAAGCCGCTATCAAAGTGAACACCGAGATCACTGATCTCGGAAACATTGCACAAAGGCACAGAATTGACATCTGTAGCATCAAAATTACACGTCGATGGTATGTGAGTGAAACCCATAGCTTTTGTGTCTCTGAAGTCTTAGGAGAGAATTTATTGCTCTTGAACCATCCGGAAAAAGAAAACACAAATTTGACTCAAGTAGGGGAGTCGTTAGGCGAATGAATTTAATTAAATAACTTGGTCTCATCATCATGCTGAAGGAAATGAAAATTCCCACAGAACAAGCGTAATTAACACGAAATAATGCCGCCCTATGTGGGACTCCACTTGTCGCCTTCTACACAGAAGACCTTTGGCCATTCACTGAACTATAACGTGATCTACCGTGAAGGTAGCTTGCGGGAGATTCGCAACTGAAGAGTCAACATCAAAGCGCGCAAGTTTCCCCGCAAGCAGAGATTGGCTGACTACACCAGAAGCTACGCTAAGCTCACAGTAAATGGCGTCAACCTGTCCTCTCTGACATATAGGCGTGGACGTTTGCATCGTAATACTATAGTAAGATTTATCATAAAACATTCTGAGCGTTCAGTGCGAAAAACGAGGGCAACGAGCAAGAAAGGGCACAAACCACAGCGCTGTATCACAATTAATTTTCGTATAGGCAATCACTCCCTCGTAATAAACCGTCACGAAAACCATGTCACAGCCTATCGAAGAGGCCAAAGTGGACAACTTACAGACTGATTAAAAAGGCTGAACACCAACATTTTGTACGTAATAAAGCGATTCAAAAAGGGCATTCATTTGTGATACAGGGCTGTTAAAAACATCCTTATACGAACCGCGAGCCGTTTTAGTGGAGGAGCTGTTTATTCCTGAGCCCCAGCTGTGGCTGGCGACCGCTGAAAACTCTGCGAAGAGAGTGGGAAATGAGGAGAGGAGGCGCAGAGAGAGAAAAAGAGGGAGAGTAATGAAGAAATAAATTGAAGAAAAGCGAATTTCTTCGCGAGGTGGAAGTTGAACCCGGGGTCCCACAGTCAAAAAGCGACTGCCATGCTGTATACACCAACGCTTGCAGAACACGCATTCATGGGAACCACATGATTGCTTTGTTCTGACGACTGTGACACAACTCCCTATGGGCGACAGAAATAGAGAGTGAGAGATAGTGAGAAAGGAAAAGAAAGAGATTACGGTCAGGACTGTCGAGGAAGGAGCCGCTTTGCCGAGCACTCATAACTCGATCCGCTGGTCACTGACGTCTGCGATAGCAGAACCAAGCGCCTATCTTCTTTCCCGCTTTTCTTTTTGGATGAATGAATGAATGAATGAATGAATGAATGAATGAGCTTTATTGCACACATATCTTGTACAAAGTATGCACAAACTGAATGGTCTCATAGCCAAGGGCTAGTGCGGGTCCCATTTGGAAATGTACATAATGGAAACTGTAATAATTGTAAAAAAGTAAAGAGTACAAATTGAAATTACATATCACCATGCAAGAAATAACGTCTGACTACTAAGAGGAGTCAGTTGAATTCGAGAAAACAAAGCAAGAAGAAACATGACTTGTAGTGAACACAAATAGGTTTGGTAATAGGGGTGCACAGATCTGTAAAGTGAAACTTGGGGTAGCAAGTATCAATAACGTATCCTCTAAATACCTTAACAAAGGGAACTAGGTGACTGCAGCATTTTGCAATGAAACACAAAACATACACAATAAAATAAAGACAAAACCGTATATGTACATGGTGAAAGCATAATATCGCAATGTACCAGTCGGCTCAGGAAGCAGAGAAATTACTTGAAAGTAGTATTTTTTTAGCGATCGCGACAAGTCCTGGGTATTCTTATATAGTGCTTCCGTAGCGCGTTTATTACCTGAAAATTTTCATGAGGACTGTTACATTTTGGGGTTAATAACATGAAACATAAAAGCTTGTTTGTCAGCAAAAGTTTATTTCAGGTAGCTTTCTATCATAATGTCATTTTCACAGTTCGCTATGGACATGTCCCTGCGAGGGCGCAGCGCGAGGTCTAGAGTGTCAAGTCGCAGTTTTCGCAGCTATTATTAGCTTGTTTCACTTGCTCTGTCCTGACTGCTGTACCTTATCCCTTGCGGCAGAATACTGCAGAATACATTGTGAGGCTTGTAGCGCATGAAAAGACAAGGAAGAAGTAAGACGTGACACACACAGGCGCTAACTTACAACAATCTTTATTCGAAGCGCAAATGATTGACAGGCTCGGAGATAACTGTGTATCAACGCCTTCAACTGCCCTCTCCCGCAAAGAACTAGCTTACCTTCCTAATGGTGCGTAAGCTTTGCAACCAGCACACGCATGATGATGTATGTGAAAAAGTTGTATATATGTCATGGGTCCTTTGCTCCTAATAAATATGGTTGCAATTTAGCGCCTGTGTGTGTCACGTCTTTCTTCGTCCTTGTCTTTTCTTGTGCTATAAGCCTCACAGGGTCATACCAACAAGCCCAAATCACTGCTTTAACGCAGAATACACTCATATAGTACACAGAACTTGGCGACGAAAATGCGCGTGGGGTGTGTATGTCATTCCGTCGCCATAAGTTCCCTAATTGGACCTCTCTTGAAGGGACTTCGCCTGGAGTGCAAAAGGGCGGCTAAAGATTAGCTTTTGACTACGCATCTCCATCACAACATTCCATGCGCGTACATGTCGCGGTTTTTCTTGTTGTTAATTTTCTCTAAGCATGCAACTCTGTTTGTTTTAATGATTGGTGTTTCTCTGATTGATGAAGTTCCGTAAAACAACGTACAAACGCTCATTCTTAGCATACCTGTACTCTGCGGATTTTTCGGGCCATGAATAGAGCGGTATAGGAGACTCGTCAACCAGCAGCTTTTTGCTCCTATCCTTGCATTTTTCTTGCCCCGCCACGGTGGTCTAGTGGGTTGTGACACTCGCCTGTGTTAGCTGTGTTTAATTTTTATTTTATTTATTTATTAAATACTGTAAGCCCGAAGGCTCATACCGGAGTAGGCATACAAGTAGTATTGCCAAAGCATCAATTTATTCATGCCAACTAAACGAAAAATGTTCCTTTTGCGCCACCTGACAATCGTGTCAGTGCCCCTCTAAGCTGCCTCCGGCCTTTTTTTTCTTCGTTCTGCGACGATACAAAGAATCTACTCTGTGTGTTTGAGAAATATGTGCATGTACTTAGCATGCGCCTAGCTGTATCGTCTGCTAGAAGCCCTTAGCGCTGGGGATCCGCTATATGAAAAGCGTGCAGAGCTGGCAAGGTTTTCGGTTTAGTTCAGCGCCCAGAGAATGAAAGTCATAAATTTAAATGTTAGGAATTCAAAGTTTCAGAAGTGCTTAAACGCTGTGCATATTATCTGCATTGTGGACAATCACCATGAGCAGCATGCGCATACGTACGTAGGTCGCGCGGTTGAAAAACATTTATCTGGAAGAAGTGAGATATTCTGAAGAAACGAATTCCGACTTCATGAAACCGCCGAGTCAGAAAGCATATGTCGCTGGCAGGATGATGTATGTCGCACGAATAATTTATCTGTATGGTACATCCAAAGAAATCTGTTTTATGCGGCCTTTGTAAGGAGCACGCCTCGTCTTGCGTGGGGTTGGGGGAAAAGGGGACGGAAGTGTGGAAAGAGTGGGAGCGACGTATCGGCCGAGGGCTCCGGAAAATTTTGACCACATGCGGTTCCTTAAAGAAGGAAATTTGTAGTCGAGCAAGGTTGGAAGCTTAGGTTTGTGCGATAAGCAGTTCGCCATTTCTGGTGAGAACAAAGCAGTTGCGAGCGAGAAAACGACGAAATAGAGAAATTGGAGCGACGCCCCCTGCCCCGCTCTGTTGGTGCCTTTTAGAAATGACGTCACCTCATCTTTTTTTGAACACTCCATTGCTTGAACACATTTTCTTGTGCCCTTGCTCGGGCAGATGCTGAGAGGTGTCGCGTGACGTCAGCAAAAGCGCCAACCTTACTCGTCATGATCAACTAACACACTTCGCGAGGGTTTAACATGTTAAAATATTACTCTATTGACGTCTTACTGCGTACGTGACTTCAAAGATGCCTGAACGAACGTCTACTCTGATACCTTTTTTTGCGAAACTGCTTTTTTTTTTTTTTTGTGAGGACTTGAAACTTCAAGCCTAGAAGTTTAAAAGCCGATACTCCCCCTCAGTGGTCTTCGTAGAACTGTCTGGCGGTTTCTTAGAATCGAATGTTATTGTTATTTGCCTTTAGCATACGTTTCTTTAGTCTTCCACACGCGTTCGAGCAAAATACAACTTATAAACTTCAGTCGCTTGGCAACCATGTACATATTTCCTGAATCATGAATTTATGTTTGGTTCTAATGGTCCGCTATCCTATTTACTCAGTTTTTTTTTTTTAACACGGAAGTGTATTATGCCAGGTTCCACCAAGAAATCTGTGACGTACTTCTGTAATGGAAGTAGGTGTCCTAAGAATAAACATGCATTTAAGATAGAAATATACCAAGCACTGGGATTCGAACCCACAACCAGCCAGGGCGCGCCGGTAGGAGCTGGAAGCGCTACTGACGACACCACCGACATACTGCGAATACGAAGGAAAAGACCGGCCTCATATCTTTACTACACCGTTTTACAATTTGCATATTATTAATGTCCGGTTAAAATAAAGGCATTTAGCAGGGACAATTGCTCTTAAATTAACATGGTTCTCAGCGATGACACCGCCGCCTAGGAACGATGGAGCGAAGTCGTAAATTGCGTCAATGTGCGCGCCGACACATAGCGCTTCTGTAGTCTCGACGCGTCTATCGCCGCGCAGGCTTCGCGGTCCTGCCTAGCGGTTGCTTCAGCCATGGCCGCTACATAATTTCTCTTGTACGACGTATATATTAGCCAGTTGCGTCGCGACGCGCGATACTCTGATTGAGGGTCTGCAGGAAAGATGTCTATATTTTCAGGCTGGGAGGAGAAGTACCTTCCCTGCTTGTATAGGCAGCTCAGCCGGGGAGACGTCCTGTTTTAGAGCTATGCTCAGGGATGGGGAATTGGGCCGCTTTCGTCCGAGCATTGTGCCAAGCTATTGATATGAATTTTATATGAATCGCCGATCTTCCGGCTTGTTGGTAAAATGAATCTAACATGTTAAGCGCCGAGAGACAAGGACCAAGAGGAGGACGACAGTACAAGCGCATTGTACTGTCGTCCTCTTCTTGGTCCTTTAATCAGAACTGGTTTTGGGAGGTAAAACCCCACAAAACATCTTCTTGCTCCTTGTCTCTCAGCGCTACACATATTTGAAGCTATTGATAAGTTACCTGCGCAGTTGAGCGAGTGACACACATCTTGCCAATCTCTGACCGCGAGTTGCGTGCTGCAACGCTCACCTTCTAATGCGGGAAAGCGCGCATCTACGACAAGCAATGCGACCAGATCGACGATATGCTTTGAGATCTCCAAGCCTGCGATTACATGGGCTTAAAATATGGGAGTCCGGCTTCGGCGAATCGAATTTAACAGATAACTTTCTTGTAGCTTTTTTCCTCCGTTTTTTATTTATATTCTGTTTAAAGAGAACGAACATTCCATATCTTGCTCTCGCCTGCTTTACAACTATGCCCATATGAAACGCGGACATAACGCCGAACACACATTTCAAATTATCTCTGGGTTATTAGTTCAATAAAGTAAACTTCAATAAAGTTTACAAGTGAAGGTGCCGAAGTTGCCCGTTCAAGAGTGTACTTTGGGATGGAACTCTTCTTTGTGATAAGAACAAACTTGTTGGGCTACACTGATCGTGCAATAAATTTGCCTTTTCGACAATTTTTTCGTTAACGCTTTCTGTAATTTCACTTGGAAACATTTGGAAGACATTCTATTCAATTCGCACTCGGACAATATTATGGGAATTCGCTTCGCAGCGAGAATTTTACTGCTCGCACAGTACTGATATTTAGCCTCCAATTTCAACCCTACTTCTATCCACTGAAAATATTTCGCGATTGAAGTTTCAGCTCACGGGTGATGTTTTTTTAAATCCTCTGTTGCTTCTTATTCACAGATAGATATGTGCAGGCGTCTGCAGTGTACGACTTTCTTCACCGCTAAACAACTTGATCAAACAGAACCTGCTGAGACCCTCTAGCAGGAAGAGTACAATCAGGCGTGCAGTGTTGGAGATAGATTCTGAACTTTGGTTTATTGTGGTACTTGAAAGCACAAATACGAATCCATATGGACGAGGACTTCCGGTTTTGCGTGGCTTTATGTTGTCGCCGCTTAGTGTTGCTTAGTTTTACTCTCCATATATTCTTTATAACCGCTGTAACGATAAGAATATATTTAAAATGGGATGTAGTAATATAGTGCGCATGGTACAAAGTGATTACGTGCAATGTTCATATCGTTGATTGCCGGAGCGTGAGGAATCATGACTTTTGCGAAGTTCGAACAACGCTCACAAGTCGATGCAGTAAGGGGGGAGGAGGTAGAGGTTTCTTGCCGCCCGCAAAATATTCGAAAATAGGGTGAGATATACAGTGAGAAATAGTTGGGCAAATGTCGTGACGTACAGCGCATTACGGGTCTACATTTAGGTTACTTACATGCTTCGTCTGTGCCACTTCACAAAGCGTCACCGGCCCTGGCGTTCGCATTTTCGACTGAGGCGAAAATGCCAGAGGCCCGTGTACTGTGCTGGGTCAGCGTACGTTACGATAACCCCACGTTCTCGAAATTTCCGGAGTCCTTCACTACGTTTATTCTCTCATTTGTACTCTTTCGCTGCCTTTTGCTACCACCACGGACGCTGAGACACGCTCTTTCTCTCGAGAAAAAGAAAAAAAACGCTTCCTTTCCTAAACCGAACCACAGGAATGGTAATAACTTCGTCCAGGGGACCCACAGTAAAATGCTGCTGGCCAGCACGACGCCGCGAGCCAATCACATCCACAATATGGCCGCCGACGAGCAAATCGTGCACCCTTCGCTGCAGCGGAACACGAATCCACGAAACGATCCGGATATCAACCGTTCGGTTATCCTTGCACCGTTTCACAGTTTGCCAAAGTCCGTGGTTAATGACGGGTTTGCACAGTGATCCGGCGCATGCAGTGCAACGTGTCCGGAGAAGTCACATGTTTCGAGTCGTTCGGCCACTTTCCCATGGTGTTCCACTTGTAAAGAAACGCCGGGCAGTGCTAACTTGTCCAAATGCTTACCTACAACGACTTCACGTGCCAAAGTATCTAAATCATCTCCCTCCTCTCGAATCGCCGCAGGGCGCCTGATAGTGCCAGATTACCATCTATTCAGATAACATTAAGCTAATTTTGTGAAAACGCGTTTCACTTTTCGATTACAGTGCTTACCATGACGGTGACATCAACGTTATTTCACATTTTACAGCGAACCTGTAATCGTCTACCCTGCGCCATAGTAGTGTAGTAGTAGTGGTGGCGGCGGCGGCGGCGGCGGCGGTTGTTTTGTTGTAGTTGTTGTTGTTGTTGTTGTTGTTGTTGGTACAGTTGGCGTCACGCAGGTGATAATAAAGATATAAAAGAAATTTTCTTGACAAGGCGGGCTTTGGAGCTTGCGGCAGTTGTATTACAATGTTGTTGTTTTGTGGGGTTTTACGTCCCAAAACCAGTTCTGATTATGAGAGACGCCGTAGTGGAGGGCTACGGAAATTTCGACCACCTGGGGTTCTTTAACGTGCACTGACATCGCACAGCACACGGGCCTCAACATTTCGCCTCCATCGAAATGCAGCCGCCGCGGCCGGGATTCGATCCCGCGACCCTCGGATCAGCAGCCGAGTACCTTAGCCACTAGACCACCGTGGCGGGGCGGTTGTATTACAAGTGATAGCAAAATACTTGCCTATGGGCACTTCCTTAATCTACTTTCTAAAACTTGGGATAAACGCAAAATAAACGTAGTGGTACTTTCGGTGTAAGATACCGGCAAGGAGATTCGCATTTTCCTTAGAGACTCACACTAATTGTATAGTAAGCCAAGGCAAGACACTTGGGCGCGTACGGAGGATCATGTATATAAACGGCAGCGCGCATTTGGCACAACACTTGACATGATGCTGCAGTCAGTTGTATGCTGTAAGAACCACCCGACAACGAAGCTGCCGGTCGCCTCACACAGAAGATACTCGCAAGCTGCAGACAGGCAGAGGGAAACGGCTTAGTTATTGATTGATTTGTAGGGTTTAACGTCCCAAAACCAGCTCTGATTATGAGAGACGCCATAGTGAGGGTCTCCAGAAATTTCGACCACCAGGGGTTCTTTAACGTGCACTGACATCGCACAGCACACGGGCCTCAACATTTCGCCTCCACCGAAATGCAGCCGCCGCGGCCGGGATTCGATCCCGCGACCTTCGGATCTGCAGCCGAGTGTCATAACCACTAGACCACCGTGGCGGGGCAAAGGGCTTAGGAAGACTACCCATACACAAACAGCATTAACCGAAACCACCGATACAAAACGTTTCACTTGGACAGGTCGACCGAGAGCTTTGTTGTTCGGCGGTTTTCACGGCGTTGAACTGGCTGTACTCGATGTTGGCCGTCATGCAGAAGGAAGAAGCGGACGTGCTCTTCCTGCAAAAGGAGGGCGGTCCAAACGCGCTTGACAAATGGAGGGCGGACCCGCGCTCTCGATTTGTCAAGGAATGTGTAATTTTCGAATGTATTGCGATTTTCTTATTTTTCGAACAAGCATTTGGAAGCTATGTGATAACCTGTGCCTCCTGGCCGCCTTCTTAACATATTTTAGCCGCAAGGAAAAAAAGAAGTTGTTATCAGTGCGCATCCATCGAGAACAACGTATATAAGCACGGCCAAACTGGTTTCGTGTTATACTTTATTGATGAAGCCAGAAAGAATGCGCATCCTTGTGCACAAGAACATCCGGCTTTGGATCACCTTATGATGCCAATAATGTTTGGCTTTGCGCAACTAGGGCCTCCTTAAATTCTTTATAACCGCTGCAACGGATAAGAATATTAGAAAAATATTTTTGCGGTATACCGAATGCAGAGAGGGAAAGAGATGTTTGATTACAGTGAAGCAGAGAGGTCGGCCTGAGGGAGATACCACGTATACAGTAGTGTTCCTAATTAGTGTGGGAGGAAAATTCATTATACGTACCGCGCATTACAGCTCAGATAAAACATGAGCAGCAGCCTGCGCAGCCCGCTTTATTTGCTGCATTAGTACACATTGTCTAATATCAGCAACTTTTTGTTAAACGGAATACGCGAAGTATGGAAGTAAACTTTTCTCGACTACTGATTTGGCACTTCCCGAACATGTTTAGACCCACAGCGCGCACGACGTGATAATATCTACAGTGCCTCTTTGCGGCCTGTTTTATCGTAAGCTCCACGAATATTTTGCGGGTGGCGAAGAGCATCAATCCCAACTTTCCTTGATTGATTGATTTGTGGGGCTTAACGTCCCAAAACCAGCTCTTATTATGAGGGGCGCCGTAGGGGAGGGCTCCGGAAATTTCAACCACCTGGGGCTCTTTAACGTTCACTGACATCGCACAGCACACGGGCCTCAACTTTTCGCCTCCATCGAAATGCTGCCCTCAGATGCTGCCATCGAATTGTTACCCTCGGATCTGCAGCCGAATGCCATATCTACTAGACCACCGCGGCGGGGCAGTACCAACGAGTATGCGCGAATACATGCACATGAATACCTCACAATGGGGATGTTAAGATCAATCTCTTGTCTGAACAGTTATAATGTTTAGGAAGCTTGAATTCAGTTAGCTGTTGCACAAAGCGAAGACGAATAGCTGTCACACGTTACTCGCGCTGTCCGGCAAACGGCACACAACACTACGTTCCAGTTTTTAATAATCTTTATCAGATAGAACTCCACGTCTGGAGCGGAAAGCTATTTTTAACGAAAAACGTGCGACAAGAGACGTTGGAAGCAGTAAACGTTTCTTGAAATACTGGGCCGGCATGATTCCCAGCGCGAATAGGTGACAACCGGCAGTAAAGGCTTCTAATTGCTTTTCGAAGAGGCTAAAGTGCTGGATGGCTGGCGATTCCTTCGCCTATAATTTGCCCGTTAAGATACACCTCCTTAGCGACACTTATAAAATTATTGCACTTGCACTCCCTGGTCAGCATTCAATGTTCCCTTGATAAACTGTCTCCCCTTTTCTGTCTACTCCGTCTCCCACACAAGCTAGCCAGTCAGACGACTGTCTAGTTAACTTGACAAGCGTTCTCTGCCCATTTCCTTCTATTTTTCTTTGACTCAATGCTTTTGTACGTCTTTACGGACAACACATATTCTCTCTACCCGCAAAGGACCCTGATTATTAATTAAGTCACAAAAGACTTTCAGACCATGTAGAAAGCTTGATATAAGATTTAGCAGGGAAAATTGTGTGAAGTTTGGTTTGAAGTTTGTCAAGCTTGCGTCAGGGATACATACTGCTATGTACGAAAGATCTAACTTTACGTTCTGTTTGCCATCAAATAGTCGCAGTGATCCGTAACCGTCATCATTTCTGTTGTAATAGCTGTGCTTAAGGACGCGGTAACGTAGTCTACACATCATCAGAGGCGGCATGCTTTACGATTGGCCTCTTTAGCGCTACCATGGAAGCGTACACAAAATGTTAAGTAATCTCACGGTTCATTGGAGCACGTGGTATAACGCATACTTGTAGCATTCTTGGGGACGCGGCTAAGTTTCAAACAAAGAACGACAGGGATAGAAACCTGCCAGGCACTGCTGCTCACCCGCAAGTGAAGTTGCAAAAGCCATCGAACAAAAAATAGTTGGTCGTCTCATCTCTGTCCTCGGGTTCTTGGCAAACGCAGTATTTTGTACATTCGCCTAAAGTTGCGTTGTAATAGTATGCAACAAAGGGGTCTTCCAGCTGTGAATAGATGGTCTCGCATGTTTCTGGATTATCGTCTTCACCTTTGTCCTTCCTGCAGGCACCTGGTGGCGGGTTGGTGCAGGACTGGGCATCTTGATCTAAATTTATTTATTGAGGAATAAGAAACCGGACTCTTAATTAAAATGCCCTGGTTTGACAGAAACGAGGACCGTTTATAATATTTCCGTGCAGTCCTACCTAGCGCTATGAAGCGAGCAGTCTGACTACCTGCCTGTAAATTATTATCAACATCTATGCACGTGTGTAGTTACAATAACCACTACTATCGGCGTGTTCGGCTGCCGTGAACTCATTTAAAGAGCATGAGTATTACAAATAGCATGCATTACAGTATACAGATAGCAGAGCGGCGCACACCGATTCCACGTAGGGAATGTTGCTTTTGTTTGTTTTGTGGGGTTTAACGTCCCAAAACCAGCTCTGATTATGAGGGACGCCGTAGTGGAGGGCTCCGGAAATTTCGACCACCTGCGGTTCTTTAACGTGCACTGACATCGCACAGCACACGGGCCTCAACATTTCGCCTCCATCGAAATGCAGCCGCCGCAGCCGGGATTCGATCCCGCGACCCTCAGATCAGCAGCCGAGTACCATAGCCACTAGACCACCGTAGCGGGGCGTCGGGAATGTTGCTTTCTACGCGAATGTCATTAGTTCTATACAATACATACGTTATTGTACGCAGTAGGACTACAGCAAGGAACGCAAGTGTCGTTGCAAGAAGAAAACTGAGGAAAGGTAATGACGCTGATGTGCTCTGTGCGCACACAGCTTTGTTTAAGGATGCTGAAAAGGAAAAGTACGATGTTAGAAGAGCGCTTGACATCCCACGTGACAGGTGACTCGGATATTATCAATGCTGACTGGATTACTGTGATATGCTACGCTAACAGTTTTGATTTCGGCGTTGCGGTGTAGCCTTACAGACTAGTGAGCACTTCCTCCTCGACAGGCCAAATAGTGCTGTAACAACTTATTTCGTCTTATTCGCTGCTTTGACGGCATCTTTGGCACTATATGATCAATGAACAAACCAACAATAGAAATTTTGTTTGGAAGCGCGAGGAAACAGCGAGGCAGACGAGGTGATACCACAACAGCCAAATTTGACACAAGTGTTCATTTACAGTCAGCTCACTCCATCATCATCACCATCAGCCTATTTTTAAGTCCACTGCATGACGAAGGCCTCTCCCAACGATTCCCAATATGCCCTATACTGAGCGAGTTGGTTGCATTTTATGCCCGCGAACTTCTTAATTTTATCGCTCCGTCTAACCTTTTGCCTGCCTCTGTTGCCTTTCTTGTTCTCTTGGTATCAATTTCGTCGCTCTCACTGTCCATCTGTTATCTGTCCTCCGCATGATATGCCCTGCCCAGGTCCACCTTTTTTCTTTTAATTGATATAAGAATATCTGCTACTCCTGTCTGTTCCCTTATCAATGCCGCTCGTTTTTTTTATCTCTTAGCGTTACCCCTATCATTTTTCTTTCAAATAGCGCTCCACTGTCTTTTACTTTTGAGTACCAGCAAGCAGCTAGCATACCAGAGCACGAAGAGTAATCAACTTCATTTCACCAATTTGACTTAGCGTGCGCTTCAATTTTTAGGGGCGAAGCTCCTTAAGGCGTAGGCTTGTCTGCCGTAGTTGTCCGTCGTAGCCCCTTTGTCTTCATCGAAGGCTGAGCTGCCTCGAACGCTGGCACGCGCTCTTGTGTCACGAGTTCACGCCGGTTCCTCTTCGTCTACTCCGGCATCACTCAGTTTCGGTTTCGTTTCGTATTACATCACAATACCCCCAGTTTTAAGAAGTTGTTCACAACTTTACAGTGTTCTAGAGAACTCAGTTGTCTGTCCATACAGCACGAGGCATGATTAAATGCTCATGTACAAGAGTACACCTGTTGACTATACAGCACAGCAACATCCATATCACACGGTTACGTAACCTAACAATCTGCTAATTTGTCAGATCTATGGTATGAATAAGCTGGTCGTCTTGTCGAAGGAAGAACTATCATGCTTTGTGTGCCGTAGTTGTCCATCGTAGCCACCTCGTCTACTTCGTAGCCACGCTCGCGCTCGCCCTCGGCGCGTGCCACCCGGCGCGCGAGCTCTCTCATTCTTCCATCTGCTGTCTTGTGAGAGAGAGAGAGAGAGAGAGAGCGAAAGTCGCGCGTTGACTATGGAAACGCTCTTTCTTCGATTAACGCTCTACCAGCTCGCAAAGAAGGGGAACGCGACCTCACCCGCGAGAGACAAGCTTGACGCAGGCAGCGTCTTCTAGCGAGTTTCTTGATTGAAAAATACCGACTGCTCGCGCTGGAGAACCGTTCACCGGCCACCTATATATATATATATATATATATATATATATATATATAGCACTGGATCTTGACTTGCAATGAAGTGCCGGTGGGAGATTTCACTTGTGCGTAGTTGCACCATAAGGATTCGTAGCGTGCGCGTTAACAAAATTAATCCGCAACTCGGCACGATCTACGATGAACCTCCAGAGCTTCGCCCACTCATCATCATTCACTCTGTGGATATGCTGTGAATTTTTTTTAGAAGCAAACAAATCATCAACAATATTTTTAATGAACATTTTAGACACATATCTCCTCAAAAAACAAAGTAGTTAAATGGTTAAAAACAGTTCAGTACGTACCCGCGTTGCACTCCTTTATACACGAAATGCGATCGGGGAACGTCTCATTGAAACGCTCCGGCATAACGAGGACAGTCGTGCATTTTTTTCCGTCGTATATGTAGCGAATATCATTGTCACGGTCTCCGGCATTGTCATAAAGTGGACCCTTTGGGGCCTGACAGGTTGGTTTGCAATCGGTATTTCCGTTGACACTGACTGCTCGTTGCTCTGTAAAAGTTGGCAGTTGATAATTTTGTTTAGTGTTTCCTGGCGAACTCCAACTACTTTTACCGCTTCTATCCATCCGCCTATGTCTCCACACTATTCTTATCGTCTAGTTCACTTGGTATAACTAAAAAAGGGGTGGTTGTGCGAAGCAGTATGGCGATTGTGAATGATCGATCTTGACATCGCTATCGTAATACACTTCTTATGCACGTCACGACTATAATATAATCACGTGTGACTGATACTCCCAATGCTCGGCGCGGGTATATGAGGGTGTGGGCCTTACGTTGGTGAGTTCGCATTTAAACCCTCTGTCAATTAAAGACCAAGCAAAATAGACATTGAAAGTTTGGTGAGCACATATTTTGGCTGGGTTAAACCGCAGAAAAGAGAAGCGTACCGTGTGTTGCAACTTGCAGCTGACATGTAGACATAAAAAAATCATCACCATCTCCCCGAAGGGAACCTTGATGGGATGCGAAGCAGCAGCGTTGCGCACGGGTGGCGTCACGGGTTGAACGGCGCTAACGCGGGTGCTTCGCATCCCATCAGGGTTCCCCTTGGGAAGATGGTGTTAATTTTTTGCGCGTCAACCGACGAGTCGGCGTTGTAGCGAGCGGCGGTCGCGGTAGCGGCAGGTGTTGCGGGTGAACGAACGAGGCGGCAGCTGCGGGCGCTGCGGCGAGCGCGCGGCAGGCGAGGGAGAGAGTGACGTGAGCGCGCTTTGCGAGGGGAGCGTCACGTCAACATGCAGCTGCGGCGTGACCTACTTGGCACCGCTCCAACACCTGCGGCGAGGGGAGCACTTTGCGGCACGTTCGTACGGACGCACGGAGGGACAGCGTTACACAGGCTAGTCAAAGAGCTGCTTCGCATCTAAAAGACAGACAGACAGACAAGCGTGCTGTAATGACCGTAGACAGGTGACCACGTGGTAGGGAGTTAGGAATCAAGCCGGGATCCCCGAGATGCTGAGGAAGCCCGCTATATTACTCTTCCACTGCGCTTCTTCTCACGCGGAAAATGTCGCAGGCAAACTCGCTGGATCACCAGTTGTGGTGACCGTCCTTGCCTAACATAAATTGCGGTGGTGGAGTGCGTTGACCGCTCTTAGAGCAATGTAAGAAAACATACACATTTACTATACTCTCATCGAAAATGCTTTTTGTTCAGCCCTGATTGACCCCTCAGCAACACTCCAGATTTTGCACAACGCCGTGGCAGCGACGGAACCTGCAGCTTCCGGCGTACAACTAAACAGTCATTCTGGTTCACGCAGCCGCTGTTTTGCAGCGGAATCCTACCGCCGTAAAGCCACCTGCAATTTTTCACCTGACCCAAGTGATTATGCGGCTCGGTGCACCTGTACCGAACCTGTCAAGCTTGGTGGCAAGTGATTGGCTGAAGACGACTACAGCGGCGACAGCGACGTTTCAAGATATTCTCCGCTTTTGGCTTTGACACACCCGTTCATTCTGCACAAGGCGGTGACAGAAGACGATCTGAGCAAGTCTTATATCTGATGTGCTATCCGAAAATGCGTGCTTTGCACTCGCACACAGCTATCAAGGAAACCAAAATCGATGGATTTGTTTCGTCGAATTGAGGGTACGTAGAACAAGAGCCCGAAAAGCTAGGAATGAACTGCAACAAGACGGAAAGGCGGGCTGGTTAGTTTGGATTCATTATTGTAGACAGCGCAAAATGTAGATAGCGAAATCGTTGTTCAGTGTGGGCTATCTGCAATAATGAATCCAAACGAACTACCCCGCCTTTCCGTCTTGTCGCAGAAGCGGAAACTGAAGCTCTCTGGCGTACCACTAAACAGTCATTCTGGTTCACGCAGGTTGCTTCTGTTTCTCCTGTCTATCGTTTGTTAAATTTTGGTTCGCTGCGGCTGCGATTGCCTCCTGTTGTTTTAAAATATTTTAGTTCCTGTTCAATTCATAAATCATGTCCACGATGTGTCTTGCCATGAGAAAATATCTGATAACCAGTATGTTCTAGTTGTGATTATGGCCATCTGGGAAATTGCTTTGGTGTGACGGGTAAGGATATCCAAAAAAGAAAGAAAGCTGACGGCACCGTTAGACAGTGGTTATGTAAGACTTGCGGAGGTTGCTTCTCCGGATTGGGCCTTAAAGGAAAACATTCCCTCGAGAGATGATGTCGTAAAATTCCAGGCACAGCTGAATTCTGTCGTACCACTAACAGGGAAAATTGATTCTTTGCTTGAGCTAAAAAATATAGTTGCAGAGCTTCGAAGGTCAGCAGAGCACATGTGTGACCAGTACGATCAAGTAGTGCCACGCTTAACTGCACAGGACCGAGAGATCGCTGAGGTCAAAGCACATATTGCTCATGTTGAAGGCAAAACTGAAGCCAAGGAATTTTGTAGTCTAAGAAACGAGGTTAATGACTTCGAGCAGTATGGACGCAGACAAAACCTAGAGATACATGGACTTCCACGGAACGAGAACGAAATTTTGCTCGACGTTGTCAGTAAACTTGGAGTTTTCCGTGGTCTAGCCCCTCTGATTGAACCAGAGGTCGACAGCATACACCGTCTTCCTGCCAAAATGGTCATGGTCCGCCTGTGCTGATCAAATTTATTTCTAGGCAAACGAAGGATAACTGGAAACAGAAAGGGAAGCAACATTTAAGAGAATTGGAAGCCTGAAGTTCGCTTTTATGATCATCTGATACCGAAGAACAAGCGTTTTCTTTAGTTAACGCGCACAAAAGCCTCTGAAATGGGGCATCGTTTCGTATGGCAGAAAGATGGAAAAGTACCGATGCGAAAAAACCCAGGTGATCCAGTTTTACATGTCTCAAATGAGTCTGATCTTTGCAGGCTTACAAACGCTCAGTCAGAAAGGGATGGTGTTCGAGCAAGCCGCACCTTGCCGCAAAACATTACTTCTTAGCCGACCCTCTTGGATGCAATTGCCGTGTGATTACGGTATATTATCATCATCATAGATAATTATTCCAACAACAATGCTTGTTCTGTGCAACACAGGTTCAAGCACATGTGTTGCATTCAATTGTCTATTTAAACAGCTTTTCGTCCTCTTTCGTTTAAACGCAAGAAGCCTGAAGAATAAAATATATGACATCACAGTGTACCTTGACTCCTGTCAGCACAAGTTTGACGTGCTTGCCTTTAGTGAAACCTGGTTCTACGACTGTAATGACACCCTTGAACTTGATGGCTATGCTGACTTGTCCTTATGCAGAAAGTATGGAGTCGGTGGTGGCGCTTCATTCTGTGTCAGAAATACTAGGCATTTCATATTTAGATGCGGAGCAGCTTATGGCGGGGGCTCTGTCCCTCCGTCCCGCGGCGTCCACCCCCCACTACGCATGAGCGTCCCCTCCATCTCTCTCTCTCTCCTCTAGGAATCCTCTCTACTCTACAGAGTGGCGCCCGCATCCCATACCCCCACAGTGCATCCGCGTCCCCTTTCTCTCTCTCTCCTCTCCTACGCTCCCCCTTTCTCTTCTCTAGGATAAGACAGAAAAATATAGTTCGGCTTCTCTAGGAATCCTCTACGCTACGGAGCGACGCGCAGAACAGGTGGTGCGACAGCTGCATACTCCGCTGGGGGCGCCACGGTAGTTCCGCGGTATGAAAATGACGGAGCGCGCGCGCCTTATTCTCTCCTGTGCAGCGCCGCGATGAGCACTCGGGCCATTGCGCAACCACCGCGTTCTCTGTCTTCTGTTATACATTCTCATGCGCCCTCACAAAAAAATTACGCCATCTAACGCTCAACGACATTCTCTCCAGCGAAGCTTAATAGGAGGAGGCGATCACAAGCACGGTGCTCCGAAAGCAGGCCCAGGCTATCCAGAGGGCCCACGAAAGGGCGGAGCGTCATGGCGTTCTGTCCTCCACGTGGATGCGGCCTTACGTACCTCCTCGGGATTCATTAAAGTTCACTGTCTGTCTGTCTGTCTGTCCCGTTGAAGCTAACCATCTCCCCGCTGCCTCGCATCCACACATGGTTCCCTTTAGCGGGAGATGGGGTAATTTTTTACGAGACATGTGTTCACTTCACACCGACTCTGATGTTGGCTACAGAAGTGCAAGGTATTAAAATGTAACGGGTGGATCGACCACCCTCTGGCAATGTACGTACATAACTTTGTTGCGCATATAGATAGCATACTTGCTGAAGTACGTATATCCCGGACCGGTGGTTGATTTGATTGATTGATTTCTGGGGTTTTACCTCCCAAAACCAGACGCCGTAGTGGAGGCTTCCGGAAATTTCGACCCCCTGGCGTTATTTAACGTGCACTGACATCGCACAGTGCATGGGCCTAAAGAGTTCGCCTCCATCGAAATGCAGCCGCTGCGGCCGGGATTCGATTCCGCGATCCTCGGATCAGCAGCCGAGTACCGGAGAGACTAGACCACCGTGGCAGGGCCTCGGGTGGCCGAAATCTCCGGAGCCCCTCACTACGGTCTTTTTCTCTCTTCTATCTCTTTCAGTCCCTTTCCCTTACCCCCATGAACGCTCAACCGTGCATGATTTGAGCTGTCTTATCGAGGCAAAATAAGAGAGTTCGTAAGTACCTGCGAGCACCAGGACCACCAGGGCTGACGACTTGAATATGGTTATCAGGGAAGGTACCATCGTCGCTAGGTAAGAACCTAAAACAGTGATATTACAAGTAACTTTAAAGACGCAGTTTATCTTAACCGAGTAAAATATATATTGTACGCACCGTTTATACGAAACACGACTGCTCGTACTTAGTTACTGTTCACATGAAAGTGATCGAAGTAGGAGGTGTGAGTCCTTGATATAGTTCCTACTGTTCTACTGGCTTCTCTTCCTCTCGTTGTTGATCGTTTCTACTTTCGCAAGATAATTGTAGGGTCCCACTAACCTTACAATCAATCATATTCACGTCGTCCAATTTAACCTTAGTTCAATCACCTGTATAATATTTCCGAGTTGGTGAGTGAGGGCACGAGCATAAAACCGCGTGTGAAATGCTGGAGCTATATCCGAGACTTTCATATCAAGGGTCGAGTATGTGTTAACTATAGAGCGTCATTTTTATAAAATGGGGAAGATACATCGCTGTATTCGAGGCGTAGGTTAACATTTGCTGTGTACTCTTCCGCTTGTTTCGAACGCCTGCGTGTATGCAAAGCGACAGACAGACAGACTGTTAACTTTGTTAATACAAGGCGATTAAAATAAATTTTTATAACTCTCTCAGCACTGGGCACTGTGACGCATTATCATTACCAGATCAGCAAGTAAGTTGTGCGGCCAGGGGCACACAAATCGACATGGTAATTATCGCTACTATACATCTAAATAAATTGAATAATAAGCTTTGTAGCTACTGCAGTAAGCGAGCATGCTGTTACTAAATATTCGGAAGGATCCGTGCTTTACTTAAATAGCTCTTCAAGTTAGCGGTAAGGCCGCTGAGGTCCGGACAAAGCTGTCATGAAATAAGTGCACGTGTGCTGCTTCTATATGAAATGCCCAATGTGCTTCATTTGCATGCCCATTTTTTCTTCTCCTGGCCAATGTTAAATACAACTCCACTTCGCGCCCTGCTGCATCACACGCTCAAGGATATATCGACATTATTAATAAAATCCCAAGTAACAACGAGCGCATACATGCGCACATATATATACACATGTAATATATAACGTGGGAAGCATTGAGGCGTCGTGTCAATAATAGGTGCAAATTATGAAGTGAGTGAATTTATGAGGACCGAATACTTTATATGTGCCAGTAAAGAGTGAAGACATTGGGCTTCCCTGACATTAGTGCTAGGAGTATTCCAGATTATAGTTCCTTGAAATTCCAGAGTTTGACGACCGTAATTAGTATTAATTTTAGGTAACAAATGTCGATGGCGTGAAGCAAACTCATTAGCTCGCATTGACTGATGAAGGTACACTGACTGTAAACTCCGATGATCATTAATTATTAACCCGAAAGCGTTTCTTGGCTAGGTTGGCGAGAGCGCGCGCCCAGCTGCCGTCCGCAAAAAGCGTCCGCATAAGCCGTGCCCGGAGAGCACGTGGCCTGTCCCACCCGAAGTGACGCCGGCGCCAACACGGCCAACACTCGCCGCAGCGGCACTCGGCACGCGCCACGCTCTGCTGGAGCTACCTGCAGCGTCCTACGGCCGCGTCGTCGCGTTTCTTCGCTGGGTTGGCGGAAGCGCGCGCCCAGCTGCGTGGCGTCGCCGTGTCAACACTCGGCGCGCGTATGCGCCAGCTGGCCCATCGTTCCTCGCTGCCATGCGTGCAGATTTCAATCTCGAATTGAAGACACCCACTGAGGCCATCACGACGTCGAGATGTACGTCCATCGATCTCGCATTCACCAACGACCCATACATTATGCGAAATGTGATGATGTCTCAACCTACTACTCGGATCACAAGTCCGTGGTAGTGTCTATGTACCCCGGCCTAAGTACGCCGTCACCGGAACGATGAGAGGGTGACGACACCGGTGACTGTCTAATGACACCGCCCACAACGCCGCAGCGGTCGCGGTACTTCGATATGTCCGAGACCTGCCTCCGGCATATCTGCGTATACTGCCTGGACGACGAAATAGAAGAGGACATGTGAAGTGGCGACACCACTTCGATGGCATCAAGTCATGTAAATAAACGCAATGCGTCCTTCCACACTGCCTCATTCTTTATAACACAACTCGGCAACAGTAGTTTCCAGTACCCGTCCGCAACAACAATCTATCTAAAAGAAACGTTTTCGCGTTCTCATCTCACGAGAATATGTTTAGGGATTGTCGAACTTTTTCTATACATTATGGAAGCAATATCGTAGGTGACTAAACTTTGTACGCTTAATATATTATGGGATGTAGACAAATCATTGCCTCTCCTAGAGGTATCACTCGACGTTATTATTCGAAGAGCCCTTTCATGGAGATCTGTAATGGATTTAACGTGAATATTTAATGTGGATGAAATGAAAGTTCAAAAGCGAGCGCCTTCAGAAGCTTTTATAGTTGAAGGACATTGAACTATGAATTCCGTTAACGATGATGACGTACGAAGGTACCTCGCATCTTATAGCCAGGATGATGATATGGGGACAGTGATATTGTAATTAAGTTTGGATGAGGGGCGTACTTGTCGTTATATCTGCCGATGTTATTTCTACAGTTATAAGGCTACGCGCTTTTGAAGCGTGTTCAGCGTATCTTTCTGAGCAGATTTGCAAATGAAGCACGCGGGAAAATTTTGAATCGCCTACTATGGACAGCGCACTGATGTGGACGATGGGTCAACGATCAGACAGGGTAACATTTTAAACGGCTAGAAGCATTGCCAGGCTAACGACACACACACACACCACTATGCGTCGTTGTCTGGTCCCTTCGGAGCAGGAAAACTAGCTTCCGCGGTTCAAAAGGCAAAACTTTTCCGGTTGAACAACACAAAGTCTCGCTCTCCTCCGACGAACGTAATCGAAGTATCTATGGAAGATGATGATTGTAGTTCGGTAAGGAAAAGACGCTAATTTCTGCAGCTTATGTAGGGAGCACGGCTAAGCGTCCGTGGGGGTGGGGGAAAGGGAGTGAAAGAGATAGAGAGGAGAGAAAGGCCGTAGTGGAGGGCTCCGGAAATTTAGACCACCTGGGGTTTTTTAACGTGCACTGACAACGCACAGTACACGGGCCTCTGGCATTTTCACCTCCATCGAAAATGCGACCGCCGCCGCCGGGACCGAACCCGCGTATTTTGGGTGGCAGCCGAGTACCGTAGCCACTACACCATCGCGGCGGACAATCTATCTATGGAAGGAATCATCGCACTCGCATTAGTGAACACAGGCGCTGTCGTTTCACTAATCACAGAACTTTGCCGCAAGCTTCGAAAAGTAATGATGCCGTCATCTGTGCTGTCACTCGAACAGCAAGTTCACAGTGCATTACCCCTGTTGCTGCATGCACTGCCAGCATGGCCATTGAAGGGTATACGTATACAGTCGAGTTCGTCGTTCTCTCGTCCTGCTCTGACGGCGTCATATTGAGCTTCCTTTCCGATGACCAGGCGTTATTGATTGCTCTCGCGCCGAAGTTGAACTTTCTCCGCTTTACGAAACTCCCTCACATGAGCTTGACTATTTTATGGACAAAGCGGTCCTTACAGAATAAACCACGATCCCCCTGTACTCTTCAGTGATTGCAGCTGCCTGCCCCAATTGCGTCCACGATACTGCTGCAGTCTTTGTACCATCGCACATTTTGTTCGCCGACGGCGCTCAGTTCCCTTCGCTGTTCTAACTTTGAGCTTTGAGTGGTAGCGGCACTGAAGTGTTCATTTCCAACGCTAGGGCCACGCCCCTCACCTTAATTACGTCACGGCCAGTGCCTTGGACGTCTCCAGCCTGCCGACTGTGTGACCATCTTAGACATGCCACTTGATAACGCCTGCTCCGACGTGAGCACATTGGCAATCGCCTTGCCCCCAGTCTACGCAAGACGTCTTCGATAGCTCATTAGATGCCCTCCTGAGCCCTACACAACGATCACAGCTGTTCAGCTGCTTAGTCTGCTACAGAAATGATATACCACTCTTCGTTTCGATGGTCAACAAACGCCTCTAGGGCACACACTGACCGTGCATCACGAGATCGACACCGGCACCCACGCACCACTGCGTCAGAGGCCTCATCGTGTATCTCCTACAGAGCGCCGTGTTATTTAAAACCAAGTAACCGAAATGATTGAGCATGGGGTGGTTCAACCTTCTAATATTCCCTGGGCGTCAGCTGTACTCGTCGTAAAGAAAAGGATGGCTCGATCCATCCGATTTTTCGTGGACTACCGTCGGCTTAATAAGATAACGCGTAAAGACGTCTACCCATCACTCCCATTACTACGCATCGATGGCCACTCAAATGTTTTCAACGCGCGAGCTATTTTTCCTCGCTCGGCTTACGCTGTCTACTGGCAGTGCCTATGGCCCCAGCCGATCGCCATTTTTTAGAAACACTTCAATTTTATTTGATATCGACCATTGTAAAATGGAATGGCAGATGCTTTCTGCAAAACAAGTAATGAGATGCTTTCTGATTAGTTGCGTCTTTTAAGGTAGGACGCGGGGAACCGTGCTGAAGAGGTGACGTGCGGCAGACCACCTCCGCGCCGCGCTCTGATTTCTCTCTTGAGCACGGCGTGGAGGTGGTCTGCCACGACGTCACGTTGACAGAGCGGTGCCATTGGCTGGAGGGGGTCCTTTAACCGGCTGACACCGCTTTTTTCTTGACCTGTACCCGAGTACAGATATGCCCACATGCGTTCCCTGGACCACAGCACTTGATGGGGAAAGTGCCAAGACAGGACGTCAGGTGGACAACCTTGAAGCTCAGTCATAAAGACAAATTAAAGGGGTGAATGTTAGAAAATAGTCATCGTCACTCTATATAAAAACGGTAGATTCACTCGTGGTCAGGCGCCACTAAATGTTTCCGGGTACCAAACAACCTCCAGTGGTCCGGCAACCATGGCGACGTAATCCTACCTGAGAGATACAAGGGATCAGAGGAGGCTGGCTTGCCGAGGATATCGGAATCACGTGACCTCACCTCCTGCTTTTTCTTTCCTTTTTTTTTTATTCCTTCATGCCATGGCACCACTTCTTTAATGGCTAAAGCACTCGATGAAAAAGAATCCAATGATGCTCTCTAGGAGGAGCAGTGCAATCTGGCTTGTACTATTGCACATCCATCGAGAACAACGTATGTAAGCACGGCCAAACTGGTAACGTGTTATACTTTATTGGTGAAACACGAAAGAATGCGCATCCGCGTGCAGAAGAACATCCGGTTTTGGGTTCCCTTAGGATGCCGACCTTTTGCTTTGCGCAATTTGGGCCTTCTTAAATTCTTTATAACCGCTGCAAAGGTTAAGAATATTAGAAAAATATTTATGTATTATACCGAAGGAAGAGAGGGAGAGAAAGAGATGTTTGATTACAGTGAAGCAGGGAGGTCGGCCTGAAGGAGATACCACGTACAGTAGTGCGGCCCATTAGTGTGGACGGAAAATTCATTATACGTATCGCAAATTACAGCGCAGATACAACATGAGCAGCAGCCTGCGCAGCCCACTTTATTTGCCCCATACGTACACGTTATCTAATCTCAGAAACATTTTGTTAAACGGAATATACGAAGGATGAAAGTAAACTTTGCTCGGCTACTGATTTGGCACATATCCCGTATGCTCAAAAGGACAGAAAGTTGAGCGAGTTGGTAACAGTCCATAATCGTATGCGTTTTGTCCAATGGTGCGCACAGCGTGGTGACATCTACAGTGGCTCTTTGTGGCCTGTTTTATCGTAATCTCCACGAATCTCTTGCGGGTGACAAACAGCATTGATCTCATCTGCCCTTCCTAAACCGATAGCTTTGTTAATACTTGAAGCCGCTGGTATCCCCAACACTACAGGAGTCAATGCTATAAGCGTAAGATAGCCGGCTGTCTGTTCTAACGTTTTAATTTTATGCAGCACCACGTTTTTCGAATCATTTCCGGGGTTGCGCGTCCCAAGACCACAGCATAATTTTGAGAGACGCCGTAGTGGAGGTCTCCGGAAATTCCGACCACCTGGGGTTCTTTAACGTGCACTGACATCGCACAGCACACGGGCCTCAACATTTCGCGTCCATCGAAATGCAGCCGCCACGGCCGGGATTCGATGCCGCGAACCTCGGATCTGCATCCGAGTGCCATAGCCACTAGACCACCGTAACAAGGCAGAACCAATGAGTAGGCGCGAATACATGCACATGGATACCTCATAACGGGGACGTTGGGATCATTCATTCGCTTTCAGAGGTTTGCATGCACGTGTGTTCATGCCTGGTCATTGGTATCGGTTGAAAACATTTGCTTTTTTTATGTGGGCAGCAAGCATTGCTGGCGTGTGTTTTCCAGAGCTGGAGATAGGCCTGCACTGTCCGTGCGAATGCTACCGACTAGAACAATTCCGATTTGTCTGATTTTCTTTCCTGCATTCAAACTGCTCTTCGAATGACCATGATTTTTCTTCACATTTTTTTTCACCATGTTTTCACAAAATCGTCAAAACCATTTCAGGGACCCTGAAATGGTTTTGACGATTTTGTGAAAACATGGTGATCCGGTAGAGCGAGTCATTAGGATCATTAGAGGACAGATTTGAGAGCTCTGTGTAGAGTGTGTAATTTACAATAAGGCTTTGAACACGCGCATCGCAAAATATCGCAGCGGCTCGTCTAAATGCGTTTTCAAACGTCCCCGCCTATCGAACGATGGAATGGGAGGCCGCTGATTGGCCCCCTAACAAGTGCTCCTTCGTTTCAGCCAACGGTATTGTCGCGGCATCTGGCAGCGTACACACGAGTCGCCGGCGCTCTATTACAGAGGTTAGCACTGCCGAGCCCGGCGACCTCAGTAAACATATCGGGGCGCTATGTCGCTGCGGAGGGCTGTGCAGAGCGGCTGACGAGGGAGGCGCAGTCGTCGCTAGCGCGCACTCCGCAGCTCATCGAGTTGAGGAGGAACAGCAAGGAGGAAGGCGACAGAAATAAGCTCATAGCTGCCTTAGCGCATGGTGCTGTCCGCCGCGGTGGTGTAGTGGTTACGGTACTCGGCTGCCACCCAAAAAACGCGGGTTCGATCCCGGCCGCGGCGGTCGCATTTTCGATGGAGGCGAAAATGCCAGAGGCCCGTGTACTGTGCGTTGTCAGTGCACGTTAAAGAACCCCAGGTGGTCTAAATTTCCGGAGCACTCCACTACGGCCTCTCTCTCCTCTCTATCTCTTTCACTCCCTTTCCCCCACCCCCACGGACGCTTAGCCGTGCTCCCTACATGGGCTGCAGAAATTGGCGTCCCTTCCTAACCGAACCACAATCAATCAATCAATCATGGTGCTGCGCTTTATTTATGGCGTGAATGAGTTGACAACTGTGTTGCCTAATCAATGACGCAATGTCAAGAAAACGTTTCAGGGACCCTTTAACAACGTGATAAGTTACGAGACGTATTTCGATTCCGATCCAACTCGAATGATTTTGGAGGAGCTTGGGCTCAGTTTGGTTTGACAAAAGACGATGAAGTGAGAGCTGTCACACGCGGCTGTAACTTTCCGCAAACCGGCACAAGACACTGGGTTTCAATTTTTGTGAACACACTATGCGATAGGACGCTTCGGTCAGCAGCAGGAAGCTATCTTTTGGCGTGTGACAACAGGCGTTGCATGCGGTAAACATTTCTTGAGTTGCTGGGCTGGTGTTCCCTATGTGTAGAATAGGCGATAACCGGCCATAAAGGGTTGTAATTACTTTGTAGGGGTTACTTCTACTAATACTACTACTGCTAACAGCGGCATCGCCGCTAGCAACCCCCTGCAGTGGGTTCGAGCACTCAACGAGCAGAGAATGAGGTCGTCGCGTTCGCGCGCTCGCTATCTCAGCCATGCATCGCCGCGTTGCCGCGCGCGTCAGTCCGCGGCCCGACTCGAGGCAGGGCAGCGCGAACCGCCGCAAGCGGCGAAAGAGGGGAACATTAGGCGTCACTCTCCCAGCATGGTAATTTAATAAACATTAAAATAATACAAACAAACAGGGCCGAATCAAGATCGAATTAAATATAAAGAAAGGACAATAACGATTAAGAACACGCGAACACACACGAACACAAACAAAGGACAGTAACAGTTAACAACACGCGAACACACAATAACACACAAAAAGAACCATGCAAGGAAGGAGAGCCTAACCCCGGCCAGCGCACCCGCGACCGCAAGCCCTCAGAAAAGGAAAATAGAAGAAGAACATACAGACATGGGCGTCGGTCGCAGGTCGCCGCCGTGGTCGCTGGGGCTTGCAGAGGCACGCCATCCGACCGATGGCCTGGTCGGCCGGAGGGTCACAAAAGTACGTGCGCACCTCTCCAAGACCCAGCAAGTTCTCCCGAGGCATCTCCAAAACCAGAAACGCCAGAACGCGCAAACGTTCGAGGAATTTCTCGCTGCCCAATGGCAGCCTATGTTAAAACCACATGGGCGAAGCGGGCGGCCCCTCTGAGCGGGCGGCCGCCGCTCCGTCCAGCTGGAAGAGGGGGATGCGGGGACATTCCACGCTAAACATGGAGTTTGACGGCGTGGCCACGAGGATCTAGGCCGGCGCGACAGCACTCGGGCCTACACCCGACTGTGCTGTTGGTGGCTCGTGCGGCTCGTCAGGCGTCCCGTGGATACAGCGTCGGGAGCTCGATGACAAGCGGAGCCATACACCCCGACGCTTTTCCGTGTGGCCGCGTTTCTGTGAGGCCGCTTCGTCCCTTGCACGTTTATTTGTTAGAAATAACTGTTGGTCCATTAAGCGAAATCTAAGCACGCAGCTAACGCCGGAAATGCCAAAAAGATCGACATCTTGCGCTCGATCGATGCCGCTGTGCTGTGCAAAGTTTTTCGATGGCGCAAAGTTCACGCTGTTTAGCGCGGTCGCGCGGTGTCGAGCGCATGCCAGATGACATCAAAACAACATAACTTAGCTCTAAGTTCTGTTGAGCCGTCACCTCAGCCGCTAGACCATATAGATAACCTTTCACGGCCTACCCATGAGCGTCATTTCTCAATACCAATATTTTGCGAGCGGCACGTCGTGGTTGTTCATTCCCTTCGTGCGAGTCTGGTCACGCCTAAGCGTTCCTACCCACGCAGAGTAGCATGTCAGCGATATTTCAACGCCGGCTAAATTCTCTGCCTTTCAATAAAGAGCTCTCTCTCTCTCTCTCTCTAAGCGTGCCAATACATGCTTGCTTAATAAGCCCACGTTCACTGCAGTTCTGATTGTGCCTAAAGCTGCTGATCTTCGTATGTTATATCACGCGTTGTTATCGCATTCATTGCTGCGCGCTTCTGGCGAAACTGTGCCTTTCTTTTTTTCTGGGTTAAAATGCGCGCTATAAGAGGATATGTATATAGGTTTCCAGAAGCGTATCGTTTTGCCACTGGCTTCAACCCGTGACATTTTCTTGTGCCCTTGCTCGGGTAGATGTTGGGAGGTGCCGCGTGACGTCAGCAAAAGCGCCTAGTTTACTCGGCAACATCAACGAACGCACTGCGCGAGGGTTTAGCATGTTAAAATAATCCTCCATTGACGTACTGCGTACGTGATTTAAAAGATGCCTGAACGAACGTCCACCCTGAAACTTCTTTTGTGAAACTTTTTTTTTGTGTGTAAGGACTTGAAACTTCGAGCTTCGAAGTTTAAATCCGATGCTTCACCTCAGTTATCTTCGTAGAACTGTTTGGCGCGTTCTTAGAATCGAATATTCTTCAGGCTGTTTGCCTTCAACATACGGTTGTTTAGTCTTCCACACACGTTCGAGCGAAATACAACTTACCAACTTCAATCGCTTGGCTACCACGTACATATTTCCTGAATCATGAATTTATGTTTGGTTCTAAATACTCCCCTATCCTATCTACCCAGGTTTTTTTCTTTTCTTTAACGCGAAAGTGTTTTATGCCAGGGTCGACCAAGAAATCTGTGACGTACTTCTGTAACATAAGTAGATATCCGAAAAATAAACTCATTCAAGGTAGGAATATACCACGCACTGAGATTCGAACCCACAACCAGCCAGGGTGCGACGGTAGAAGCTGGAAGCACTACCACCACACCACCGACAGACTTGCAACACGGAGGAAGAAAGGTCCCTTATATCTTTACTGCACCGTTTTTCAATTTGCATATAATTTATGTCCGTCAAAGCAAAGGTATTTAGCTAGAAAAATTGCTCTTAAATTAACGTCGCCTAACTTTCACTACGCTCTTCGTTCTCAGATGTGGCACCACCACCTAGGAACGATGGAGCGAAGTCGTAAATTGTCGTGTTAATAATCCGCGCGCCGACACATAGCGCTTCACGGCGCCTCTATCGCCGCGCAGGCTTCGGGGTCCTGCCGGCGCGTTGCTTCAGCCCTCGCCGCTACATAATTTGTCTTGTACGACGTATATGATAGTCAGTTGCGTTGCGACGCGCTATACTCTAATTGAGGGACTGCGGGCAAGATGTCTACATTTTCAGGTTGGGGGATAAAGTAGCTTTCCTGCTTGTATAGCTAGCTCAGCCGGCGAGACGTTCCGTTTTAGAGCTATGCTCAGGGAGGGGGAATTGGGCCGCTTTCGTCCGAGCATTGTGCCGAATATACGCTAAAGCTACTGATAAGTTACCTGCGCAGTTGAGCGAGTGATACACATCTTGCCAATCTCTGACCGCGAGTTGCGTGCTGTAACGCTCAACTTCTTGAGTAATGCGGGAAAGCGAGTCTATACGACGAGCAGTGCGACCAGATCGACGATATGCTTTGAGAGCGCGAAGCTTGCTATCCCATGGGCTCAAAAGATGGAAGTCCGGCGTCGACGAATCGAATTTAACAGATAACTGTTTGCAGCTTTTCTTTTTCGTTTGTTTCAATTTCTATTCTGGTTGGAGAGAAGGAACATTCCATATCGAGCTCTCGCCTGCTTCAGAACTGTGTTCATATGAAACGCGGACATAAGCCGAACATAAATTTCAAATTAGCTCTGGTTTACCAGATTTTACATCAATAAAGTGTACAAGTGAAGGTGCCGAAGTTGTCCCGTTCAAGAGTGTCCTTTGGGACGGATATCTTTTCGTGATAAAAAGAACCTTGTTGGGCTACACTGATCGTGCAATATAAATTTGCCTCTTCGACAATTTTTTCTTTAACGCTTTCTGTAATTTAACTTGGAAACATTTTAAAGACACTCTACTCAATTCGTACTCGGACACTATTATGAGAATTCGCTTCGCAGCGAGAATTTTACTGTTCGCACAGCACTGATATTTAGCCTCCAATTTCAATCCTACTTCTATCAACTGAAAATATTTCATGATTGACGTTTCAGCTCACGGGTAATGTTTTTTTGGAATCCTCTGTCGCTTCTTATACACAGATAGATATGTGCAGGCGTCTCCACTGCACGACTTTCTTCACCGCTAAACAACTTGATAAAATAAAACCTGGTGATGCCCTCTAGCAAGAGAGAGAGAGAAATAAGGAAGGGAAGGCAGGGATGTTAACCAGTCAGGAGTCCGGTTTGCTACCCTACACTGGGGGATGGGAAACGGGGAAGACAAGTAAAGAGAAGGAGAGATGGGGAATGCCTACAGGGCAGTCCCATATAATGTCATGGGCGCTCGGCTAGGCCAGATGTTTTTTAGAAAGCCCAAAAGCGCTTTCATTGCTTTCTGAGCCGTTGGTCGGTGAGGGCGGTATTCTAAGATTGTCTGTTCACTAAGTGGACGATCGTCGAGTTTTGTGAAGGACTCGGTCATAGGCAGTCGATGCTCCTCAAATTGTGGGCAGTGGCACAACAAGTGATCTATGGTCTCTGCGCATCCACAAACAGCACACGCAGGACTATCAGCCATTCCAATCAGCGCAGAGTAAGCGTTCGTAAAGGCCACTCCCCCTCAAGCAAGAACAGTGCAATCAGGCGTGTTGTGTTGGAAACAGATTCGTCAAGAATAATGTATATTCATGGTTAATTCTGGACCTTGGTTTATTTCTGGTACTTTCACAAACAGGAACACGAATCCATACGGACGAGGACTTCCGGTTTTGGGTGGCTTTAGGTTGTCTCTGCTTAGCCTTGCTTAGTTTTACTCTCAATATATTCTTTATAACCGCTGTAACGATAAAAATATTATAGAAAGGATACAGTAATACAGTTCGCATGGTATAAAGTGGTTACGCGCAATGTTCATATCGTTGGTTCCCGGAGCGTGAGAAATCATGACTTTTGCGAAGTACGAACAACGCTCGCAACTCAATACAGGATGGAGAGAGGATTGATTGATTGATTTGTGGGGTTTAACGTCCCAAAACCAGTTCTGATTATGAGAGACGCCGTAGTGGAAGGCTCCGGAAATTTCGACCACCTGGGGTTCTTTAACGGGCACTGACATCGCACAGCACACGGGCCTCAACATTTCGCCTCCATCGGAATGCATCCGCCGCGGCCGGGATTTGATCCCGCGACCCTCGGATCAGCAGCCGAGTACCTTAGCCACTAGACCACCGTGGCGGGGCGATGGAGAGAGGAGGCAGAGGTTTCTTGCCGCCCGCAGGATATTCGCAAATAGGGTAAGATGTGCAGTGAGGAACTAGTAGGGCAAATATTGTGATGTGGAGCACATTACGGGTCTAAACTTAGGTTACTCACATGCTTCGTCTCTGCCACTTCACAAAACGTCCCCGGCCCTGGCGTTCGCATTTTCGACGGAGGCGATAGCAGCTAAGCGAGATACCGCAGTTACGTGAGGTGGGCCAAGAGCACTTGCAATGCTTCCAGGATGGGCCTAGCTTTTAATACGTCACAATAAGCACTTCTACTTAGTAGATGTGCCATAGTGGTTAACACTTCTTAATTTTCTTCGTCGTCTTCCTGTTCAGCCTGTCCACACCCACATCAGTGCGAGGGCCTCTCCCGCAAGGTTCTTCAACTATGCCGGTGCCGTGCTAACCGTGACCACGCTATCCCAGCAGACTTTGTGACCTTATCGGTGCACCGAACAAGTAACAAGCGCATTTTAAAAGCAAGTTTCCATATTTTAATTTATGTTGTAGGGTTACTAGCAGCGACCTCGCCGCTAGCAGCACCGTGCCGTGGTGTCCGAGCGCCCCGGTCCGCACAATGTATATTTAGTATAATATTTGTGTATATTCCCAGTGTACTGTTTTGTTTTGATATATTTTTACTCGACTGTTACAATACATTATTGGTCTATATTCTTTGGTAATAGTGATATGATGAAACGAGATGTTGGCGCACAAGTAAGGCGCCAGCTGCTTCCTGACCCTTGAGTCGGAGGAATGTTGAAGATACGTCCGTGCCATGCAATGTCGTTGAAATGTGCGCTTGGTGCAACATAATTCCCCATTTACGTTTCCTCCACAACCTATGCATCTTCTTTAAAAGTTAAAGTTTCCTTCCGCCTATACGATGTTGGGTCAGATTCATAAGTGATTAAATAACTAAGAATCAAGAGCGTTCAAAGCGAAAGAGAGCTGAATCTCCAGATCCCATAAGATGAATAGCTTCGCTCCAGGAGCCCATGTGGTATTTAATAGTTCGCCGTAAAGTAGTTATTTACTTGCCATACAGCGTTTACTTTCTTGCATCGAATAACGTGGACTCAGGCCGGACTGGACGAATAAAGATCGTGTTTTATTGTGCCTTCAGTGGTGTGGTTTATTCAGGTCCATAAATGGTCGTTGAGTTGAAACCGCTGGAAAAGAAAAGGAAGCACAAGAATTAACAGAAAAGTAAAGGTAACCCTTTCAAGTCTGCAAAGGCGTTGAGTGGACTGTCAGTCCACGTACCGTCGTAGCAGTAGTCGTGACTGAGGGTGAGGTGGATGCACGCGCAAGCTCGAGCCAATCGTTACGTTCTTATAGATAAACAACATTTAGAGGTCGCTTACCACTTTCTAACCAATTTCTGACAGGCGCACTGCGTAAATTTCGGCAGCGAAACGACAACGTCGGGCGACCAATCCTGTGTCACGCAACCAAGGAGCACAAGCCAGGTGCAAGCGCAAGGAAGCCGTAAACTCCTTACCTAATAGAAGCACAAGTCAAGCTACAGCCAAGCCAAGCGAACCCGGCAGCCTCCGAAAGAAATGCAAGGCAAGCGCCAGTGGAGCCCCAAATGCCAGGAAAAAGCAATGCAATGAAAACGCCAGCAGCGAAAAGTTAACCCCGACATATTCACAGCAAATGGTAGAAATTCATCGTCTCATATCAGGGCTAGGCCTTACTGATTCTTTTGTACAAGCTCTTCAGTTGCAATTTCTTTGACAGTCATTTACAGTCGTATAGTTTTAAACGTAGTTTCCTTGCGCTTACTGTGCTTGTTCGAGAGCGCATTCTAACCTTTTTCTTTTTTTAGCCCCGTTGTTTGACGTAAAATGTTTATTGCGTCTTTACTTTCTTTCTGGAATGATTTGCGCATACCTGTGCTTGAATGGTTGCGTATATGCTCTGTATCTCGGTTTTCTGGAGAGCTTTTCCATTTTCTTTCGTTGTAATTTTTTATTCATGCGACACGATTGCTGTATCTTGATGTGTAATTTTCGTTTTTTGCTAGTTTCTAACCACTCCTGCTTACAGCGTCATCTAGAGGCTT
>CM023487.1:14533080-14930458 GCA_013339685.2 Hyalomma asiaticum
TGCCACTAGCGAGCACCACAGCGAGAACGTGCGCTCGATTGTCTCGCATACTTGGCACTGCTGCACGGAATTAGTGAAAAAAACAGAGGTTTCAATTCGCCTGTTGGGGCGTCAAGCGAGAGAGAAGGGGGAGGGAGGATGGCTATGCGCACGAAAGAAGACAAGAAACGGTGATACGAGCGCTACGACATAGCGCTCTCACGTCGTCTTTTGTCTTCTTTTATGGCTGCGTTTCTGTGCGCTGCAAATCGTTTCTGATGTACAACCAGTATGGCCCAAATCGTCACATTTGTGCGAAAAGCCGGACTGTGAAGCATTGAGAGCGATATAAAACAAAATAAACCTGACATTGTCGTGGTTGAAATGCTTGTATGTAACGGGATTTAGGTCCCACCCATAAAAACACTTCCATGGCAGGGAAACCACGTCGCGGTTGCAAGGGGCGAGCTGATTGAGAGACTCCCACGTCGGGCCGCAGTAGTGGTGATGTGGTAGAGCGCCCGCTTCCAACGCGGTAGGTAGTCGGTCCTGTTCCTATAATGCCGCATGGCAAGTTCTTCAAGAGCTATGATAGGCATCCCGACCTGGTGCTTCTTGGAAGTGCGTGGACACTTATCGAAATGCAGCCCTTCATGAAGTGCGGTACGGAATCACACGGGTAGAACACTACGGTATAGTTCATCATCAGCAAACAGCGCGCGCGCACGGGGACAGAGGGAAAGGAGCTGATGGCACTGGCGCGGCCAGTTTGCCAGTGCACGCAGTGCAATACCGTTTCGCTCACATGTTGGCAACATCTCCTACGACTGATGATCTGGCGATCACGTGCGCGACCGCAGCATATAAATTATGGTTCGTCTTATTTGAACAAGCATATATGCTTCTCGAACGTACAGGAAACACGCGCTGGGAATGTACGCCGGCGCGAATCTGCGCCTGACGCTTCCCGAGAACATGACCGTGGACGACATAGATTGGTTCGCGGTCTCCTGCACCAAGTGCACCAGATCCCTGGTGCAGGGCACCATTCCGAAGCGCGTCAACGTGCCTCAAAACTCAAGGTGGATCAAGAGGAAGGTAAGTGCCGCTTTCGTGGTACCCAAATATCTGCAGCTGTAGGTTAGGGCCACTTCACGGTCATGCCGAGCAGCATAACGCACTGTACCACTGTCGTGCACAGTAGGGGATTTTAACTTGTCCGCGGCATTGTGTTATACGCAAAGGCGTAGCGGAATACCGGATATCACGTAGCGTTGTTTGTCGTTGTGGAGTGGCGCCAGCTGTAGATGGTAAACAAAACAAGCAAACTCGCAATCTATGTCATCTAAGATTCTGACAGCCACTCGCTAAGCCTACATAATCGATCATTTGAGTGTGGTACTCAGAAGCGGTGTGGAGTTGTCGCGGATGTTTCATTGTCGAAACTTCATGATGCAAAGTTTCGGTTTCGATATGGGGGAGGGTGGTGGTGGATCATAGTGACGTGTCAGCGCATTCTGATGTGAACTCGAAGTAACGTGGGGACAGCACTTCGCGACGGGAGGAACTTACTCTGTCGGATGCTGTCAGTTGCACGCAGACCGGGCTGCTAACCGCCGATCTTTCGAGGTCAGCAGGTCTCAATGAAATTCGCTGGATACGTTCCTTGGCACACTCCCGCCATTTATGACAAATTTCGGGCATCGAGACATGCGCAGATTGCTTACAGATCAATTTTTGCTGATTACTTCGAGACGCCCCCCTGGCTTCTCCCAATTATTGGCCGCATTGTGCCGTGAAGTCATCGTATAGGCAAGGTGACGGAAGTGACGGAAGCGCAACGGATATGCCATACCGTGGCCTTCTCGAGATACGCGTGCGGCGCATGCCGGCTCGCGCAAGTTTCGGAGGCCGTGCCCATTTCGAAGTGCTTTGCTCGACATTACCGCGAAGGGAACGACGCATGCGCGGTAGCACCCCGCGAAAAGCCGATCGAATCACTTGACGTCACATGAGAACAGCACTTCTTTGATGTTTTTCCGTTTCGGTATTGCGCTTCTTGTTTTCTTACAAAATATTGTTTTCGCATCTGCTGTGTATATTTCTGCTATCAGAACCGTAACGACAGCGTTTCAAGGACATAGAATGACCATTATACCTTGACACTTGTTAAAGAAACAACTGGAGCTGACATTTACAATGTTCTTTTTGGTACTTTGAACTTTGCGCTCTTATGTGACCTGAGTATGGTCATACGAAACACGTCTATAAACATCTGGATCCTTAATAAGCGTTGTGCTATTGGAGGCGTGCATGATTGGCATTAACGACTCACGACTCGCTTTGCCGTTCCCGTCTTGTGCAGTCGCGACTGGGTCTGCTGAGGATGCAGGACCCAGCGCCTGATGACCCGGATCAATTCCCAAACTGTGAGACCATCATCGCGGACAAAATTCAAGTGGGATGGCACCTGGCAGGGGACACCATCACCATACACGTACGCGCCGTCGCCGGTCAGTGCTCGCTTCGCATAAATGTGCACGTGGTATAAGTCTGGGGTCCCAAACATGCGGCTCGAGGACCTATCGCTAGCTGGCCGGCCCGCACACGACTGTCTTATCAGAAGCAGTTCGCGCATTATAACAGTAATTCTAGACATCGGTGCTGGCATGTTTTCCGAATTCTGACGCCAAGTCCCCTTCAGTAAATGACTCACGTATGACATATGGAAAAGGCCTTCTTTCACATGAAAAAGTTCTCTGGCATTTTCCTTAAAGGGCCACTAAACAGGCTCCTACTTTTTTTCAAAGCCGCCCAAACAAGCTAACTCAATCATAGAGAAGGTTGCGGCGATCACATTCTGCGAATATGACAGCGCTGCGCGCCACACAGACGCCGTATTTCAAAAAAACAATTCCCGCGCTTCTTTCCGGCGACTGACCAGTCGCGCTCGCATCCTAGGTGTCGTCATGTTCTACTGCGAACAACTTTGCGTAAAAGGACAGAAAGTTGAGCGAGTTGGTAACATTCCATAATCAAAAGAAGAGGCGTGCAGGACACGGACACAAGAAGAGAAGTGAACACCACGAACGGCGTTCGTGGTGTTCACTTCTCTTCTTGTGTCCGTGTCCTGCACGCCTCTTCTTTTGATTATGGAACTTTGCGTAGTTGTATCTCGTTGATTGGTCGAAACGTCTATTGTCAGATCCCCTGGCCATCCCACCGGCGTGAGCGCAGGAGCAACCCAACGTTTCTAGAACGGGAGCAACCAGGGGCCGGATTCACAAAGCTTTCTCTTACGGGCGATATTCTTAGCTACGAAATTTCTTAGCGACAAGGCATGCGATAGGAAGGGTGCGCATTTAACATATTCGACACTATTGAGGGCAAGGAGGAAACGTAAAAGCAGACGGAACGACAACAAAAGAAAGATGTGTGGTCACATGATAGCCTCGCAGCACTCAAAGCGTCTGGTGTCGAGTTTATGTTATAATCGCGAATCGATCCTCGCTGCACCTCATCTTCCTGTTCCGGGCGTCTGCTACAGTGCCTATGCACATCGCGCTGCAGCAGACGCCCGCGTGGTCAGCGTGAACCCGTGCGCTAGCGCTTTATCAACGACGATAGCTCGAAGAAGAAAAAAAAAAAGAATGACGCCCTTGGTGACACCGGCAGGTGCCGCCGAACAACACGACCGGAATCATGAAGCCGCAATTAAGGTAAAATATTAAAGGTGGTCAGATGTCACTCAAGGTTTGCTCCTTTCACTGCCATTTCAGATGCATTTTGATGAATATGCACTGCCTCGCAATTGATTCGGGTCGTTCGTACGCAGTACTCTTATTTACATAATAATGTCTTGTAGCTCGACGTAAATTGTTGTTTCGCTAAAAAATCTTAGAACAAACATCGATGCAGCTTTTGAGGCCATATAAAAGCTGTTCGGCTTGACAAACAAGTTCCAAAAATGCATCCTCCACGTGATGTGTGAAATTGAAGCCATGGATGGATTTCAATAAATCCGACATACCGAGAGATACATATGCTTATAAATAGGCCCACTTTGAATAAATTAGTTATCAGATTTTTGAATACTACAGCTATTTCATGACTCACTGAGAAAATTCGGTAATTTAGGTAGTGTTTGTATCTTTAATACGTTAGTAAGTGCTGCTTTTGTAAATGACGGCGTATGCAGTTAAGAAGTAACAAAAAGGAGTCCAAGGTCCCGCCACGGTGGTCTAGTGGATATGGTATTCGGCTGCTGATCCGAGGGTCGCGGGATCGAATCGCGGCTGCTGCATTTCGATGGAGGCGAAATGTTGAGGCCCGTGTGCGGTGCGATGTCAGAGCACGTTAAAGAACCCCAGGTGGTCAAAATTTCCGGAGACTTCCACTACGGCGTCTATCATAATCCTTGAGTGGTTTTCGGAGGTTAAGCCCCAGAAATCATGAAAAGCGAGACGTCACCTCCCCCCCCCCCCCCCCCCCCCCCTTCTTTTTTTTTGTGCGCACGCGCAGAAAGAGCCTTCCATAGCTTCCTTTCGTTGCACAAGTAAATTTACTTCTTTTTTATTACGTTATGCCGGACATTGAGTGCTAAGCGCCTTAAGAGGGAGAGAGCGTTTATCGCCAGCGACGTGAGAGCATTGGCCAACTGCTATTGTAAGCTCCTCAATAGCCGAAACGAAATTTTCCGTGTGTACGCGAACTTCAGACGCCTCTGACATACCCGATTGCTGTTTAGGCATCGCCATGCCGAAAGCGCTGAAGCCGAATTTTTCCGCCACCGAAATCTTTGCGCTTTTGACAGTGTCACAAAATAAACCCTGGATGCTTCGTCGTACCTAAGTCATGCGACAACTGAGGTAAACCTTGTAGCATATAAGGCTAGAATATTGCCATTGCTGGAATACGCATGTCCGATATGGAAACAACACACACGCAGAAACATTGCTAAATGTGAACGCGTTCAAAATAGGGCTTTACAATTTGTTTTTAACTCATTCAAACGAACGCAGTCGGTAACGGCGTTGAAAGAGCTGCGCAAGCATCGATTCCTAATGTGCAGGAAAGAATGCGCTTCAACAGCCTGAATGTTTCCTTTCCAGATATTGTATGGGAAATATGAAACCGAAACAGCCAAAACATTAATTATTGACACATCACTTTCACGCAGTGGCCCCAGACATTACGTACAGCCTTTGAGACACAACACACATTCTTTTAAAAACTTCTTTATTGGGTAGGCTATCGATGCGTGCAGCAGGTTACCGCACGATGTTGCAACGTTCAATGAGGTTAAAATCCTTGAAAGGGCTTTGCTGAGCGATTTTACCGATTGTACTTAATGTCGTTTAATAGTGTCGGAATAGCAATTTATATATTCGAAAGCATTGTCTTGTTGAGTGTTCTGCTGAACAAGTTGATATGTGTGTCGTTAAATAGCACCTCGTGCACTTATTTCATTACGTTTCTTTCTGAATTTTTATGGTTTTCTTAAGTTCCGTGAAAGAAACTACAATCTCTTTGCATTTTTTATTAACAACTGCATTTGTGCCTAATATTGAAACTCCTGTTCTGGCCTGTACGCCATAGAGTGTCAATAAATAAAATAAATAAAATAAAAAATGCACAACAGAACGTATCCCTGTGTTATTTCAGGTTCCGCACATTAGCCGCTAACGCAAGCAAAGTGACGGTGTGGAAGGGCACAAAGGCAAAGCGTAGCGCAGTCGACAATTATGTTACCTGTTGCACTGCTTCCACATGGTCTCTGCCTCTTCAAAAGACTTCGAAGTGTCAACACAGCACCTACGCACACGCCTAGGTCGTTTCTTTTTAAACACGGAGTTATCCTTGAAGTAACGCGCCCAAACACAGTCGATGCGAAACGGCGAAGGCCACAAAAACAAACGACCGCAAAGCAAGGCAAACGAACTGACCGGTCTTCAAACACACAATGCAGGCTTCCTAAATGTGAGTCCACGGCGGCACACTGACCGCGGTTCCCTGTTCACGAGCACAAAGGCAGAGGCCTCAACAGTGTTCACCGCTCAAATAGAGACACTGGCGATGGTTTTCACAAAACTTTCACGCACCGGAAAAGCGACGGCATTAACAACACATCCCATGGAATCGTAGAGGAGCTCAAGCAAGAAACGTTACCACGAAACAACACCCACATACTGTGTTTACGTCGCCATGATGCTCTTTTCGCCTTAAGAGAGCTCTTAAAAAATACTTCCGTGTTCTTTGCGGTGATATGAAAAATTCTCTTATGTGCGAGGGGGATAATGTGACGACCACCACAGAAGTGCGCGGTGAAAGAAGTGAGTGACATCATTTTAGTGACGTCATAAAATGGCCTGCTGTAGAGAGTTGCCTCGTTCTAACCAATCACATGCTTGGCCTCTCGCTCAAACCGTCGTCTGCTGTCGTCGTCTGCTACGATATTTATGATGCCTGGCGTAGGCTTGGGTGTGATGCACGGCATATCACTACGCGATAACTTCGGTTAGGTTAACATTCCAGCCAAAATACGCACCACAAGGGACGAAGCGGCCTTTTGCTGAGACTCTGACGTCCAATTAAAAGGAAACTGTCAAATGCGCGAGTGCAGTCGAGGTGACATTGCACTGCATTAGCACAGGCTTTCGCGTGCATTTTAGGCGCTTGCATTCCGTCCTAAGTATTTGCCATAGCGAAACCTTTTCATTTTCTTTTACGGAGAGTGAATGTCTATTAAACTCAATTTATTTCTCAGTTTATGCGCAAAATCACACATATCTTGTATGTGCGGATATGTTGAAGCAATATGTTTTCAGTAAATCAGCCTATAATGTACAGCGGAAGCTGCATTTGGGTGAGCGTTCCTATTGGGAAATAATAAAGACCACTGCAGCTAGAGAAGCTGTAAACGACATAAGGAGTTCGTGAATGGCTGACTGGAGCCTACTGTTCAACTTCCATTCCAATAGTGTGCGACAGAATTTTGTCCGTTCCCTTATGGTGGTACATGTGCGACCAATGCTGCAACGGCAACACAGCTTGTACGCCTTATTGGGAGACGCAACAAAAACAAGCTAAAAAATATTGACCATACACCGCACCGATTTTGGCATCAAGCACCATTCACGCAACTCTTCATTCTTCATCCAATCGCAAGCATTTGCATGCATAAGTTATTTTCCTGCAAATACCCAATAGGCACCTCTAATAACTCCAACAAGCTTACTGGACAAGTGCTAGTGGCAAGATTGTCCAATGCGTAAAAGAGAATTGCAACAGCAACCTCAAGGCTGTGAGCCTTGTACATACGCGAAAATCATCAGCCAGCTTACATGGCCATAATTTCTTTTTTTAGTATCACCTACGGCACCCAAATACCCGCCGCGGTTGCCCGTTCCAACGCCACCATGTTGCTCGTAAGAGTGCTCCGGACCACTCTTAGGATTTCCGCTTAGCTACGCTGTTTTGGCGACCATTTTTGCTTCGTGAATCCACTTACGAGCCTTTTTCGCCTACATCGCAAATGCATCACTATCGCTGATATATTAATCGGCAACCCCAGCGCTCGCTATAGCAGCGGCCGATGTGGGAACCACGTCCTCTTACGACGTTTTCTTCGCTTCGTGAATCCACTTACGCAGAAAAATTTCTCTTACGTGAAAATTTTCTCGTAAGTGAGTTTTGTGAATCCGGCCCCAGTTCCGCAGCGCAAGCGTCAATGACGTCAAATGATCACGTCAGGTCACGTGTCAAAAGTGGGCGGAGTCTTGACGGCGCGCCGCCCCTACCCTCTCCTCAGCAGAGAAGGGTGGGGAGGCGGACCGAGAAAACGAAACCGACGCAAGGGGCCACTTAAACCCGTGTAACTTCTTTATTATTGCACCTATTCGCAAAATTCTTGCGGGAGCATGTTCACATCGCACAGGAGCGCAGTTATATCTTTAAAACAAATTTTACACCTCGGGGTTGTTCAGGGGCCCTTTAAGATACTTGAGTTTCATGCGGCCTAATTATCCTAATTAAGCCCAATTAAGATTGTGTCCGAATTGTTGCGGCTCGGTACAGATCATGAATGAACGATGACCAATCGATTCCATTCGATAGCTAATTGACACTTATCGATCAGTACCGACTGCTTAAGCTGTGGGATCGAACTACGCCCACTTGAGATACCTGAGTGTGATCAGGCCTAATTATGCCAATAAAGCCTAATTAAACCTAGCTGAAATTCTGTCAAGCAGGACAACCTAGGAGGCCACCAGCTCTTGCGCCTCTGGCCAGCTTATTATTATTATTATTATTATTATTATTATTATTATTATTATTATTATTATTGGCACGAGACCGACCTAAAGGTGGGAGCACCATCACCGCGTTTGTGTGGATAGGCGGTCGGCGGCGCGCATTGAAATGTACAGTGCTCAGCGATTGAGGCGCGATACTCGGACCGCGTGATGGGCGGCGCATCTTGTGTTACTGAAGTAGGCTGGGTGATAACACAAGGACCAATGTGAATCACAATGCTTCACAAAAGTCTCTCTCTTTCAGTGAGACCACAACGAATCCAGCTCGGTGTCTCCAGCGCAAAAGCGATGACGCAGAAACCACCGGCTGCCTTGCACTCCCGAGTATCGCATTTCATTCGCTGAGCACTGTACGTAGCGGCGCGACGTTGTGAGCGGTTTGAGGCAACTGTTAACTAAATGAAAGCGTTGACTGCAGTCAAACGGTTATGTAGATGTGCTACAATGTCACATTAGTGCCCTAAGCACGCAGCACGTTCCCATTACACGTGAAAGAAGCGTAATCTGTCATTCAACTCAGCGCTGGCACCACTCAGCCTCGCAGTCTTCCTCCGCGTTTTCCTCCTTCCGTTTTTTTTTATATCAAGGAAAAAGGACAGTAGGAGGCAGGGTCTCGTTATTCCGCTAGCCTCGGCACTCTGACGACTCTTGGGTAGATTAAGCCTTCCATAGTTGCTGGACCGCTCGAGGTTGTTTTTCGGAAGCGGTAACGTTTAGTAGTGCTTGACAGTGCATTAATATACCTATACCACGTACGTGACCGTGGCTCATTTCCCGTGATTCTCTCCCTCAAAATTTTTATGAAAATGCTTCGAAATTGTCACGTGACGTGCTCTCACAGTTTTTTTTCCCCTCCATAGGCAGCGAGCTTGCGCTAAGAACGAGCGAGACGTTATCATGGCCGCGCGTTCACTCTTACCCACTGCCTCTGTCCAGAGATAGCTGTGCCCTCCAAGCGATGAAAATTATGGTCTGTAAAATTCATAATTTAAATAAATAATCTTATTTCGTCTATTGATTCTCAATCAGAATTTGTCAGAGCGTTTCTCGTGAGCACGCGAAGTCTGTGGCGTAGTCCCTTTATGGTCCGATCTGAGATCTTAGTGTCTTTACACTCGTTTGAGTAACCACCACGCTTCAGTCTCTGTGGCGTAGTCCCTCTATGGTCCGATCTTAGTTCTTGGTGTCTTTACACTCGTTTGAGTAACCACCACGCTTCCGTCTCTGTTGGTGACCAAAGAAAAAAGAAAAAACGAGTCGTTGTGCGCAGGTCCCTACATGTGGACCTCATTCGGTGTTAGCGGCGACCCGGACAAGAACAAAATGGAGGGCGCTGACGTCGCGGTGGTCTCTGTCATTGGTACCAAGGTCCAGGTCGATGACTATTACCTTACGGCCAAAGCTCAGGTAAGCGGCGCACGTACGGTACTTTTTAGGGGCGAAGCTCCTCTTAGTCTAACCTTGTCACGCGTCAGTCGTCAGGCGTAACCCGCGTGCCGGGAGGCACGCGCGCGCCATCGGCGCGTGCTTCCCGGCGCGTGCCTCTCTCTCTCTCTCTCCCGGCGCGTGCCTCTGCTGTCTTGTGTGTGTGAGAGAGAGAGACAGAGAGAGAGAGAGCGAAAGGCGCGCGTTGGCTATGGAAACGCTCTTTCTTAGAGGAACGCTGTACCAGCTCGCAAAGAAGGATAACGCGCCCTCACCCGCGAGAGACAACGTTGGCGCAGGCAGCGTCTCCTAGCGAGTTTCTTGATTGAGAAATACCGACTGCTCGCGTTGGAGAAGCGTTCACCGGCAACCCATATATAATATATATATATATATATATATATATATATATATATATATATATATAGGCACTGGATCTTGACTTGCAATGAAGTGCCGGTGGGAGATTTCACTTGTGCATAGTTGAACCATGAGGATTCGTAGCGTGCGCGTTAACTAAATTAATTCGGAACTCGGCACGATCTACGATGAACATCCCGAGCTTCGCCCACTCATCATCATTCACTCCGTGGATATGCTGTAATTTTTTTTTTTTTTTGCGTTGTCATCGTGGTGCTCCTTCTATACCGGCTGGAGTGCCCGGTTTCGAAGCGCAAGAAAGATCAGTTTATGGTCTGTTTCACCACTTCCGCGCAGCAAAGCTAGCCAAGGTCACGAGACCATCGAGCGCGGAATTCTTCCGAGGCGCGACCAAATACCGTTGTCCAGACACGCACCTGTGAGCCACTCCTGCTGTAAATGTAGGTGTATACCAAATTGAATGGCGCACACCCACTCTGGCGGATTGGCCAAGAGCCAGAAAGTTACAAGAACGAAAGACCCAGCAAACGCTCAATAATGTTGGGCAAGTTAAAAGAAGTTAAAAAAAAAATTAAAGATTGTTAAGGTGATTAGGAGAAAAAAAGAAAGAAACAGGCATAATTTTTGGAGGAATGAATAAGCTGAAGCGTAGAGTAATATGTAGTAATAACTCCTGCTAATAGAGGCGTCGTCCTCTCCCTCTTTCAAAGGCTGCTCCTGTCACTGCAGCGTTCACCATTGGAAGATGCCATGGCGCGGAGGATACGTTTGACAGGCGTTTGCCCTCCTGATTGGCCGAAGGGCTTGTAGCTTGTGCAGTGCTGCACGGAACTACTGAAACATAGTATAGTTGTTTAGCCTTAAAGGGGCCCTACACCACGCTTTGGGCATTCGTAAAAAGTGGTGCCGGTTATAGTCGTGGAGGCCGCTGTGAACAGGTGAGCAAAAAATTATTGCACTGCATGTGCAAGTGGAAAAATTGCAGTTTGGTTCCAGGTACAGCCGGAAATAGCGTGCTCACTGTTTTACAAATTACATCACGAGGGGCACAGACTACGTCATTAGAGGCGGAACAGTGGCATTGGCCGATTTCGTTGATTGATTTCTGAGGTTTTACGTCCCAAAATCACGACGTAATTATGAGAGACGCCGTAGTTGAGGGCTCCGGAAATTTCGACCACCTCGGGGTTCTTTAACGTGCACTGACAACGCACACGGGCCTCTGGCATTTTCGCCTCCATCGAAAATGCGACCGTCGCGACCGAGATCGATCCCGCGTTATTTATGGGGTGGCAGCCGAGTGCCATAACCACTACACCAGCGCGGCGGTAAAAAATGCGCCCAACGTGGGGAGGAGCGACGAAGTTGAAGAAATTCGCAGTCATAAACTGGAGTCAGGCTCGCGCAGGAGAAGGACGTAGATTGGAGGTCACTGATACAGACCTTTATCCTGTAGTGGACTTAACGTAATCGGCTGGTGATGGCGGTAGTGGTGATCGGCATGTTTGCTGTTAGTGTTATCTGTTTACGCTGTGCGCTCTTTTTTTTTTTTTCTGCACACAGTGTTCCGGCGGCATAGGCGTCTGCCCGGACACGGCGCAGTCCGGCACGGACAGCCTGACTGTCAAGAAGACCTCCTTCCAGGACGGCATCGTCGATGCTGTGTATTCTCGCCAGCTGAACACCGGTACGTCCGCCGCCTTGGGAGAGCTATATGTGATACGTCCTCTCAGAGATGAAGAGGGAGCTGCGTGGAATAACTTCCATATATGTGCCTCCATTATTATACGCTTGCTACTGTGTCCCGTCGAATATACCTGGAGTTAACGATGCAGATGACACGGATTTGTCCTCGTCGAACAGCTGCATGTCGAAAATCTAACGAAACACCATATTTGTGTGACACGCAGAAAAAAAAAAAGGGGGGGGGGGGCGGCAGGGGTCCCATTCGTATTGGTAAAGAAAGAAAAAAGTTGGAGGACGCTTAATAAGTTGAGCAAGTTTGAGAGATTAGATCTGTGTGACAACCAGTTCGCCGTTTCTGGCGAGAACCGAGCAGTTGTAAGCAAGAAAGCGACGAAATTGACAAATTGAGTGGCGCCCTCTGTACCTTCTGACGTCACTAGGTTCCGAATTTCAGGCCCGAATTTCAAAACTATATATTTGACATTAATTTTATCTCTTAGTATTGAACATAAACAGCCGAGTTTCCGAACTATGAGTTATCATTCTAAACCGCTTCACCTTTTCACTTAATTTGATGTCCCTTTAATATTACACCTATCACTTTCCGTTGCAGTGCTCGCTGCGCCGTCCTCAATAAAAGTTCAACCCCTTCAATAAGCCTCCAAGTTTCTGCCCCATACATGTTAGTTCTGGTCAGAAGCTGCTGTTGTACACTTTGCACTTAAGGGACAATGACAAGCTGTCATGCATTATCTGAGAATGCCTACCGAATGCACTCCACCCTATTATTGTTCTTCGAATTATTTCAGCCTCATGGTTCGGATCGGGGGATATCCAGAGCCTCGTCAACTATCTGAAACCGCTGTACTCTTCGAGGCTATTGAATTTTTTAATGATGCAACACAATGTCACAGCTAGGATGCTTCCATTGAGTGTGCATCGGTTCCAATGTTGGTACCTAAAGCGTTCTACGTCGCCTTCAACGCAGGGGACGACAAAGACCAGGACATAGACCCTGATGGAACGGTCATGGTTGCGGCGCAAGGTCCACTCAACATGGATAAACCAGATACCGTACTTTTCCACGTGATGGTGTACACGGCAAGTAAGGGATGTAGTGCTGGTGCTGACTGATATTGGCTAACGATGGCTAAATCTCCGGTAATGTTGGCTAACTGATGGCAAATGTCGGCTAGTGTTGGCAAAAATATGGCTAGCTAGGACTTATGTTGGCTACAAGCTGGGAGTTGGCAGTTAGTAGGGCGATATTTTGAAACCTGCACTGGCTACACGAGTGTGGCTAATGTAGGAAGTTGTCTTCTTCATTCCGCACAAAATAAGTGTAGCTCCGCTCACCTGCCCGTGAAGGCGAGCCTGCAGGTGAGCCTGCCGAGCCTGCAGGTGAAGGCGACGGTGGCGCCGTCTGTATTTCCAGTAAAAATTGCTTCAGCGCAGAGCGCGCTCTGGACCCACTCCTCTATAGACCCTTTTCATAAACAGTAAAGCTAGCTTCCCTGCAATGCAGGTTGCCCTACCAAGGGCGGCGTTGGCATTCCGGCAAACAGCATGTGCAACTTGAATTTTGACAGCATTTCAATCAAGACAGCTGTCGCCATTAGTAGGGCAAATGTGCAGTGCAGATAAGCGCACTTGCGAATTATGAAAAGGGTCTATTCTTGTACCCACTGTTATTGGCTAACTATTGGCAAACGCCGGCTAATGTTGGCTATCTGATGGCTAGAATTGGCTGAATGGTTGTTAATGTTGGTAAGTGCTGACAAGCCATTAAAAATTTTGGTAATGTCAGCTGGTGCCGACATATGTTCGCTGCGTGTTAGCAGATGTCGTCTAGTGTTGAGCTCACTGACGTTGACCAGAAATAAATAAATGGTGGCTAGTATCTTACCTGGCTAACCACTGGTATGACTAGGTGAGGGCTCGTGTTGGCTAACGCGGACTAAAACGCTGGCAAAAGCTGGCTGAGTGGTTGATGACGTTGCCTCTCCGCTGTTATAACAGCAACACTGTCTCCACGCAACCTCATTCCTATGATTGAGCATAGTGTGCTAATCATTTCACTTGCAGGTTCAGCAAGCCCCATCAAGCTGGAATTTAATAGAGACCCTCCAGCACGTAATTGTCCCACGCTACCGGGAGCGCCGACGTCCACGGTCGTTGCTCCCAAATCGAAGTACTTTGGAGGACATGACATCCCCAAGAGTGCGGGCGTCAAGGTATTTACCGCCCGTATCGGACCCACTGCGTCGGAAGAACTCGGCTATAAGGCGATCACAGGTGCGCATTTGCCCCGCAGATTTCATGTAAAGCACGAGTCATATAGCGATGCCACGACAGGGACAACAAAGGGGGAAGACACAAGCGCTTCTAGAGGACCTTTCTTTACTACCTCCCACACGTCTTATTGATGAAGCGTACAGTGTGTTATCAACGACAACGATGAGGTTGCCTTTAGGAATGAACAGGGAACCACGGTGGGTGCTTCACTGGAGTTGCTGAGCTTTTACCTGAACGAAACAGCGGTAGGATAGGGACAAGATACATATACAAAAAAATCGGCAATGTACATCGGGTCGAAGGTTGGCACCGTATACTATAGAACACTGCGCGGGCCGTGACTGGGGCGTGCTCGTTGAAGATTACCCGCCCGAGCCCTGCCCCGGTGACTCAAAACGAGACCCAATGCCCGAGTGAACATTTCACATACCTGGCCTGGCCCTGTATACAGCAATTCAGGTCCGACCGAGACCCGAACATACAATCAAGACCAAGGCGTTTTAAATAGCAACAAAGGGCACTTTGTTCGCGCTTGCTTCACTAACGAATGCACTTTAGCTTTTTGGAATTCACTGTACAATAATGCCTCGTAGAAAAGTAGTTCAACAGGCATTACATGGTACAAGGAACGCTAATGCAATAATGACTCATCTTTTGCAAATGTGTCGATTAGCAGAAGGCATATTACTTTCCTGCTTGTCACGAGCTGACGCATGCTCTCCAAGCAGCGCCGGCGCAGCCGTTTCTTTTTTCTTTCTTGTTCCGTTAAAGCTTTTCATCAAAGCCATAGATACATAGACGCGTGTTCTTCGTGCATCAGGATCTCCAACCACGACCTCCTCGATAGAGGAAGGAAGTCGTAGTTGTTCTCTTTTTGACGACTATGCCATAGTTGGAGGACCCAGAGGTCCAACACATTGTACCGACAGCCCGAGACTTCTGGAGGATGGCAACATCATCGTCCTACCGAGCCGCGAGACCTTGAAAGTGACGCGCCGCCTGCGAACTCTGCAAGACCGCACGCCGCGCGCTACCGAATAGAACGACAACTGAGACGATGCCACAGATTGAGGTCGCAACTGGACGTCCTTTTAGCAGGTGCGGAAGACCCCGAGACGTCATAGCAGCTGCAGGAGTTGTACTGCTCGAGTAGGGTCGGATGGAGAGAACGGATGAGGCGATTAACCACAGAAGTCACAGATAACCCACAGAAATCACAGATAACCCACAGAAATCAATTACTTGTCGTGAGGCTGCTGGTGAACAAGGGGCAAAGAAAACTCATCGCAGCCCGGAGAAGAGATCATCAAAAGCCAGCAGTCCACGTGACGTTTCGACGACATGTGCTCTACAAAGCTCAGCCGGTAAGGCACAACAGTTCCTGTTTTGTCTGCCTGAAAAGCACTCTGCCAAAGTCGATGACAAGATCAGCCTAGCTGTCGCCCAAACTGGAGATGATAGCCGAAGCCGGACGATGCTTTCGTTGCCTGATGCAGGGCCATTTGGCGAAATGTTGCGGAAGACGGTTATAATGTGGCAAGTGCTCCAGAAGACACGCAACATCCACGTGCCCATCGGAGGCAACTAAAAACGAGGCGGAGAGAGCGGCTTCTGCGTCTATCAATCCATAGTCTCCAAACAGGCAAGCTCCGTTGGACTGCTGCTGACTATCACGCCAGCTATAACAGGCGCCACAACATCCGGTCGCTACGGAGTTTCTTTTTTTTTTTCGACGGTAAGTCGGCGGAGGATCATTATTACAATCATAGCTTCTCAAATCCTTGGTCGCGAACTATTGGAATACGGAACGTTGACCGCAGCCGTATTGTTTCTGTACCTCTCTGGCTCATACACGATACGCAATGTTTTCTGCATGCGGACGACAGACATTTTACCTCGAACTAGAAGAACTTCGTTGTTAAAATTTTGACGCCGTCGTGTGTGTGCCCAGGCATGTTCGGGTGGGGCATCGCCTGGTGGATCAACGGTCAGCTTATCCCTGTACTGCACCTAGAACGTGGTCAGAAGTACAAGTTCATCGTGGAAGGCGGCAACGACCGAACTTTTGGAGCCCAGTACCACCCTTTCTACATCACGGACAGTCACGTTGGCGGCGGCTCCAAGGCGGACAAGTCTACAATTGGCAAACCGGTACGCCCTCCAAAAGTAGAACACTATCTTAGTTGACGCCTTTACCTTATCCGCAAACATTTGCAGGCAATTTTTTTACGTTTATGGATATTCGGTAACAGGGGGAGTACACGTGATCGACAGCTGCCGGTAGCCGCACGTCGTGGTGCGCAGCCTAACCAGAGAGACACAAAGCTAAGATTGATTGCGACTTGCACGTCTTACTTGACTGCTAGCTTTCGTGTTAAGTCTTTAAGCTTTGTGTCTTTAAAGCAGATTATTCATCGACATAATTTTTGAGGTTCTGAAATTTATCCCCGCCACGGTGGTCTATAGTGGCTATGGTACTCGGCTGCTGATCCGAGGGTCGCGGGATCGAATCCCGGCAGCGGCGGCTGCATTTCGATGGAGGCGAAATGTTGAGGCCCGTATGCTGTGCGATGTCAGTGCACGTTAAAGAACCCCAGGTGGTCGAAATTTCCGGAGCCCTCCACTACGGCGTCTCTCATAATCAGAGCTGGTTTTGGGACGTAGAACCCCACAAATCAATCACATCAATCAGGTTATGAAATTCGTTGCACATGGGAGTTGGGCTAGCCAATTGTTCGCGGTGGTTTCTGAGGGGTGCGTGTATGTTGAGCCTTGGGGGAAGCCAACTTTTGATCTCAGCTAGACTCTGTCGAAGGAGTAATTTTTCAGCTGCAATTCGTTGGTATTCTTGATTGCTATGGGAGAAACCGCATGTGCCCAACTTACCTTCTCTTTTGCTCGGCGACATTGAAGATACCTGGAAGCCTGGCCTCGAGAGGTTCGAAAGTGTGGGATCGCATGAAACCGCTTGGCGCTTATTGATAATTTGGTTCGGCCGGGGTGGGGTGGGGGGGAGGGGGGCGGATGTGGCGGGGTTATACCCGCCTCTGCAGTCTATTTAATTCTGGTAGCTTGTCGGAAGCGGTCGTTCCACTCCCTCCGACGTCCTGTGCGCCATATAGGCTCACCCAGTCAGCCTTCAAACCAGATCGTGCACCGCCTATACTTACCAGGAATTGCGGAGTGAGCGGCAGCTCATAGAAAGTGGACATCTTCCCACGATCCATGTGCAAATATACGCAGCACGTGCCACTGGTCAAATACGGCCGTTAGCAGCAGTCACGCTTGCTGCTGTCTGCCACTCGCTAACTACTATATTAGCCGATGTGGTGGCGCCACTGATAAGGCAATGGCCTCCTCCCCGGCCGCGTGACTGTGGCTAGCGCGTATCGTACCGCTATATAGTCTTGTACTGACCATTGTAGTCCACTGTACTCCAGCTACGAACCCCGGCCTCTGTTCTATCTCCCCGCATCTATACGTAGACTACCTCGCCTGAATTTTGCCGTGTCTTTTTCCCTGTACGTTCCCACTCTTTTTTCCCTTTCGCCCTTATGACACTCCGGATGCGCATATTATTTGATGTCGGCGGTATACGGTTATCTTGTTTCAGAGATTATCCGGGACGTCTCATTTTGGTCCATGTTGGATGTGATGTGCCATGCCTTACTAGTATAAGGTTCTTCCTGCCCTTTTTGGTCTTTGAGAGTCGTTCGAGCTGTGCTACGTTGTGGGCTCCCATTATCTCGGTTAAGGTGCCAATGTAGAGCTCGATTTTTTATTTATTTATTTTTTGAGCGTACAAAATGTGAACGCATGCTGCGCCTCTTAGCTGCGCCTCCCTTCAAGTGGGGATTTGTTGACAACCCCTTCGACTTTCGCACGGTATTTTGTGATGACTGCGAAGCTGTAATATTTATTTTGCTTGTCTATCACCAACCACTGCCACGGCAACGCTACATTGACGGTCCCGTGCTTCGGTGACAGGGAGTGTTTATCGATCGCGATCACAAAGTTCGATATACTCAGCGTACAGTTCATCACAGAGTGTTCACTTCACACGATTAGTGCTAACGGAGCCTCGCGCGTTCGATATACGGATTGTTCGCCGAACCTGGGTTCGTTATAAACGCATTTGACTGTACATAAACCACCATATCCGGCTGGTACTCTTGCAGGGCCATATGCTGTACGCTGGAGTCTCCATCGATAAAAACGGCGATTTTGACACGTCGAAAGGTGAGCACAGCAACGTATGATTTACCGTATATTTTGAACGAACATATCTTTACATACTCGCAAGTTTCGTACAGCCGGTCATACTGTGCGATGTCAGTGCGCGTTAAAGAACCCAAGGTTGTCGAAATTTCCGGAAACCCCCACTACGGCGTCTCTCATAACCATATCGCGGTTTTGGGACGTAAGGCCCCAGAAAAGCGATCAATCGATCGATCATACAACCGGCCACATGAAATCGGCTATCTGTCACGCAAGTTTTGCAGCGATTCCTGCGGCTTATAGCGTAGCACTTGAATTCTTTCTCGGCGCCCACTGCTCTGAGGCCACTTGGCGCGATAAGAAACAAAAAAAAGTCGCTAGTACCTCGTCGCATGCTCAGACGTCCTGACGGCGCGAAAAGGCATTACGCGTTGCCGTAAAGATTCGTTGACCTGGGTTGCTTTAATTTATGCCTGAATTCATTTGACACAGCGTGAAATGTAATTTGACGTCGGCTGTGAATCTTAACGTTCGATTCCTGTGTCGCATACCTGCTATACGCTTGGCCAAGGAATGCGGATAATTCGTCACGAGTGATGGTGTTGATAGTGTGGGTTGGACGGAATCCCTTCTGGTCGGGTATATTCATGACGACATTTAAATCAACACCGACCAAGCAAATTTATAGAGGTTAAAACATATGAAACGATGCTTTAACTTTTTGTAAAATATACTTGGTAGGTGTTCATTCTGAAAATGATTTTTTAAACATGTTTATCCGGTTCCCATGCCGTCCACCCTGTGCTTTTGAACTCATTACCTTCAACGCTGACTGTCCGAGCAGGCGGGCAGTCGAGAGAATAACGGTGACACTACAACGCCCAAATCGTCGCTGTCGAGTTCAGGAAATCTGGCATAACTCGATGTTGTTACGACGTGATAAAAACATGGATGAGCGCGGTGCGCTCCAAAGTGAGCCTGAAGACGACGTGTGTGCGTGGGGCGCTTGCGCGTGCTTTCCCTTTCCCATTCTCCTAACCTATAGCTTGCCCTTCCCACTCCTCCTACACTATATTGTAAAAGACTATGCTATGACTATGCTATGACCACCGCGGCGGACAGTAAGGCTATACTGTGCCTTACTCTGCCCCCTCTTTCTTTCCCTCCTCCGCACACTCGCTTCCTTTTCGCACACCTTGCTGTGATATGGCTGTCCGCCGCGGTGGTGTAGTGGTTACGGTACTCGGCTGCCACCCAAAATACGCGGGTTCGATCCCGGCCGCGGCGGTCGCATTTTCGATGGAGGTGAAAACGCCAGAGGCCCGTGTACTGTGCGTTGTCAGTGCACGTTAAAGAACCCCAGGTGGTCAAAATTTCCGGAGCCCTCCACTACGGCCTTTCTCTCCTCTCTATCTCTTTCACTCCCTTTACCCTACCCCCACGGACGCTTAGCCGTCCTCCCTACATGGGTTGCAGAAATTAGCGTTCTTTCCTAACCTAACCACAATCATCATCATCATGGCTAAGCAGACGCAGAGTAAGTCGAGTGAAGCTATGCAGAGCTGCGCATGAGCAGCTGGCGGCGGATCTGTGTGTCGGGGGAAGCGAGCGAGCGCGCGCACCTGCGCCGGCGGTTGCTAGGCAACGCCATCGGCCCGCGGACTTTTCTGTCTACAAGAGACAGATTACAGCTGGCATAAAGAGCTCCGCTAGCAAAAAGCAGGTCAGCAGTGAGATGCGTCGGCTTTTATGCACGCGTCACAGCACATTCTATTACCGGTGATGCTCGCGTGCAATGTGGAGGGCACTGTTGTTGTTTTGTGGGGTTTAACGTCCCAAAACCACTTCTGATTATGAGAAACGCCGTAGTGGAGGGCTCCGGAAATTTCTACCACCTGGGGTTCTTTAACGTGCACTGACATCACACAGCACACGGGCCTCAACATTTCGCCTCCATCTAAATGCAGCCGCCAAGGCCGGGATTCGATCTCGCGACCCTCGGATCAGCAGCCGACTACCATAGCCACTAGACTACCGTGGCGGGGCGTGGAGGGCACTCAAACGAACGCGTAGGGCCCGCGAAGATTGTAGAATAGTTGGCATCGTCCGCGAAGCAGAACATAAGCGCGGCCAGAGCCAAGCGATAACGCGCGTCACAAATAAAAAGAAAAAAGGCGTCCAGGAAAATGAATGAAAAGAAAAGTGTTTATGTAAAAATGAAACCCGGCCTCAAAGTGTGCGTATGATGAAACGGCTATGGATTAATCGCTCAACGCGGTGGGCTCGAATCCACAACCTCTAGCAGTTTTTATTTTCAGTAGAAGAAAGAACTGCGCGCGTACTACTTTCACGATGATGATGCGTGTTTTTTTTTCTTTTTTTCGTACGCCGGCGTTAGCTTCACCCGACCTCGCTGAAGTCCCTGTGTAGAGGCCTCGCAAGTGAGCCAATAAGAGGTTCGCTTGAGTATAGTTATGCAAGAATAACTGACTCTGCGATCGTAAACGAACCGCAGCTGAAGGACGCTACTGCGAATACAAGGAGGCACCTGGCGGAGCTTCTAAAAAGAAGACTACTGCCAAAGACTACGCAGCCAGCTTGGTCTTGAGCTGCAACAACGGTCAACCGGGAGAGTTCTACTGGACGCCAGACAAGAACACACCCGACACTGTTTACTACCAGGTTGGTGCGATCGGAAGTGTGTGTGTGTGTGTGTGTGTGTGTGGTGTGTGTGTGTGTGTGTGTGTGTGTGTGTGTGTGTGTGTGTGTGTGTGTGAGAGACTTCCCCGGCAAGTCCGTGTTTGGTGGTGTCAATGGTCGGATACATCGTCCATCTGATGTTCGTTGCACTAGCCTGAGAAACGGTGCACTACAGTTTGCACAGTACAACAGTTCCACAGCAGAATTGCTGTATGTCAGATTAGTGGGTGTTAAGTCACGGATATCATCGTGAAGTAAGAAGACAAGACAACAAAGACGCATTGCAGTTGTATTGTCCATGGCCTCCGAGATTTAGCGCACCAGCAGGCGGCACGCGCAAATGTAGAAGGCCTGAATGATCTTCCCTCAGCGGGGCGAGGCAATCAGGTACCCTATTGTATGCCACTGTATTGTATACCGAGCGCTTCCGTCACCTTCGTCGCTTTGCCCACGGTGACGTCAGCGCACAATGTGGCCAATCATAGACAAGGCTGCACCTGTGTTGTCTCGTCTTCTGGTGCGTCGTCATGGTGAGTTCACGTAGAGTTCCACAGCACTCATTAGGAAAATTAGCACAATTTGTTTTCGCCTCACTTCGGCAATTAGGGATCGCCTGGCATGCCATTTGTTGCAGTGTTGGACTCATAATTACCTGGGTTGGAAGATTAAGGTGAGCAACAAGGGAGAGGACCTTGGACCTAAACCGCCTGCTACAAAACGAAAAACAAGACCCAAGAAACCTCCGTCTCCCCCTGCCAAGCCCCCGGAAAAGAAGCCCGAGCAGAGTCCCCCTTCCGGAGGCTCTGGTGGGTCTGGAGGATCTGGCGAGTCTGTTCAACCGGCGCTGGCTCCGTTCTTGTTTGGCTGCGCCGCGGTCCTCGTGACGCTGCTCATCAGACGGCATGCAAGGGATGGACATCTTCTGTGGCCGCTTGTCGCAGTAAACCACTGAACCGTTCGCCCTTCCAATGTTCCTCTTCCTTTTTCAGTTGATTGATGATGATTGTGGCTCGGTTAAGGAAAGGACGCTAATTTCTGCAGCTCACGTAGGGAGCACGGCTAAGCGTCCGTTGGGGAAAGGGAGTGAAAGGGATAGAGAGGAGAGAAAGATCGTAGTGGAGGGATGCGGAAATTTTGACCACCTGGGGTTATTTATAACCTGCACTGACAACGTAGAGTGCACGGGCCTCTGGCATTAAGTCGCACTTTTGCAACATAAATTTTGCGGCGAGACCTTTGCAAGGCCTGACCGGCTCCTATAAGTGAGAACACGTGTCGGGAATTTAGGTCAACGTTCTCAGCTACGGTAGTACATGTTACCAAATACACCGCAGGCTTTCCCTCTGTGCGAAACCACGTGTGGAGCCCTCCCTCGAAGTCCCGGGCTGGGGGCATGCAGGTATGCACGACATGTCATCCTAGAGGTCACAGCTCCGTACGAGCATTGAGTAACGTGATTAATGAATGATGTAATCTCTGGCAATCACTGATTACGTCTTGCACTTACCAGGCAAATCTGTGGCGCCTTTGTTGGTTTCCTACGGTCACGTGATATTTGTTTGCTCCATCCGTGGCGACACTGAGTTTTCGACGAGGTCATTGCCGACTCTTGCAAAGTCACCTCCGCATAAAACAGATAAGACCTCCACTCTTATAAGGTTATCTCTATGGAATATGGTTTATGCAAGCTGGCATAGAACTTCTGCAGCTGGCATTCTTTCATTTATATAGGACGTATAGCCATATTCGCGCAGTAGAAGTTGCTCCTAGGGGCGATTTGGCAAGTCTTTTTTTCATGGAGTTCTTCCTTAGAATGGTTGCGGACCTCAGTGGTAAATTGACTTCCTTTCAGCACCATCCTAATCCGTGCCAATCCTCTCTAGAGGCTATGCATCATGAGCATATTCGTAAACTCCGCTATTAAAATTATTTGGGTTATTCGACAATCACTTTATTAACGATGCATTTAACACGTGGCACATTTTTTATGCAACTGGTTCTTGGCCAGACACTCAAAGCGGGGTGTAAGCAATTCGTGGAAAACCAAGACGACGACGGCATCTTAGTATCGTAAACAACAATAACGACGCCGACGCCAGCGACAATGACGACAAATCTACATGAGCAACCTGTGCTTCCCTCCTTCCCGCGTCCCGCGTCCCACACCCCACAGCACATGAGCGTCACCTCCCCCTCTCTCTCCTCTCCTACGCTCCCCCCTTTCTCTCCTCTAGGAATCCTCTACGGAGCGGCGCGCACAGTAGGTGGTGCGACAGCTGCATACTCCGCTGGGGGCGCCACGGTAGTTCCGTGGTATGAAAATGACGGAGCGCGCGCGCCTCATTGTCTCTCCTGTGCAGCGCCGCGATGAGCGCTCGGGCCGCTGCCGCGAAAAATTATACCATCTCCCCACTGCTTCGCAACCACAGAGGTTCCCTTTATCAAAAGGACAGAAAGTTGAGCGAGTTGGTAAGGGTCCATAGTCAAAAGAAGAGGCGTGCAAGACACGGACACTTCTCCCCTTGTGTCCGTGTCTTGCACGCCTCTTCTTTTGACTATGGAGGTTCCCTTTAGTGGGAGATGGTGTAATTTTTTTTCATTCATTAATGTTATTGACCACAATGTGGTCAATCCTCGTCTGTATGTGCCAATTATAGAGGCAATAACAACGGCAACATTCAGGTCTCCTTTGGTAACGATTACACTTGTTCTTATACAGATTTCATATCGTAGGCATTAACGATTATATATTCACTGGGTTCTTGGCAAGACCCTCAAGGTATGTGTGTGCTGTTTTTGGAAAGGAGCAAACGGACCGCAACGACCGGAACAATTCAGCATCAACGTGTACGACGACGACATCATCAGAAAATCAACACCAACAATATATCACTTCAAAATTTTCTAAATTTTTGTAATTTTAATCCTTAAACTGAAATTGCATATCTTGTATGCTTTCGATTAGGGTACTCAGACGCAAAATTTGTTGGTATGTATGAGTATTTTATAATAACATTTGTAGTCCGCAAACGCTAACGCTGTAGAATCGTGTTTGGACCATTACGTGATCAAAAAGGAACTTTGCCAACGTTTGCGGTACGCAGACGAAAATTATTGCTGGAACGCTAACGTGAACAGCCGTTAGAGTAGGACGAATGCCCAGTGACGACGAACGCGAACGATATAGCACACTCAAAGCGGGAAACTTTTTCTATAAAGCGAGCTCTATAGAATGAGTCGACACTGTTGCATTTTCATCCTCATTTTCCTTGCGCGCGAGGCGTCAGATTGGAATGGCCTTCTCCACACGATTGCAGCAGCCACTAATCCATCACCCTTCATCAATAAATGCAAGGTAACGTCAAAGTGCTTTACTTTCCACCCACATTTTATGCACTTGAGGGGTCGCCAAAGGAAGGTGATACACTTTAGCGTATTGTCGTTAATTTCGTCATCTTAAAGGGACTGTCTATCACTCGGAAAACTTGTGGTAAGAATGTGGATTGTGGTAAGAATGGGAAGATCGTGCGTCACATTTACGGGAACGACCACGCTTTCAACCCCGCAGTGAAAGAATTGTGCTTTTAATTTCGCTTTGAAAGAGGTGCAAAAACTCCGCTATAGCGTCACCCAACAGCATGTTCGTCAGTTTCCAAGTGGAACAGAACAAATCCAGTCAGGTATATGCATGCTGAAAAAAAAAAAGACAATTATTTATGCCTTACAGGTGTACTTCACCCTATAAGACACCTGTTAGAGGGCGCAAAGGCAATTCCTTCTTCTTTTCGCTGTTTTCGGGGTGAAACAGGTGGCGCTGCCTTCGGATTCGTCAGCCTGTAGTGACGTGTAGTCCTGCACTTGTCATGTGTGCGGCACTGTCTTGTTTTCACGATGTCCGAGGCGCACCCGAGTGCGTCGACTTTCCCTCAGCTCTCCTCCTCGTCGCCTCCGGAATGTCGTCCTTGGAACCGGCAACTGTTTGGAAGAGACCGCCCACGGCCCAAAAGGGTTGCTCGGGAAGACGATGACGCATCGCGCCCAGTAACCATTGTTGCCGGCGTCTTTACACGTACAAAAGGAGCGACTTCGCAGATGAAAAAATTCTGTTTTAATAATTTCTACTCCCTTTTTGGAGAAACCACTGCACGGCGGGACACTTCGAAAGGTGCGCCTTCTGTTGAGGCAGCAAAAAACGGGAGCGTGACGAAGGACGGTAGAGTCCCTTTAAGTGCAATACTAGAAGGGAAAATCAAGGTTTAAATTTCATCTTTTAATTCCGCGCCGTAACATCAAGGAGATGACGTCACGAACACCATTCCTTATTTATTTTTTCGAATTTTAGCCAAGATTGGCTCACTCAAATTCTTTGAAACACGCCGTGTTAAGTGTCTGGGTTCCTTAGAACGCAATGTATATCTCTTTCACCCATAAATATGTCGGCCTTTGTAGACGCCATCAGATTGGGACGTCACGCTTATTAGTGTCGGAAAATCCGAGCAGGTTTCGCCACTTGTATTTTCCTTTCCCACATGTTCCATCTTACCAACGCTTTCTCCACGTGAAAGTGGGGCTTGGTAATGTGAAAGGTTGATTTGCTAATACCAAGAAATATATATACTTTTTCACTTCAGTGTGCCTTTAAGAAAGTGAAGTAGTGATGATGATGATGATGATCCTCTTTTATGGCGCGCACCCACTGAGGGAGATAGGCCAAGAATCGGGCAGCAGTAGTCAGTAAATCTAGGGTTGTGTGAAGAGGGACTGAGCCAAAAAGAACAAGAACAAGCAAAAAGAAAAAGAAAAAGAACTACAGAAAGAAAGTAGTGTGACGCGATGTGAACGGCAATAGAACTACCCCGGTTTTTGGCAAATCCCTTGCAGTGGGTGTGTACCACAGACATCTTGGTGCTACGCCCGTGGCCAACGATTTGCAACGTCACAGCGCCTCACTGAGAAGCATGTTTCACAAGCACAGCCCACTGCAAGTGCTGTTACTGGCCGTATGGTTGCCCGTTCACCAAGGTAAGCACCGGCCTGACGGGAAGGCATGCCTATATGATAACAAGTCCATGCCCTGTCAACTGTGTTCCACGTAGGCAGGGACTCCATGGCACACAGGCTTGGCTGTCATTATTAATCCGACCGAAACCTATTTTACGGACTTTACTCATTGAAAATCCCCCCCCCCCCCTTCTTCTTTTTTTTCTTAATGTAACGAGGGAAGCGCTGGTCCGGCAGGGCGAATCGATGAAGCGGTGCCGCATTGCGCATCGTTCTCGGAATCCCACAACGTCTTCCGCTAATAAGTGAGAAAACGTGATGTCAGTGTGCATGAGGCGGTTAGTAGTTAAAGCGAATGCGAATTTATTTCGAACACGTGGTGTTGCCGACTTCGGCGATTTTTCGACTTTGTCAAGGTAATGGTGATTCTGTGTTCCTGAGACGCTCCTGATAATAGAAATACCAACAAATACGAAAATAATTTGTAATAGAGAAAAAATAAAGCTCGAAACCGAAACGAAAATCCTTTGCGTGAAGTGAAACGATTAAATCCGCCTTTTACGCGGTACTACGGCGCATGCACCCTTCACCTGGAGATAAAGTGGCCCAGCACTTTGATATGGCCATAGAATTCGAGATTTGGCGCGCCGGCTGGCGGCACCTGCGTAACTCGAAGACCACGACATGATGTCCGTGCGCTTACGTCAGTTCCGTCGGTTTGATTATACGATGACGTCAACATGTGGTGTGGCCAACAGTTGTGGAAAGCCAGGGGAGCGGTTCGACATTTAAGTAGAAAACTGATTTTTAAGCAACCAGCGCATTTCTCCATCCTGTAATCTTGGATAAATGACGGAGGTGTGCCGAAGAACGTAGCCAGCGAGTTTCATTGGCATTCACTGACCGCGGAAAATCGCCGAAGTTAGCCGTTAACGTTCACATCTTCGAGTTGTGCTATCCAGCACCTTAGCCGCTGAGATACCACAGCGAGTGTGTGTGCGTGCGTGTGTTATCATTCTTCAATCGTAGTTTGTATTTTTATAAAATGAGCAACTGTTAAAGGAGTACTGACACGATTTTGCGGCTGTGCAAAAGGGACATTTTTCGTTTTCTAGCCATGCATTGTTTAAAGCTCTCCGCACATCGAAGCCAGAAAACACGTGCAAATCATTTTAGTTTGATTTTAAAATTTTCGTCGCCCACCATCTGCAAGCCAGCCCCAGAGCGATGGACGATACGATGACGTATGAACACAGTCTCTTGAAAATCGCTGATATATCGCTGTCAGACTCGCTGGACAACCGTGAAATCATCGTTCTTTGCGTGTCCCACGTGCATTTGACCACAGCCGACAGAGTCGCAGCGATGCCATCACGAATTACTATCCCCACGTGACTTGGACGTACGTCCGACTGTGTTGACACGTCTCTAAGAAACCGCCCCCTCGAAAGAGAAACCGAAAGTGGCCTTTCAAGGAAGCCCTACGAAAAATATATTCCTCGCGTTGCGAGGCACCGTGATATTATTTTTAGGGTTCTCCACGCCAGCGCTTTTATTTACAGCAACAATACGAGAATGTCAAAAATTTGTGTCAGTACTCCTTTAAGATGAGCGACTGTTCTGTTCTGACTGTTATTCACTGCTGCAATGTTTGACACAAGTGAATTTCATTTGATACTACATTTGTGTTACATTTGACGTTCTATAGCTGCACTGGAGGCATGCATTTTACACGGCGCCAAGTTTGATGACTTTTGGCACACGTCACTCGGCCGCAGGCGTGCTGGCCGAGTATTACGGAAAGTTCATCGGACACTTCAAGGAGCTCACGCACAATGTAGCGGGCGCGGTGTACGCGGCCAGCGAGGACGCCTTCTACCTGGTCAACTTCACCTACGACGGACAGGCACCCGGTGGGCTCTAATTAACGGATAATTAAACCAGTTAATTGGGTACTGTCGGCGGAACCGACCAACAGTCCTACGTCTGCATATCTTTCATTGCGATTGTCTACAGAATTGGCCTGAAATCAAGCAACACGTTGTGCAGTTGGCGGTTTCCTAAAGTAGGAGCGCCTAGGCAAGCTGGGGCAAAGGGCACGTTTGAAAAAGCGGTTAACCTTTGAGCATACAGGTAAAGCGCTGTCCTCTTTGCTTTTCTAATTTTTACTTTCTGCGTCAGAGGACCTCAAGGTCTGTGACCTCCTCCTTCGAAGTCCCTTCGGAATTGTTGTGTATATACCTTAAGCTATCGTATAAAACTAGGCGTAAAGCACTCACCTGTCCATTACTCACGCCCTCCACCCCTTCTTACTCTTCATTAACAAACTATAAGTTCCTAACGTAGCTCATACATGTATCTTTATAAAATATATTGTCTTTAAGTACCCATCAATTGCGAGGCGCCTTTGAGGGCCCAGGAACCACAATGAATATCGAGTCTGTCGCGCGCCTTCTGGGAAACGCCTGGTGCTAATATAAACCACATATCACGCTGTGCTTCTTCAGGATGCGCCGTTGAGACTTGTCCTGTTAACTTTTCCGCTATCTGACACTGCTATATGCAACGTAGACAGGGTTTCTCGCACCACCGTCTGACACGAGCAACAGTCAGCAGAGAGTTTTAGCACCGCCAGCTTGCCGTACGACAAGTACGGTACACTGCCGTACCGTCATGGTCGGCACGTGCACATTTTAGTCCGAAAGACCTGCGCAAGTTGCTCGGTGAGTACGGTAGCGTCTTGAGACGGTGAGGGTTGTAGCTGATGCTGTTCTGACAGACTAATTTTTCTGCGTGCGGACCACGACGGTACGGCATTATACCGTGCTTACCGTACGGTAAGCCGGCGCTGCTGACACTCTCTGATGTTCACCAGAACAGCGTGTTTACACCGCGGTCTTGTTGTCCATGCTCTCGCCACAGAGGTCTTCTTCTGGGCCGGCGTCAACGCCACACCGGACGGCCACGGCGAGCCGCTTGCGGACGAGAACGGCGCGTGAGTACGGGGCCATGCGCGAGGACCGGGTACCTTCAATTAAAGGAGTACCGACACCAATTATGGACAGTTTCATATTATGAATCTAAATAAGAGCACTGGTGTTGAGAACCATAAAAATGGCGTCGTGATGCCTCGGAACGGAATGACTCGGAACGCAATTATTAATCTCGTAGCGTTAGGGTCTTAATCTCGTAGGGTAAAGCCACGAGATAAAAAACGAGTGGAATGGGTCAGGAGTAGCTGATATTATTATATCAATTAAAAGAAAGAAGTGGACCTGGGCAGGACATGTCATGAGGAGGAAAGATAACAGATGGACAGTAAGAGCGACGGAATGGATACCAAGTGGGGGAAACGCAACAGAGGCAGGCAAAAGTTAGATGGAGCGATGAAATTAAAAAGTTTGCGGGCATAAAGTGGAACCAACTCGGTCAGGATAGGGTAGATTGGAAATCGTTGGGAGAGGCCTTCGTCCTGCAGTGGACCTAAACAGGCTGCTGGTGGTGGTGATGATGATGATGATTATGATGACAGCATTATTAATACGGATACCTTAAAAGCTCGTTTTTGGTTTCGATTTCGACGGGGTGGTTTCACGGTGACGTGTCAACGCAGTCGGACGTAAGTCTAGGTCACGTGGCGACAACAGCTCGCAACCGAGTTGCAGCAACTCTGTCGGCTGCTGTCAGTAGAACGTGGTGCACGCGACCAACGATGACTTCAATGCCGGCCGGTGACACCGACAGCAATTTCGAGACAATTTTTACGCGACTGCGTTCACGCGTCATCCTAGTGTCCATTGCGATGGGGCTGGATTGCCAGATGCCGTGAAACGAAAGCTTTAAGATCACACGAAACATTTTGTATGTGTTTTTCCTGGCTCCGGTGATGCAAAAAGAAACGGAAGCCGTGTGCTTCAAGTATCGCGTTGCATTTGCTGAGAACTGTACATTTCTTGAGGAATCGGAAAGCAAATAGGTGCAGTAAGACGTTTGTGGACAACCATTCTGGTTGTGTCGAAACCGCGGATGTGGTCCCACCACGTGAAGCCAGCATTGAATGGCGAAAAAAGCACTAATCAAGTTAACTTCAAGGTCGGACGTAGAAGTAATGAGGAAGAGGAAAGAAGGCGAATAGACAACCTATAGCAGATTGCAGAAATTGCGTGAAAGAATTTGTGTACGTGTACGCTGACTGTCGTTCTGAGACTGTTAAGCAGCGCCTCTCGAGGTCATGGCGGTGGACTTGGAATGTCCTGTCAATGACACGCGTTTTACAAGTATGTGTGAGGTTGCTTCTTCCGTTGCTTATTTACGAGTGCCCGTGTGACTACTTCCAAGAATTACACCTTGCCAAAGGTCACTTCTCTGCAATAGTAAGTGGCATGTGGGAGAGCCCGCTTCGCGTAATTTTTTAGATGCTAAGCAGCTTTTGGTCCGGGCTATGTCACTCCCTCCCTCCCTGCTTGCACACCCGCACTGCGCATCCTCCCCCCCCTCCTCTCCTTGTCTCATTTCCTCTCCTCTCGGCATTCCTCCTCTCCTCTCCGAACGGCGCGCGTTGACTAGGGAAACGCTCTTTCTTCGATGATCGTTTTACCAACTCGCAAGGAACAAGAATGCTCCCTCGCCCGCGAGAGACAACGCTGATGCAGGCAGCGTCTGCTAGCGTCAAACCGATGCAAACGCGGTGTGCACCCCCCGTGCTGCTTCGCATCGCCTCATGGTCCCTTTTAGCGGGAGATGGTGTAATTTTTTATTTCGGTTCTGACGCCTACAAACCGCTATTCGAAGTTTCAAAGCGCAAATGCGCGCACACTGCACACAATGACACACACAGCGCTGAATTTGCAACTGACTTTATTTACTTGCGCGCAAACACATACGTATATGCATGCACAATTCATAGGGAAGACCGGAGAAGAGATGAGACACACGAAATAATTTCAGTCGGCAGAAGAAAGCCAACCGCAGATCCGAAGGTCGAGGGATCGAATCCCGGCCGCGCCGGCTGCATTTCGATGGAGGCGAAATGTTGAGGCCCGTGTGCTGCGCGATGTCAGTTCACGTTAAAGAACCTCAAGTGGTCGAAATTTTCGGTGCCCTCCACTACGGCGTCTCTCATAGTCAAAGCTGGTTTTGGGACGTTTTGGGACATATGTGAATGCGCATATTGCATTGCATTTTTTTTAGATGCGGAGCAGCTTATGGGGGAGTTCAATACGGTGGTGGTGGTGGTGGTGTGCGGCGTGACCACCCTTACTGCGCATGCGCGAACCCTCTCCACACGACTCCTCTCCCTCTCCACGTGACCCTGTCCACACACCTCCTCTCCGAATGGCGCGCGTTGGTATGGAAACGCTTTCTTCGATGAACGCTTTACCAGCTCGCAACGAACGAGAACGCGCCCTCGCCCGCCAAGTCAAACCGATGAAAACGTGGTGTGCACCCCCCGTGCTGCTTCGCATCGTCTTATGGTCCCCTTTAGCGGGAGATGGTGTAATTTTATCTTGGGAGAAATGGCTTCGTACACCGGCACTGTTCTTTTCAGAATGCGACCTCTGGGACTCTACGACCGTGCTACGGTGCTCGTCAGGCTGAGAGGTAGAAGGAAGATCAGCGACTACCGCTACCTGTCTGTGTACTCCCGGAGCGCACTGGTGAGTTATTCAAGAGGCGCAGGTGTGCAAGCTGTAAAAAAAAAAAAAAAGGAACTTGTCTGATCGGGGTCGAACAAGTCCGACGTAGAGGTGCCCAACGGTGATCTATATAGTTACCAGGAATTATTGGGCGGTGGACGTTTTCAAAGCGGGATGGCGGTTAGCGGATCGGTGGAGGGGGCGAATCGAGGTGATATGTTTAGGAAGTACAAATTTTACTACCGCATCGGTGCCCTAGTGGTTGAGTTAAAAGTAAGACCTAGTGGTTGAGTAAAAGTAAGGTGCGTTAAAAGTAACTGCTTGCATTTATGCAGAGATTTTGTCCGGCATAGTGTGCAGGACTAGAAGTTAATTTAGCGTAGACCTGAAGTGTAGAACCATGACCTTCAAATGGTCAAGCATGGGTGCATGGTTAAAAATAGGGGCATGATATTCTGCACTTCTCGACATCGTCAGATCCCGACATATTGTCAAACTCGGTAAATGCGGCATTTTGAAGTAATCCGAAGTCTTATATATGGAAGGACTCTGATAAAAATCAGAACTGGTAAGAGCAGTAAATTTTACAACATGGCTGTGTTCGACAATGTCCAGAATGGTAAACCCCTTACGCAGGTAGGCCTAAGAACGGAAGGTGTAACTTGACGACTTGACGATCTCGGCTGCCGACATTACGGCACAGTGCGCTGCGCGGCCGTGCTATGTAGGAACAACTGTGGCTACTGCACGTTTATTTATTCTCAAAGCTTATTTAATTCATTTTTAATTTACAACCAGGAAGAGGAGTTTAATATGCAAAGTAGATGAGCTGACGTCAATTCAAAGCGTTACTTACAGGACGGAGCAGAGGGTGCCACTCTTTCAGTTTTGTCGATATCTCACGTACCAATGCTCTGTTCTTGCCAGGAGTGGCGAAATGGTTATAACTTCTCACGCAAACTTAATCATTCAGTCGTGCTCAACTGATGTTCGCCTTTAGTGCACGTTTAAAACATCGCGTCTGCACAGGAAGTGTGCTGGATTTCGATCATCGACGGCAATGCCGTATTGCTCACTCTTTTGTGGGTTTATGCCTGGGAATGTGAACGCAGTTTTAAGCCGAAAGCATGCTTCGGACATCATACCTCTCACCCCGCGAACATGATATTAAGGTACTATCGAGGCGTGCCTTAGAGTTTGCTTTCCGATGTGCACGCGTTTTGCAGGCAAATTTCGGTTGGGTGGTAATCCCGGACAGCTTCAAGTTGCCTGGCCCTCAGTATCTGGGTGTCCTGAAAGGCGTCGGAGAGGTCATCTCCGACGGGGTCGTCCTGCTAGACTCCAGAACGATCTTTCTGTCGAACTTCGCATTTGTCGGGTCAAGATCCGGTGAGTCAGTGTCTCGTCACGGTGGAAACTTTCGTTTTGAGAAATCCGCATCAGTTTCCTTTCTATATCGCTTCGTGCTACGAACAGATGGGTGAGAGAACTTCAGCTTTCAACAGAGAGTACGTACCACATAAAAAAAAAAGAGAAGGAAAATGTGCCAAATGCAGCAAAACCCGCATGCGTTACCGGGGTCAACGATGACCTGTAGGTGTACCAATGCCGCTCGATGAAATGTTTTCATCGAGGTGACGCGTGATTTCGCCGCTTCTGTAGGCCGCACAGTCTTTCCTACGGGAAAAGTGAGGACCGTGCATTTTCGATGCCAACGTGCACACATCAAGCATGCCCAGCACCTAATGTTCGTATTGTTGCTCGAGGATCCTGAAAGTAGGAGGGAGCGGGAGGAGGAATCGAGGGGCTGCAGCTGTTTTCTGCCTGCCTGAATCCGGGAATGGTGATCACGGCTGCCTATAGGAACCACTGAAGGCCGGAACTAACATGTCGGTGGCGTTACATTCCTTTGTCGTTCAGGAGAGGTTCAATTCATGGTGGGGAACGGTGATGTCACCGCCGACAACGGCCACGAGATCGACAAGAACAGCAGGTAAGGGGGCTCTGTGTCGATAGTGATATGCCAATAAATAAATAAATAAATCAATCAATCACACCAGGCGAAAAGCCACCGTATGCGGCTTTAAAGTGCGTGGGACCCGTACGCAAGACAGCAAAGACATGCAGTTGTACAAGATATGTACGCTATAATATTTAACATAAGCAAAATTGCTTAGGTTAGTATACAGAACAGAATATGACGTAAGGTATTGATAAACACAATGAGATCAAAGTGCAAGCGCGCTACCGGTGGACACGCTTCTCGAGAGCTTCGGCAATTTACTTCAGTTGTATTTATAAGGATTGAAGTGTGACAGTGTAGCGTGCAGAGTCTATTGCGTCACTTACAACCCCGACTTCGTGTTTTCTCTTTAAAGCGAATATGAAAAAAAAAAAACAGAAGAGAAGACCCGCCGGAAAAAAATCTGTCATGGTTCGGTTTTATCCGAAAAACACCGTTTCTTCCACCACAACGGCTGAGTATATATAAGAAACCCTAATAGGCCGTGGAAAGAGACGGACCGATGTAACTCTCTGCAACGCGCTCAGTACGGTCGTAACAATATATCGCGTCACGCTTATCGCTCGTATTTCACATGAAGGCAGTTATACTTTCGGTCTTACGTACGGAGGTTTTTCTGTGTAATATCTGTCGCTAGCTGTTGATTGCTTGCAACCAGGGTTTACACAGAATTTCGATTTTTTTTTTTTTTGAGGGGCGGGGTGTATTACCCAACCAGAACGCGGGGGGAAGGAAGGGGAGGGGGTGTTGGATATCAGGTCGTTGGTTATCTGGAAAAACTCTTGGGGGGGGGGGGGGGGGGGATGTTTGGTATGTGTATACAAAATACCCGCTTGCAACCATTGAAAACACAAGTAAACAAACAAATTCGGATGTATAAAACGTAAGATATCAATAAACGGCCGGTCAAAAGTATACTTGTGGAAAAAAAGTAAAAAGGGATCTGATGGAATACAAATCGTAAGTGGTAAACACCGCTCAATATGCGAAACCCTGCTTCTGATGCCCCAACATCGTTTACGTGTTCTGCCGCGTTCCTTTGCACACTGTAAAACTCCGCCGTTTCAACATGGGACCCTTGCGAACCAATAAAAATGTGTCGCAGCTGTCCCCTGGTCCACTCAGAGTGGTCAAGACAGCGATATAACTAAGACTACTCAATTTGTCAATGTCCAGAACAAAGCCCAGAATCCTGCGGTTCGTGGCAGTTCAGTTTCGCGACATGCGGGTTGCTGCTTGCTGTCATGGCACGTTCTGGATTCGTACGGGACAGGAGTTACCCTGCAAAGGAAGAAGGCCACAGTCTACCGAAAGATGCCATTAAAGACGTCAACATAGTAGAACAGGGACTGCATCTGCTGAGGCGATCACTTTTGGTGATCACTTTGACGAGATAGCACGAGGCTAGTGCTGGATACGTTCGTGTCGTTTTTAGTGGCAACGGTTTGCAACTGCGCTCACCGTGCTAAAATTTACGTTGCCCACTGTCGCTCGTAGATACTGGCACACTCGCGCGCCTGTCGCGTGACATCTCGCCGTAGTGGCAGTGTCGCCGGAAATGACCGTCTCCGATTAAAGCACCGCCATCTCGACGATAACTGTTCCGCGAAGCTGTGCGCATCACGGCGCGCTAAAGTGTGGGTGCAACTATATATAGAACTAGACGTGGAGCACTTTACTTCCAGTAAAACACGTTGTTGGGCTAGTTGGTTCATTGTATTGATGAAAAGACGTATTCCAGCCCAGGAAGACAGACGAACACAAGAAAAAACACAAGGAAGACAGGAAAGCGGCTGACTACCAACTGTTTATTCACCGAGCAGCACGCAAATGTATACAGTCACGCGGCCACATGAACTTATCATTAAGATTCATCAGTTGGTAGTCAGCCGCTTTCCTGTCTTCCTTGTGTCTTTTTTTTTCCTGTGTTCGTCTGTCTTCCTGGGATGGAATACGTCTTTCATACTCCATTTGTAAGTTCGGTTGGTGAAAAATGTGCGACACTGTTTACTGGAACATTGTACGGTATGCCCACACAGACATTGACGTATGAGTTCTTACCTAGTGGCTAGCGCATACTAACCTTAGGTTCTCTTCTGCCATTAAAGCCTATACCTAGCTAAATTAACAGCATGCTCACACTCTTGGGCCGTCTCTCGACTTGAACGACAGATTCGGCGGTCACTTCAGAAAGAACGTGACGCTGATGCTGAGCAAAGGACGCAGCTGGGACCAGTACAAATGGTTCGCCGTCTGCTGCCTCAATTCCTCTCCGGGCTTGGCCTACATCCCGCTGCCCCCTTCTGAAAACCTCACAGTGCCCGTCTACGAGGCCGTGTCTTCTCAAGGTGAGTGCTTCGTTTGACCACCGACGACCTGAAAGAAGAGACTTAGGGCTCAACTCACGCAAGGCAAGGTAAATTGGAAGAACATTGAAGATCATTCACACAGAGCTTCGTTCCGCAGTGGAAGTAGAGTGCGCTAGTGGTGATGAGGGGTCAATGACATCACTGACTAGAAGGGATCGCCAATACTTAGTTTTTATAGGAAAGTGGCTGTTTTCTATCACTCGCGTGATGTTACTCTCAGAGGCATAGCCAGCAACTCATTTTGGGGCCCGGGGGTCACTCATGTTCGAGCTGCCGATGGATACCTTGCACTGATGTCTATGAAGCCGCTATATCGTAGTACCATTGCAGTTGGACGCTTGCTTCGTGACGTCACGTGGTCGTTAACAGGTGCATCACAAGCGGATGTTGTCGTTATTACGTCAATAAGCTTTCGGCCACACCTTTATGACGTCGAAGGAGACTCTCTGCAGCAGTGAATGAGCAGCACGGTGATGGTAGTCTAACCACGATGTTACGGTGCCATTGCATTAAGGAGCTACGTCAGTGGCGCGTCAGCTACGTCACTGAGCTACGTCAGCGTCAGTAAAAGCTGCCGGTACACCTCATCGCCCCCAAACGGCTGCAGCAATTTCATCATCTATGCAATCGCGTTTTCATTACAGAACCCGTAACGCTCCCTTCCTGGACTGCCTGGAATGCCGGTAGCATGCGATCGCCCCATAATGGCGGCGACAGTGTGGGGACCAGGTCAGGTGCTGGAAACCTGGGCAGACTGCTGGGCAGGCTCGACTCCGACGCGTACGGCATACGAGGCACGGTGTACGCCGCTTCCGCGGATACTTTGATACTGTCGAACTTCAGCTACGACGGACGAGCGCCCGGTAAGCACGCAAATGCACGTTTAGTGACCGGGAGTCGTGAATACTCAGTAGGAGTTGCTAGGTTACTTAGTACACATTTAGCAGACCTACGGAAGAAAAAGTGGGACGGGAACGAGAAATTGCACAGGACAGGCAACCCCACTTTCATAATGGTCTGTTAGTTGAGTTCTGCAATGGTCCGCTATTCAGTGCTGCCCCTGCGAAGACGATACTGTATAATTTCTACAGTATGCTATACTTTGGTGAAACACGTGTCAACTTGCAGACTCTTAACATAATTATAAACTTTTTTTTCCCTCCATCACACTTTCAATAAATATTCGGGGATCGCACTTACAAATTCTGTTCTGTTTGCCGCACCCCCATTCCCTCCAATCCATCGCCGGTCACGCTGTTTTCCAAAGGTAACATATTGCGAGGCGTTGAAGACAGTCTAGTGGGATTGAGCAAGGTGGATTGGCGCTCGCCAAACCGAGACCTGGCGTTAACTTAATTGCAACCTCCATGAAGAACTCGCGCGTGTCGCCTTGCTTCATCCTGCACGTTGCAGTTCTTCATAAAAATGCTTAATTTATTTCCTCCCTCTTTCTTTTTACCACTGCAGAGTCCAATTTCATCGTCGGTACGGCAGGCAAGACAGATGGACCAGCCTTTATTGTCCGAAACGAATTCGACAGGTATATCTGCCAATGTATCATCGCACCTATTTTCTGAGTTACCCTGCGCTTCACCACCATATGAGGCTTTATGAAATGGCGCTTTTAAAAGTGAATACTTGCGAGCCGCGCCGAGTGCGCATTACGAAAACACATAAAAACACGCATTTCACACATTCTTGACAGGCATGCGTCAACGCAAAAGCTGCTTTTTGTAAAAATATTTGAATTCGCTTGCGAGATTTCGATGCCTCGAGACATGGCTGCTGATTTTGCCCAGATCTCCGTGTTTGGAACTTGCACTCGGTCAGGCGTATATCAGCTTCGTTATTTGGGACACTTGTAGTCTACCGTGAGAAGCAGGCGTACAAGGATCAGGGATTCCCAGGGAATTCCAATGTTAATCCTCAACTGTACAATGAACTTGAACTATATAGGCTGCATTTCAATGACGTTGCACGATTTCCAGGACATTTGCCGATCTTAGTTTTTTCGTCTCAATTACAAATAATTTTTTTTTCGTTTAAACCGTCGTCCGTATATTACAGCGCTCTTGTTTTATTTCTAATCGAGACTGTTGAAAACGGTATGCACGCGTATATTGACACATGTTGAATTAACGAAACTACGTACATCTCACACCATTGCCACTTCTCTCTGCTGACCTTCTTATTCCTTACTATTATTTGTGTTTCAAGCAAAACTTCAGTTTGCAATATTTATTTGGTGTTGTCCGCTGTCCTTGTCTTTAGCACTCGCTTGCGCCATGACACCTTAGCACTAAACAACCCCCAGAACAAGCTTTCTTATTTCTATTTATACTTACTTTATTTTACCCAGCGAGGATTATCTCGAGGAATATCTTGACAAGACAATGCTACTTCGCCTGCCCGCCGGGAAAGAGATTATCGATTTTAAGTGGTTCGGCGTGTACTCCGCAGCAGTCAAGGTGAGGCATATGAACATACACGCAACTCCTTTAGGAATGGTGTTATGTAACTGTACCAAATGGGAACGCATGATTCATATAGATATTGCGCAACTCCTTTAGGAATGGTGCGCGTTATGTAACTGTACCAAATGGGAACGCATGATTCATATGGAATATTGTTAGCAGAGGTATTGTCCCACAATTACCGTTATGTCCAGACTGACTTTCATTCAATCTCTCTCTCTCTCTCACTCTTAAAGCTGCGCTGTGTGTGTTAAAACGTTAGTGAAGCGGTGCGAAAACTCATATGCACTGCCTTAAACTTAGAGGGACAGTAAAGTGAACTACGATTTTCCTCGTATTAGTTATAGTTACCTTTTCGCATTACCAAATGCACCACTCTCGCGAGGAGAAGGCGCTTGGTAGGCTAGCAAATGCGCAAAAAGAGAATACAATCGTCGAAGCCTGTTTGAAGGTTCCTGCACTAGTATCTGTGACTTTACATATCTGACGGCAGCTACTAAGTCCTACATAACTATTTATGGGTAAGAGGGGTTATGCGTTCCAATGAAGCCAGGGACTTAACATGGTGTGTTTCAGACAATGTGACTGAGCCGATGTGGCGAGAAAACGCATAAAGAAAAAAAAAAAGGGGGGGGGGGGGGGGTCGGCGTTTTGACGTGATCTCCCTAAAATTTTGGTCAGGGATTCAAGGATTAAGCTGAGATGAAATTTCGATGTTAATTTTTTCTTCCAATATTGAGCATAATCTGGCGAAATTAACGACAGTGGCGTTTCTCAATAGTAAATAATCTATCAGTATAAACCGCATTAGTGTTTCGACTTAGTGTCTAACACAATTTAGTGACCACTAGCTTGTGTCAGCCAACGCAAGCTAGTGATCGAAGCTTAAGCTAGTGCTGCTATTACGCGAGTAAGCACGATATACTCCCGCACCAGGCTTCAACCTAACACGTCTTTGTTCCGTTCTTGCACTCTCTGCTTGATTATGGTTTCACATCATTATTTTTATGTCCTACATTAAAACAATAGACGATATTTTTCCTAAGTGTCACACGGTAAATGCTGTTTGTGAAACTAACAGAAAAAAGAAATGTGGTCCAAAGAAATATCAGTTTGCATCCTACAATGCGCATAGACTAAAATGCCATTTCGGACGAAGAGATACCGCATTCTCATATATAAAACAGACTCGTAGCATACTACGCCAAAAATGCCAAAGAACTTGACCTTCATTTGACCTTGCAGCGCTACACGAAACCAGCGAAAAAAAAAAGGGAAGGGGTAATAAAGGAGACAGGAAAACGGTGAGCGCTCACCCTGTTACCCTGTCCCCTTGATTGTCCCTTCCTTCTTTCTTCGCTAGTTTTGAGCAGCGATACACACTCACAAGTCATGACTTACCAACCCAACCAACATGCTATACGCTTTTTAACTTAGCACTTATGTTTATTGGTTCATATGCGCTCGCTATGCCTTCAAGCATACACTAATCATATTTTTCTGCTATGCGACACAGATAACGCTCGCTAGCGTAGACATACCAGCTGGCTTCGACTACCCGAAACCAACGATAGTGGCGACACGCATCGGCGGCGGGCACACCTTCGTCGAGGAGGTCGTCGTGGAGGACAAGAAGACGATAGGCCTAAACCACTTCTTCTACGACGCGATGACACCAGGTTAGTCAACCACCATACCACCAAACGCAACTTAACGTTGGTCCCAGTAACGTTGGTCCCATGCTAGTCTGTATGTGAAACACACAAACACGTATTGCAGTCATGACCATGGCAATACGTGCAGAATTGCGTGTCCTTTTAAAATAGAGCGAGGCTTCCATTGTGAAAGGGGTCCCTGCAACACTCTTCGAGCATAGATAACTGTGCCAATCAGTAGGGGAGGCTCCCACGAATGTCCTTCTTACGTCATTAAGCTCCGAAGTCCTGGCGCGAATTTCGAAACTAAAACATTGAGATTCATTTCCTCTTTTAATAATGAACACGGGATGTTGAAATTAACGACATTAGAGTTCTCGAAATATAAGTTCTCATTCTAGACCACTTCACCTTTTCGCTTTAGTGTCCATTTAATGAACCATATAATGTTGTTAATCGTAGGGTCGCCATCTAACCTCTTTGAGCAATGTAGAAATCCTAAATGGGTACAGGTTTCATAGTGGCATCAAGAACGAAGAAGCGCGCGTGAGCGAGCTGTCTGTACGTATCTGCTTATCATTGCGTGCACATGTATGGACTCGGTAGTTGGCGCCCGTATAACTTCTCAACGTTATACATAAATCGCGATTTCTTTTCTTTCTATCTTTAGATGCATTTTTCGTCGCCGGGAAGCATGGCAGTTCTGTCTCTCAGTGGATCGTGATTCAACAGGAGGGAGACGGGTAGGGTCGCAAGTCTCCTTTCTTTCAGGATAGCTGAAGTCATTGGCACCACTTTAATTACGAGAATTGAATATGTTTTACGCTTACAGGAACAAAAAATGAGCTCTTGCTTTACCACTTTTGAAAACTGCGTAGAGAAGTAACTACACACTGGGCTGCTCGCCCGAAGAACGCCGCTTCGATCCCAGCCGCATGGGGAAGGGGGGGGGGGGGGGAGGGCTCACATCACTGGTGGAGGCGAAAATGCCGGAGGCCACTGTACTGTGCATTTTAAAGGAATGCTGGCATGACCTTGCGGCGGCGCAAAATATACATTTTTCGTTTTCTAGCCATGTATTGTTAACGCCCTCCGCACACGGAAGCCACGAAACACGTACGAAATATTTTAGTTTGGTTTTAAAGTTTTCGTCACCTCAGCACTGCAAACCAGCCCCAGCGCAATGGACACTACGATGACGTATGAACACAGTCTCTTAAAAATTGCCGAAATCGCTGTCAGAGCGGCTGGACGACCGTGAAATTGTCGTTGTTTGCATTCCCCCCGTGTAATTGACCACAGGCGACAGAGTTACAGCGACGCTATCACGAATTTCTGTCCCTACGTGAATTAGACGTACGTCCGACTGTCTTGCCACGTCTCTAGACAACTGCCCCCTCGCAATCGAAACCGAAAGTGGGCTTTTAAGGGAGAAGTATTAAAGATATATTTATTGCCTTGCGAAGCACCACGATACTCTTTTTTGGGTTCTCCACGCCAGTGGTTTCATTTACAGCAACAATACGAGAATGTCGAAAATTCGTGTTAGTTCCTCTTTCAGATGACGTTAAAGAGTGGCCGTAATTTCTAGAGCCCTTCACTCAGTTTTTTTCTCATTATCACATCTTGGTTTTGCGACGTAACACCTCAGAAATAATTATCTGTGCAGAATCCGACGGTTGCGGGAGTACGTGGGCGAAAACGTGCAGCTCACGCTGCCTGGTAACGTGACCGTGGACAACATCGACTGGTTCTCCGTCTACTGCATCAACTGCTCCGCGCCACTCATGCAGGTCGAGATACCGAAGGCACTGAATGTGCCCACCGACACTCAGTGGTTGAGAAAAAAAGTAAGCATCGACCCCATCACCGCTTGTTCGTATGTCACGCACCAGTTTCAACTTCGACAGTAAAAAAAAATAACAATAAAAATAATAAAGCCGTTATATAAGGCAATCATATTGCTCTCGAAGGAGGCAAACGTCCTGTCGTAATTGAATTCAAACTCTTCTTTTACTTTTCACAGCATCCAATTCTAGCTACATTCCTGAGAAGTTACCAGTTGTTATATCTGCTATAGAAATTACGTGGACGATCTTGGCGAACTTTTGCCGTCGCCCTGTGGAACGCTGGCGCCGTTTTGTAGGGTAGAGAGGATTCCTAGAGGAGAGAAAGGGGGGAGCTAGGAGAGAGAGGGATGGACAAAGCCCCCGCCATAAGCTGCTTCGCATCTAAAACAAGAAACAACACCACCATGGTGTTGCCCTCTACCGGAGACCTTAATTGTCACGGAGCCTGTGAGGCGCGCGACGGTAAGCGCGCGAGAGATCCAGGAAGGGTGATGGAATGGTGTTCGCCATCTTGCCGGGACTATTATACTGTCTAGCGGGCCTGTCAGTCCGTCCGTCTGTTAAGGTCATCGCACTTTCAACTTTATTACAGTTGCGGCAAGCTGCAGTGGTTAGGCGGGTGCAGCAAGCGCCCGCCGACCCGTCGAAGTTCGGCAACTGCGAGGCCATCATCGCCGATACCGTTCAAGTCGCCTGGCACCTCGAGACAGATACCATCACATTCCACGTCCGCGCCGTAGCCAGTAAGTGCGCATAGTATACGAGTATATAGTCAGAGTTCGTATCGTTATAGTTTGATTTGATTTGTGGGGTTTAACGTCCCAAAAACAGGTCTGATTATGAGACGCCGTAGTGGAGGTCTCCGGAAATTTCGACCACCTGGGGTTCTTTAACGTGCACTGACAACGCACAGCACCCGGGCCTCATCGTTGCAGTTTGTATTTGCATCATATACATCGTGGCAGCACATGGGAATGAGAGCTGATTTTCATTTCGTCATTCAATGCCACGGCTAGAACATGTACATCACATGGTGTCACATGGTGGTTACTACCCTTTCACATATCATATCGCTTCCCTTCACATATCGTAGCTGAAGAGTTACAAAGCTGCGTCGTCTTGTGTGTAGTACACCCGCCTTGTCGCGAGCTATCGGCCACGTTCCTCAGAAGTATCCCATAGTCACGTGGTACTTTGTCAAGTCTCGCGCACTTTCTTAGAATCTCGAAAAAGAGAGGGCCGGCCCTGCACCTACCGGCATGAGAATACGTTACGTGCACACATGCTTTGCGGACTTCTCCATTGAATATTCCGAGTTTAAAAGAACAGTTGAAAAGTCGGTTAATTACTAATTAATTGACAAGCTATTTAGCTCATATTTTATAACATTGTCTCAGGTCGTCAAAAGGATGGTAAGTATATTAAGTTGGTTTCATCCTCGTAACGCACACGTCGCTTTCTTAAAGCAGTGGTGCGAGTTAACTATAACACCCTATGCATCCGTATTTTTGGGGTATAGCGAATATTTAATTTGGAGCTCCGATCGAAAAGCTATATCTAATGGCAAATATTGAACCGAATAGAATACTTTTCGATCCGATTTGAATATCGAACCCAATGGAACATTATTCGGTTCGATGTGAGGGTTTTGAATATTTGCATACTCCTAGAGATTATTTTTCTTTAGAGATCGTTTAATGCTACACAGTTTAAGAAAACAAAGAAGAGGTCCACGGAGAGAGAGAGCAAAAGAAAAATAAACAAAAGGACATCGGATCTTTCGCGACAGATAGGAAAACTATGGCTTATCCAGCGTGCCTGTGGACCGAGCCTTGGTGTCGGCCATGAGGTCATGCCTCTTTGCGGCTTCCCCCTCCAGGGCTGGGCTGGGTATTGCGACCCACCAACAAGGCTTTTTTCTTTCTTTTTTGTGTGGTTGGTTGTGCGCAACTTCGCTTTATTTTTGTCCACGACATCCATCTTATTCCAACACATATGTATACGACATAGTGCAGGTCTTTCTTTGAAATGGGTTATCAACGGCCTTTCTGCATGTAGTGCCCGGCATGTGGACCGCATTTGGGATCAGTGGTGCGCCAGACAAGAGTATGATGGTGGGCTCGGACGTCGCCGTGCTGTTCATCATGAAGCCGGACAACAAGGTCAGCGTGATGGACTTCTCCATTACGGCCAAGGCACAGGTATACATACATACGTGTATTGCTCGCTCTGGCAGCAATAATCGAGCACATCGAAGCAGCCTGGCGATACAAACTATGTCATTGTAGCTGAAGGTGGGGCTCTACATAGTGCACCCAGCTGAAACAGATTTTTTTGGCATTGTGTCACAGATAATATGCTGCGTCATTATCAAGTTATTCACGTCATAAATTAATCAAAGCATCACGATGGGTGCGCCTCTTATGACAGCCGCTGTGCCATAAGCAAACGAAGATCCAACATTTTTCAGTCACTTAGTGAGCCGGTTTTTCTATAGGCTACGGCTACACTGCATTCTGTATCGGCTCACACTTTTTATGAGACATCGTGTTTAAAAAAAAGAAATTGTGCGAACGCATGGTTTCGTTTTGTATGCAGTGCCAGACGACCAACGGCGTTTGCGCGGACGCGAAGCAAGACCTCACGGTGAAGTCATCCAGCTACGCCAACGGGATTATCGAAGCGGTGTACTCTCGCAAGCTGAACACGGGTAGGCACACGACCAATCAACTTACCCCTTGCCAAGAAATCAATAAAAAAAAAATCAGCTACTGAGCTCGTTTACTTGCGGACATGATCTGCTAACTGGACAAGGCAAAATTTGAGAGGTATACGAATGTGATTCTTTTTTTCATGCCCCCGCCACGGTGGTCTAGTGGCTATGGTACTCGGCTGCTGATCCGAGGGTCGCGGGATCGAATCCCGGCCGCGGCGGCTGCATTTCGATGGAGGCGAAATGTTGAGGCCCGTGGGCTGTGCGATGTCAGTGCACGTTAAAGAACCCCAGGTGGTCGAAATTTCCGGAGACCTCCACTACGGCGTCTCTCATAATCAGAGCTGGTTTTGGGGCGTTAAACCCCACAAATCAATCAATTTTTTTCACGTGACACGCGCGCGCGCACACAGTTATAAGAGCCAATTCTGCATTCTCAAGCTGCCTTCGCTCTCCCAGCAAGTTTATTAATTAACCCAACAGTCACTTGATAACCAACTCATTCGATTAGTGCGTTACAGAAACAGTCAACTGCCACGCGGTATATTTATGTTTAATTGACAACGGCATGCAGGCTTCACTACATTTCTTCTCCGTCTGTCGACGTGCAAGTCTACAGCCAGCCATTCTTTTGGGCAGTATATAGATCGCGATTACATAGAAAAAACATATCAACCAGTCCACTAGTCAATCGAGTATTTGCTCAATGATATTATCGGTCATTGAAGTGCGCTACACTTTTATGAGATTCGACCAACTGATGAAATGACGTCAAGGTTTACAGCTTCTCGATACTCAGCGTCCGTGGAGCATTCTTCGAATACTGGAACCCTAGAAGGACGCCACTTGTCTTTCATCTCTAATCCCCACCGAGGCGGAACCTTCCTCTACATTGAGGAACTACGCCGGGCTGATTTGGCCAGTTCGGAATCTTTCTGCTCTATATTACGCTGCGAATAGAGTGTGCGGAACTTCGCAATAGATCCAGAGCAAAGAAGTACCAACTAGCCCTCATGCACCAACTAGCCCTCATCAAGTTGTTGCTGACGCAATAGATCGACTCATAGCAGTCATTCTTGCGTTAGCCATAGGCTTCTTACTTGCTTGGAGATAAATGGCGCGCTGCGGGGCACCTGCAGACACAGAAAGTAAGAATGGGACGATGCGCCTGCCTTCACTATCTGCGTCCGTGTCTTCCACAGTGCACTATTTTTCATTATGCATCTATACCAACACGTCCAGCCACTCATACGTTATTCCCACATTGTCTATTTGCTTCGTCCATAGGCCTTAGGTGTTTCTCAGTTTGACGCCTTGTTGCAGGTGACAGCAACGACAAGACGATACCGGCTAAGGGAAAAGTTGCGGTGGTTGCTGCACAGGGTCCCACGAACGCCGACCAGCCGGCCACCGTGCTCTACCACACGAAGATAGTCACCCGGCGTGGGTATAAGCTTGTGATAATCGCACGGCATGCTGATAGTTCCAAGCGCCTCTTCCCGTCCGCAGTCACCTTCTCCCCGCTTGTAAAGTGATGCCATGGAATTGAATTGTGAGCACGAGGTGACGTGTTAGAGCGATTGGCGACAGCGTTATTGTAGTAACGGGTTTGCATTGGAAACGCACATGCCGACAAAAGCCCGACAGCATCGGTCGATCGTTACATTACGGCATGAAAAACTGTGTGACGTAGCGACTGCGGAGAACTAACCAATGAGCGAAAAAGATCTGAGAAGGAGAGCTAACCAATGAGCGAAAGAGATCTGAGAAGGAGAGGTAGAGAGAGAGTCGTGAAGCCGTACCTAAAAAGCCAACAGGAAAGCGGGTTACACTTGAAGTGCCGCTTTGGCGCTCACAGCTGGTTGAAGACGAGGAAATCGCGCTGTGGTGCGCTGTGGCAGATTTGGCTAGAGCTATCTTACATGTACATGTGGCTCCCGCAGGGAGACAGCAGTGTACAGTTGTCTGCGGGAGCCATATACACAGCAACTCGAGATTTGACTATTGGTCCCAGCACTTGACAGGTTCATACATGTCTTGTGCAGTGCGCATATCCTTGGTATACAGCGCTATCTGTAAGCGGTATGTAAGGCGAAGCTGAGGAAGGTCGCCTGAAGAAGGTCGACCAAAATGTAACAAAGTTCCCAAGAATTTTTGACTAATTGGTTGAGTGACCCGTAAGAAACACACGTCGGGACATTTGGCGTGAAGCTGCATGCATATGCCGTGATTAGGTGGCCTTGTGGGATTCTTAAAGCGCGCCTCGTCTGCCAGCGAAGAGCTTATGCTTGCACACCGAGGCAACTGTTTGATCGACCCTTTCCCTGCAACACTTTTTGAACAAACTGGGGAAACGGTGCTTATGAGACTTGGATGCTCCCGTGAGCACGTGAACCAGATATTATTCGACACTTAACCATATCCTCTGGGACTGCAGAGAAGACCCACCCTCTCCTGTTCTCCTGGCCACTCCCTCACCTGAGGGGTGGGAGGAGGTTGTGACCTCCAACAGCTTCAGTGTCCAGCTCCAGGCCATACAGAGAGCTGAGGAGGTGGCCGCCAGGCTCGACCTGGCGGATCACCTACCTCCGTAACTGACGACAATAAAGCTTTATCTCTCTCTCTCTACTGCATGCGCCAGGGAATTCGCAATTCGGTTTGAAACACAGCTGCAAAGCGCCCGTTTTCTTTCAACAAACAACGCCCACGTGTTGACAGGAGCCTCTAAGATTAATCGACAACGTTTTATGACCTTGTTCAAAACGTGTTTCAGCGCCTTTCTAAGTTATGGCTATATAATTCGAACTCACTCGTCGTCCTTTGCTGCCGCGCAGAGCCCGTCATCCTGCAGTTTGACCGGGCCCCAGCGCGCAACTGTCCGCCACTGAGCGGACACCATGTGCCGCCTCCTTCTAACAGCAAGCGGTTCGGTGGGCGCGACCTGTTCAAGAAGTACAACATCGACACCTTTACCGCCCGCATCGGACCGACAGCGGGAGAGCGCGGCTACGAGACCATCACCGGTGAGGACGTGCTGTCATTCCGAAAGCTTCACATAAGCTCATTGGAAGGTGTCCTTGAACAATCTTTGCGTCGGCACGAACGGTACGAAATGTGGTACGGAAAATACCACGTGACCCAGGGAGGGGGGCAGAAGCCAGCCGACATATGCCAGCCGTGTAATAGAGCTGATTAATTATTATCCAGATTAATTATTTGTTGATTAGTGATTGATAATAATTATAGCTGATCATTAACTTGATAATAATAGCTCGACCATAAGCTGCTTCGCATCTAAAACTGATTTTCTTAGCTTTCAACAAAAACTAAGAATAGCAATGTGTCGCGTACGCGTTGTCGTCCAGGTCAGTCCGGTTGGGGCATATCGTGGTGGATCAACAACGAACTGATCCCGGTGCTGCACGTGGAACGCGGCAAGACGTACAAGTTTATCGTGGAAGGCGGCGCCGACAAGTCCAATCCGGCCCGCTACCACCCCTTCTACATCACCGACAGCAGCAAGGGCGGCGGGTCCAAGGAGGATGCGGCGTCACTCGGCAAGCCGGTACACGATCTCGCAAACTCACTTTCGTGAGAACGTTGTGGTTTATTACATCTCTGTCGACTATGGCTAGCCGCCCGCCGACGTTATGTTAAAGGGGTCCTGCAACAGTTCCTGAACACAGTCAGAAACCAAAAGAAGAGGCGTGCAGGACACGGACACAAGGAGAGCAGTGAACAACACGAACGCCGACTAACACGTTCGTGTTGTTCACTGCTCTCCTTGTGTCCGTGTCCTGCACGCCTCTTCTTTTGATTATGGACTGTTACCAACTCGCTCAACTTTCTGTCCTTTTGACAGTCAGAAAACTGTGCCGGAGTCCGTCAATTCATTAGAGGACTCTGACGGTGCCGACCAGTCGTGGAGTCTCCTCTCAACATCTGAGCCAAACATTATTGCACTACGTGTAGTGAGTATACGCACTAGGCAATTCAGTTTGTTGTCAAACACAGCTAAAAAAGCGCCTGCTTGTCTTTCAAGGGATGACGTCCCTAGGGGCACCGGCTTCGTCGCCTGAGAATTATTCGTTGTTCTTTAAGAGATATATGTGCACATCTCCTTCATTTATTGAATTCAAAATGACCAAATAAAGCATGGCACATGACGTTCCCGTGATTATCAAATCAGACAATGCTATGCTCTTGCTTCAAGCGACTTTGTCGGTGAGTCCAGTGACGTCATTTGATGGAAGAAGAGCGAGAGCCTTCCAGCAGTGGTTTAATCCAAATTGCGGACTCCCTTGTGCGTGCAGCGCAATAATATTTGGCTCACGCGTTTACAGGAGCCTCACGGATGATTGGCGCACAGCCACGGTGGTATAGTGGTTATGGCACTGGGCTGCTGGTCCGAAGGTCGCGGGATCGAATCCCGGCCGCCGCTGTTGCATTTCCTTGGAGGCGAAATGTTCAGGTCCGTGTACTGTGAGATGTCAGCGCACGCTAAGGAACTCCAGGTGGTCGAAATTTCCAAATCCTTCTACTACGTCATGTCTCGTAATGATATCGTGGTTTTGGGACGTAAGAACCCCAGAAATTAAATCAGTGATTGACTGGCATTGTTTCCTGACAATGTTCAAAAAGTGTAGCAGGGCCCCCTTTAACAGCGAAGCTGCTTGTAGTCGACACTTTCTTTTAGTATGCGTTGCGCGTTCGATCGGCCCTTTTTGAGGTCGCATGCGCTGTGCGCATCAGTAAATGTTTCAGTGTAGGCCAAAACAAAAACAAAAAATTACGAGGAAGCGTGGCCCAAGCGTCTTCAAACGTTATTTTAATCCACCTCCTGCCGTACTTCGTTCTTTCCTCTTCGCTTTTATTAGGGAAATCGCCTGTTCGCTGGCGTAGTGCTGGACGCTCAGGGAAAAGTCGACGAATCCAAGGGTGAGCATGTCATTTTCACGCCAAATCTCATCATCATCATCATCGTCGTCGTACCTGAGGAGAGAGAGAGAGATGCATGCAGCAGTACGGCGATAGCGAATTTCCTGGTTTGCTCACGCCACATCAACTGAATAATCGCCGCGATTTTCGAATTTTACCGCACAAGTTACTATACTGTACTTCCAAGTGAAAAATGAGTTACTATACTTCCAAATGAAAATAAATCTACTCCAGCGCTTGCTGAATGGGTGCCACAGTACTACACGGTGGACCTGGCGAGGAGGGGCTGAGCCCCCTCTTCAAAAACAAAGGCAGGGGAGGGGGGTCGGCGTCGTACATCAACAGTTTCTTGGAGCGCATGTGATGTTCCTGCGCTACGCTATCGCTTCTGATCGGCCGCGAACAGTCGGGAATAAAAATATGCATGGCACATGCTTACATTGTAAAGACTATGTAACAAATTTTAAAATGTGAACATGTTTTATTCTTGCTAAATCTACTAAAAGGCACAAATTTGTGCGTCCCAATTTCATTTTGCGTGTAACTGGCACAAGGAGCACTGTGCGGCCCACGTGGTTGCTGTGGCAGGAAGGCCACAGTGGGCAGTACGGTTCCGGTTCCAAATCAAATAAAATCAAATCAAATTTATTTCCACCATGTACAATCTCACAGATGGAGGACAACGGAAAGAAAGCTGCCGAGAGGCGGCTTGACTAGTCCGTAGCCCAACGTAATCTATGGCATGTGGGCAACAGCAAAGGAAAACAGTTCACAAACGAAAACTTGAAAACATATGATTAGTGCAGAATAAAAGCAGTATACAATAGCCTGCAAAAAAGCATACAAGAATACGACGCAAGGTGTAAGCCGCGTTTTGATTGGAAGCAGCGTGGCACGTCTCTCGGTGAGTGAAATGCGAGAGGGGATGTCGATATCTGTCGTCTGCTTTTATTTTGAAATTGTAAGTTTAATAACTTCCGTTTGTCCGCATCGATCTCGAAAACGCTGTTCGCCTTTACCTCGGGACGCTACAAAGAACCCGTTTCGATGCAAAACTCGGCGAGTAAAACATTGTTTTCGGGCCCCTTTAATATCGCTGGCACACAGGCACGGGTCGGCTCTGTCAGCTGGACGAAGATCCGAATGGTGCGAGCGAAAAGGCCGCCACGTTTGAGGAGTACAACAAGACGCTTAAGCTCACGTGTGACTCAGGTCAGTCGGGGCAGTTCACCTGGACTCCCGACAAGGATACGCCGGACGTTGTCTACTACCAGGTACGCGATGCCTGAATTTGAAGTACCGAAATGGTATAGTGTGAGAGTTGTTGTGCATTACATTTTAAGTGCACAGCTTTCGTTCCAGGCCCCTAAAGTGCAAAGTGTTGCACATTAAGGGTCCGGTATGTCGGCGTGTGATGTCCTCTGTGTCGTTGTCACGCTCAGAAAACAGCATTTGGAAACATGCCCAATATGTGCTAATACTAACTGACCAACACCTGTTAAAATGAATCCACAGTAGGAATGGTTGTAGTAAGTCAGATTAGCGTAATAAAATAAGATACACACTACGGTAATTAATCAATGAAGAGTCAAATTAAGCGTAAATAATTCGATAACGCTGACAATAAACACAGCAAAAACACAATTGAAATACAGGGGGACCACTTCACCGCAATTCGTATACGGCTCTCACTGCAGTGGAACTTGCTTACGTTTCTTAAGTTGAACAACGCACAAGAACGAAGACTGAAACTGGTATTCGTGTATTTTTTCTTGCGTTTTCGTGTTTTTGGTGTATTGGTGCTATATTCGTCTTACTTTTTTTTTTTTCAACAAACCTCCAGTCGTAAGGGCAACGCTGTTTGTCTACTCTTCTTGCAGCCTTCGTTCTTGTGGGCTATTCATTTTAAGAAATGACTGCGTTTGAAGGCTGTTTCCTCTAAGACTTGTTAGATGCTTCGTAGACGCAGCAACTCCTCCACCGGTTGAGCTCCTCAGCTTGAAGACCTCAGAGCCAACGTATCAGATGGACAATCAAGGCCTACGTTGGAGTTGCGTATAGAGCCTGGGCTCATATCGACTTTACCAGACATGCGGGGGTTTAACAGAGCTGATTACGAATGAAGCGCGCGGGCACTTCGCTAAGGGCAGCTCTTCGGCAATATTGAATGTGTGCACTTGGCTGTAGAGTTGAATATGCAGGGCAGTTCCTTATGTAAAAGAACATGCAAGCGCATCGCCTTTGCTCCTTTTCTCTGAGGCTTCTGCTTTGCCCCATAACCTATATAGTAACGTTTTCTTTTTTACTATCGAATTGCTTGTCAATTTATTCGAACATTGTTAATAACAGAGCATCATCGGAACCGCAGATAAGTTTGTTATATCCTCAAGCTCAAGCTCAAGTCAGCGATCAAGTCAGCGATCAGGATCGGGCAAAAGATCATAGGTATAAAAACACCTATTCTAGTCTTCAAGCTCAGTAAACGAAGTAATCATTTGGTGTCTAATTGTCGCGCATTCAAATACGCGTTCATTATTATTATTTTATTTTTGTGCCCGATGACCGAAATTCTCACAACTTCTTTTTTTAAGAGTGGTTTTGAACTGTCTTTCAGTGTTTATTTTGCTATTCAAGTAACTTTTCGAGTTTTGAGCCTCGCGGGATACAGATACTTCTGCTTTGTATAGCCGATATTGTGGCGTCTCTCAAAGTTTTGGTTTCCTTATAAAGAGAATATATGTCATTGGATTGAAACATGGCCACTCACAGTGCATACTTAATTCGCTGTAAGCGATGATTCGCTATATCACTATTCTTACAATGAGGTTCAACTGTACCATCTATCTTTATGATGACCGGTTACGGCACTCCGTCGGGCTTTAGGCCCTTTGGTCTTAGTGTCCGTTGGAAATGACTAAACCTCCACTAAATGTCTCTGATGGCAGTGTTACGCGCAACACTGCCTGTACTGGATGTGTGCAGTGTTACACGTACTGCTACCTCTTCGGTTTCACTACAAAAGTAATAAATGTCACTGAAGTACCACCAACGGAAGTTCGTACATGTGGTTCGCTGTAACCGTTAACTCATTATATCAGTATTCATTAATGCGAGGTTCAACTATACCAGCTCTTTTTAGAGTGGCTGGTCCCGGCCCTCCTTTGGGCTTTAGGCTTTTTTTTTCTTCTTAGGGCCCGATGAAAATGTATAAACTTTCACTAAATGCCTCTAATGGCAACGTCGGCGTCGATTTGTCGTCGCGTGTGCGCAGTGTTTCACTCACTACTACCTGGGCTGGAAAATCTCGGTGACCAATCCCGGCGAAGAGGACAAGCCTCTCGCTACAGACGCCGACGATAAAGACCACACTAACCACGACAAGGGCGGAGCCACTAGAAATAACCATCTGCCGCCGCTGTTGATTCTCATCGGATGCGTCCTCGAGCGTCTTCTTTGACATCCACCGCCTCCTGTTAACGTTTCTTTTGTTGACTGTTGTCGTGGTTCTATTTCCTAATTTTGTTTTTGCGACACTTGTTTCCCTCACGTTCTTCGATAACTTGACTTTCGTGGCCGGAATCACAATTCCGTGTACACGAGTTGTCATTGTTCGCTGTTTTTTTACCAATAAAGACGCCGAACGATTCTTTGCAAGTCGGCGACTTACTTCATTTCATATCTTAAACGGGCCGTGCGATACGTCTTGAACACAGTCATATAACGGTGCCGATCAGTCACGGAGACTTTGATTGATTGATTGATTTTTGGGGTTTTACGTCCCAAAACAACGATATGATTATGAAAGACGCCGTAGTGGAGGTCTCCGGTAATTTCGACCACTTGGGGTTCTTTAGCGTGCACTGACATCGCACAGCACACGGGCCTCAACATTTCGCCTCCATCGAAATGCAGCCGCCGTGGCCGGGATTCGATCCCGCAACCCTCGGATCAGCAGCCGAGTACCATAGCCACTATAGACCACCGTGGCGGGGCTCAGTTATGGATGCTCTGGAAATATCTGATTCAACTATTATTGCGCTCGGTGGCACGCACCAAAGAATTTTTTTTTTTTCAGTTTGGTTTCAAATGCAGCTGGAACACGCGCGTGCCTGCTTCTCTTTCAGCAAATGACGTCACAAGGAGCGCCGACTACGTCACTGGTCTCTTTCCGGTTATCTTAACGATAGATATATACTTTTCCTTCGTTTGTCGAAGTCGAAACGAACAAATAACATCACTCGGCACGTTTACGCGATCATGAAATGAGCCAATGCTATAGCTCTGCCTCAAGAGACGTGGTCGCTGCTCGATCCCCTTGTAACGCAATTTGTTGAGCGAAGAGTATGTTACTTGAGTAAAAGAGCGTGTTACTTAAGTAACATACTCTTCGTTCAATAAATTCCACAATCCCAGCTCTATTTAAAACCAAACTACAAATTCCTCGCTGCGCTAAGTACGATATTTCTCTTGCACGCTCACAGGAACCTCGACGACTGACCGGGACCGTTTGCCGAGAGCCCTTTTGAAGGGACGGTAAAAAGCGACTATTTTTTCCCGTACTAGCAAACTACCGTATCGCAGTACCAGTCGGACCATTCTTACGGGGACAAGCGCTTGATAAACTAGAAAACGCGCAAAAAAGGAAATTCTGCTGGCGACACAGATGTGACGTTCACGCAGTGATAGGCGCGTGACGTCATCGGTTTCGACGGCCTCTATTGAGACCTATACATAACTATGCATCAGTGAGAGCTTCGGTACACAAAATACGCAAGAATACAATATAAGGCATGGGTAATGATGCCACCGTAACGTTTTTGTGCCAAGTATCCGCCGCGTGACGTAATTTGGTCGGTTTCTTGTTAGGCTTTAGTAATTTTTCAGCGCCGATGGTAACGCGTGCTGTGTTGTAAAAGAGCCGTAGATCGAAATCAACAAGCCTGGAAAAAGTTTTTCTTTACCGCAAGTTGATGACAGCTGGAAGAGAAGCTAAGATATATAATAAACTTCCGGCACACAATAACAGCTGCCTCTGGTCGCAAGCTAGGGTCTCACGGAGCGTTGGCGATATGCCTGCGGGACCATGCATTCGTCCTCACTACAGTTTCGTGTTTCTTTTTTTTAATTACCGTGCACATTTGGTCATTATACACGTGAAGCCACGGACACTTGAGGCACCAACATGTTCTAGCTAAATGGAACACGTTATTTGGTCTGTTTTCGTTGATATACGCTTAACATCGGCACGATTTCGGCTTGCATGCACCATGGTGTGACCCTCCAAACAATCGTTTTGCTATACCGCGCAATTACCTACACGAGTTTGTACCCTCGAGTCATCACATGCGGAGGTCGCGTCCCGCTCGTAAAATTTTGTTCACGTTTCACCCGTCGATGACTGTACGCCGTCCTTCGAGACGAGCACGATCGCCAAACAGCTTCGTCCCACTTATCCGCTCCCTCCCTTTCGCGTGCCGTGCCGTTCATTCTGCGATCATTCACGCTCCAACAGAAGCGTCGCGGCCTGGCGCCGCTCATTGTTCGCTGCATCACGGCGACGTCGTCCTCATGACGTGCCCTCTCTCACGCCACTGCAGCCGGCCATTGTACGACGTTGTGCCAGTCTCTGCAGCGGACATCGACGAGTCAGGTCGATGCTCTTTGTTGCGGGACCTTGTGGCATCGCGCGCGTGTCGCCATTTTGTTCATTACGGGCACGCCGAGACAACAGGGTCGAGACATAACACGAATGCAACGACGCGGCAGTGTACAGTACGCCATGATGAAGCCGCCACTAGAACAACATAAACACAATGGTAGAAAACACAGGAACGAGACACGCGGGATTCCTGGGATTCAACCAGACCTATTCAGTTGGGAGTGCCGCGTGTCTTGTTCCTGTGTTTTCTACCATTGTGTTTATGTTGTTCTAGTGGCGGCTTCATCATGACATTAAGTAAATACCAACTAGGCCAGCAAGCTGTGTTGTTAAACGTGTACAGTACGGTACACTGTTAAAGGGAACACTAAGGTACACCGGTGCTTTGTCGCATGCCATGGACGGTGAAGGCCAATGCGCATTGCCAGAAAGGTCCTTTGATGTCGGTTGATTCAGTGCATCTCTAAGTTGATTGCACATCGAGTGAATGTAATTTGAAAGAGGCTATACAGGGTTATAAAATAGGTTATAAAATTCAATCACATGTGGCGCATATTTGATTGATTGATTGGTTTGTGGGGTTTAACGTCCCAAAACCAGCTCTTATTACGAGAGACGCCGTAGCGGAGGTTTCCGGAAATTTCGACCACCTGGGGTTCTTTAACGTGCGCTGACATCGCACAGTACAAGGACCTCAACACTTCGCCTCCATCGAAATGCAGCCGCCGCGGCCGGGATTCGATCCCGCGACCTTCGGATCCGTAGCCGGGTGCCACAACTACTAAACCGCCGTGGCGGGGCGTCGCGCATATTTGCGTACGTCTGGTCGAGGAACGCGGGTTTGCGACAGCTGTGATCGCACGAAAGGGAAAATTGGCATCCACCAGTCTGTAGCACGAGGCCGGTGACATCCGCACGGATTTCACCAGCCTTATGCCGTCACACTTCAGGAGTTGCGAATAGTCGAAACCAAAACTAACTCTGGTAAGGCAGGTGCGGCTGCCGGCGCTCCGGCATCCCAGGCTGCCTTGGGCCCGCCGTTGAGGGTGCACGGGAATTTTTGGAAAGTTCCACTTCATGACGAAAAGGCGGCGTTCAGTTTTTCTTTCAACAGAGCAGCTGTTTCAGCTAAATAACCTAAGCGCCTAATTAAGCGAATTAACATAACCTTGCGGCACACGTACACGCTAACCAACCTAGGCACCTAGTTAAGCTAATTAAGTGATCACGGGACCATCAAGTGTTCCCGCCAAGTGATTATGTCACATGTTCCCGCCAAAATCACGTAACGCCGTGTCACATGAATATGTTCCAGCCAAAGATATCGTATGGCTATCACGTGACATGTTCCCAACAAATAATATCGCATGGCAATCACGTGCGGACTTGTTCAGTATACTCTATCGGCTAGCTTCGCTGTGATCTGGCATTGCGCGACATAGCGGAAGCAGTGTACAATTTTTCGTATTGTTTGCGTTGTGTGATCGTCCCTTGTGTGTTTTGCCCGTGATGGTTATTGCGAAAACCTACTGCTTCATACCGTGGGGCACCCACCGAAGAGAAACGGGTACGTACCACTGTCTATGCTCTGAAGTTTTGTTGCCTTAGCGTTATGCGCACAGTGTATTACAGGTTTTACTTCGACGCCACGCGGTACTACCACGGCCGCTACATAAAACATACACGGTGTGTGTGCTGTGGAGCGGGCGTGGTAGCACAATCTTTCTGGGCCAATTCTGATGCGCCGACGCTACGCCGGCGCATCGTCGTGCATGTCGTCTACACTGCCTCCCACCACTGCAAAGCTACGAGGTGTAATGAAGCCACGTGTTACGGAGCGAATTTGAAAATAATGGGAGTGGCTATTCTGCCGGCAGCCGGGAGAAATATGTTTTCAAAATTCTCCCGGCAGTCGAATCTCATTGGCTGTTACTGGGGAGCTGCACGGAATGTTAGGTTGGGTTAGGTTAGCTTTTTGCCGGCAGAAGTGCCGGCAGAAATTTAATTTTGCCGGCACTTTTGACGTCACTCCATCAGCCAATGAGATTCGACTGCCGGGAGAATTTCGAAAACATATTTCTCCCAGCTGAATGGGAGGAGGCCATCAGAAGCACGGTGCTCCATAAGCAAGCCCAGGCTATCCAGAGGGCCCACGAGAGGGCGGAGCGTCATGGCGTTCTGTCCTCCACGTGGATGCGGCCAGCGGTTACAACGGCCTCCCGCTAGGGAGTCCTTACAGTGGCTGCTCAGGATTCATTAAAGTTCATTGTCTGTCTGTCTGTCCCGGCTGCCGGCAGAATAACTACACCCTTGAAAAATATGAATTTGACGTTCATTTTTCTCATTGAGCATTGAACATAAAATGGCGAAATTAACGGCAAAGGAGCTCTCGAAATTGCCAGGCTAAACTACTTGACCATTTCACTTTAGGGTCTCTTTAAAACCCAAATAATAATCAAGCATGGCAATTAGCCGCCAAACCTGGCTCACATCTTTTGCGCCTGTCCGAAAGTCAGTACACCGCCAAGCGACGTTACGCGTACGATTGAGCAGTGTGGAGGCACTGACTGCATCTTCGACTCTGCCGTTATGCCGCCCGAGCGCATTCACTCTCGTCGCGACAAGCACTGCAGGAAGGTGCGAATGGTGGGGATGCCTGGCAGAGGACCGTGTACTGTGCGTTGCCGGTGCACGTTAAAGAACTCCAGGTGGTCGAAATTTCCGGAGCCCTCCACTACGGCCTTTCTCTCCTATCTCTTTCACTCCCTTTCTCCTACCCCCACGGAGGACTAGCCGTGCTCCCTAAATGGGCTGGAGAAATTAGCGTCCTTTCCCTACCAAACCACAATCATCATCATCATCATCATCATCAAGGGGGACGCACCCTCCGTTCTAATTCTACCTGCACACGTACTTACCTTGTTTCATGCATGTACAGAGTGTTATCTACAGGAGGCGGGATATGTAGGCGACGTTGAAAACAACCAAAAATGAGCTTCATCCGTGGTCCTTGTCACGTGTGCGTGTTATATTTCACTACACAAATGCGCAGAAACTGGGCTGGCATTGTGTGCGATGCATGTGAAAGTTCCAGATGGGTGATAATTGTTGTCAGGTGTAGTCGTTCTTGTTTTAACATGTGACCACAGAGAGGGGATCTAAGTGTATACTGTGTGCCCAGATCCCCTCTGTGCTGTGCAGAGGTGCTAGAGTTTAAAAGATTAATTATGACGATAATATTGACACAAAATTGTTACGGTTTTCGCCGCTAAACGGAGGACCTGGACATCAAAGTCTAGAAAAAGAAGCGCTGACAAACCTCCAAGGGCCGTAAGTAATTTCCGATTGGCAACTTTTGCACGGACAAGTTTCGGCGTCGTTTATTTTTTGGAAGTGTGTGTGTGGCGACGTCTGGATGCAGGAAGTCGCGGCGCGTGCGTACTTGGCGTTCTCTCTTGCTTACTCTTTCGTTTGCAGCGGTGCTACTTATTGTAGGGCCTCATGCGTCAGCTCAAAAGATCGCTAAAAGAGCCACAATGATTGTCGAGACGCCGCAGAGTTATGCATACAAGCTTGCTTCACAACGTGACAACCTTCAACGTCATTACGTGACGGCACGCACTTTGCCTGAGAAACGAAACTTAAGAGGGTCCCTGGAAAAGGGGGGCCACGCGTATTGTAAAATAACAAGCTTGTCTTGTTCTTTTCTTTATTTTCGTGCTTGACGGTGTCTTTATTTTTTTCTCTTCTTTTTTTTTTTTGCAGTGTGTCGAGATGCAAAACCTTGATACAATGCAGAACAAAAATAGCGTAATTCATAGACGCTACGCGCCCTTCGTTTGATGCAGGAGAAAAAAGATGTCAGGAAATTTGAGAGTCACGTCGGTACCTATTTGCCCTACCTCTTCCCTTGCACTGTTGCAACAATTTGTACTTCGTGTCAACCCTTTTGGGATGCGCCTTTCTCGCCGCAATCATCGCCGTCTGACCTGCTGGTGTTTCCTTTCTTGAATACTGGGTACGCACCACTAACCAATATCGACAAAGCAATGTCACGCTGATGACAAGCACACCGCATGCTACCTGGTCTTCTATCCTGGACACTGTCAAATTCTGCCACATTGTCATATTCCGTAATGGCAGCACTTTGAGCGAGTCAGAGAGCCCGTAGCAGCGCTCTAGGCCAATCAGAGACAAGAGAGCTTGACCTTGACAAGACGGCTTACCTTGACTGTGTTCAAGATAGTAGCCCAGGACAGCACCTCCTGGAACTACTTGGCTCGCAGCGACATCGCGCGATAACGCGTGAGATACAGATGACGATTGTTGTTGTGGCACAGAAAGACGCCCCAAATACACCCTTTTTCTTATTACAGTGTTCGTGCATCTCAAATTAGTAAAGCCATGCGCGCGCGCGCTATATCAGCGGGCTCTCTCGGACGACGGTCGAGTATCTCGGAGGCTGCTCTCCGAAGCGGGGCGACTCGGGGTTGAACTCAATGTGGCGGAAACCGTGGTTGACGGGTCTGGCAGGTTCCGGCCTGGCGCTGCGCTGGTAGCGGCAGGCGTCGTGCAGCTCCGCGGCGAGACTATTGGTGCTGGCGTACTTGTGCGGCGGCGAGCTCTTGAGAGTGCACGGCGGCGTCGTCTTCTTCTGCGACGTCGGCTTGTACAGGCCCCCGTGCAGGGTGCTGATGGAACTGACGCGAGCGTATCCGTTCTCCTCGTCCGTCATCGCCTCCTTGGGCTCGAACGCGGGATTCACGTAGGCGGCGGAGTACCGGGATCCGTAGGTCGGCCCGGGATCGCGCGTGATGTTCCGCTGGCTCTCCTTTTTGCTGCAACGACAGAGGGCGGCACGTTCTCTATAAGTACACATCACCATAGTCAGAAGAAGAGGCGTGCAAGACACGGACACAAGGGGAAGAAGTGAACAACACGAACGCCGTCTTCTGACTATGGACCCTTACCAACTCGTTCAGCTTTCTGTCCTTTTAAGTACACATCACTTGGGTGCCGCCATCTTGGAATGATAAGTCCTTTTAATAACTAAATTGGCGCTGCTACAGTAGACACGTACGATTGAATGTGGGCTTACGGACGTTATACGGACATTTCAAGACGTTGTTATATTGACGTCGCGGCAGTCATAACTCAGAAATCGCTTGTGCAAAAGGCCAAGATGGCGACGCCCATGAGTCAAAAATGAAATATATACCGATTAACTGCAGTGCTTTTATGTAGAGACGGCAGGAAAATTGGCTAGAAATGAGAGCTCCGGGGCTCTATATTAACTTCTTTCGCCCCCGTTTTCCACGCCCTGATATGTGGAGACGTAGCCATCAACATTCGGGGTGCGAAGACACAGTGCTGACCCCCCTTTGCGCACGTCTATGTGTGTGAAGACAATGACAGAGCAGAAGGCCAACCTGTGTCCATGCTCGGGGCTCTCCTGTCCGGGCAGCGACTTGAGGATGCGGCACACGGCCGCAGGCAGCAGGAGCAGGAGCGCGCCGAACGCGACGAGCGAGACTCCCACGAGGAAGGCATAGAAGGCGCACACGGTGCCGGCCACGAGGAAGAGCAGGCCCGGCACCACCAGACCCAGCACCGCCTGCCGACGCACCGGGTCCGCCACCGTCGCACTGACGCCGGCAGCGACGTCGTCAGCCGGGGACGACGTCTAGACGAGGGGCCGCGACGTTCCGACGACCGTCCTTGCGGGTCGCCTCTCCCGCTCCAGGTCCCTGCGAAGGACAGGATAACAGGCAGGAGAACATACTATGGAGGCTAATTGGCCTCAGTGTATGATTGAAGACATGGAGTGCATACATGGTTGGTCTTACACTTGGAGTGCATACATGGTTTGTCTTACACGCTTTTGTGTTTCTGTGTGCACAAACGCACACTTCTATCATCCATTACCAGACAACATTGTCCACGAATAAAAAATCGAACGTGTCTATAATTAAATTGTGCCAACAGTCTGTGTGTCCACGTTGCTGTACGCAATGAACTCCTTTCAGTCGCTTCGCATCAAGCTGATGCCACTCTCATTCTGCTTCTAATCATAGTCATCATCGTTAGCCAATTTTATGTCCTCTGCAGGACGAAAGCCTCTCCCAACGACCTCCAACTTGGTCTATCCTGAGCGAGTTGGTTCCACTTTATGCCCTCGAATTTCTTAATTTCATCGCTCCATCTAACCTTTCGCCTGTCTCTGTTGCGTTTTCCCTCTCTTGGTATCCATTCAGTCGCCCTTACTGTCCATCTGTTATCTTTCCTCCTCATGACGTGTCCTGCCCAGCTCCACTTCTTTCTTTTAATTGATGTAAGAATATCAGCTGCTCCTGTCTGTCCCCTGATCCATTCTGCTAGTTTTTCATCTCTTACACCTGTCATTTTTCTTTCCATCGTACGCTGCGTGCTCCTTGATTTCATCTACAGTTATACACGCGTCCCCTGTAGGAACTGCATCAAACTTCGAGTGGAGTGGTATTTGGAATGAAGCGAGATCGTTTGCTATTTTCTTCTTGTTGTTTTTGATGGAGATTTAATGTGCGCTAAGCCCGGAAAGAACCACCTCTAAGGCAACGTGTCGCGTACCCCATAGCCTCTTACGCACGTGGCCACGTAGCGAATCAATTGTCAACGCCGCCATTACAGGGCCCACGCGCGTGCAAGCGCGCACACGGCAGCAAAGCGCATTGCCACCAGAGATCGGAGCGTGGCACGATAACAGGTCCTCTCCTGCGCGGCTTTGTTGCCTGCGGGGCCGTCGACCCGTTGCCACTGCTGCTGACAAAAACCGCGGACCGCGCACTTCATTTGAATGTGAATATGTGCGTGTGTGTGCGAGCGAGGGAGCATGGGCATGTGCAGCGTCACTGCTCGCTCGCTTGCGTTAGCAGAGAAGGGAGATGCGGTCCTGGTGTTTTGACAAGTACAATGGCGAGTCGACGTCGTTGCGTTGACGCTGTTATTGAGCGCGACGCGGCTATGCCGAGGCTACGAACGAGTTTCTTTTGTGCGGCGCCAAGCTGTCTGACTTCTGCGAGGTTGTGTTTGTTTGTATGCGGTTACGTCCTTTGTGCGCTCTTGACGTTGACGAAAGGACGCGTGCGTATAAGACAAAGATCACCGCGCTTTCGGCTGCTGGACCTCTTAATGGGGACCGCCTGCTGGCATCTATATGAAAGCCGTATATGATGTAGAAGCCACGCAGTGTTTGTTTAATTACTGCTTGACGGCGCAAGTTCAACCGCAGGCAGTGGTGGCTGCGTTCCCAAAAGGTCGAAATGTAAAATAATAAAGAACGACGAATTTAGATATCGGTGCACATAATGAAGGGCCACAGGCAGTTAAAGTTAACCGAGAGTCCACGATGATGGCATTCCTTAAACCTTATAGTTGTATTGGTACGTTAATCCCCCAGAACTTACTTTCGGAAAGGAAATGATGTACACCAGAACATGCACTGATCTTTCTTCCTCTTGCATAGCATTTCCGTTATTGAAGTGACTTGGCGTCACCCCGGTCATAAGCATTGTGAAAGCGTACCAAGCGGCTCAACGCGCTTGCTTGCATCCGGGAAGTTCTTAAAGCGTTTTGCTCCACCTGACGAGTCATTGCGCCTGTGGCGTGGTGAATCGCTGTGGCCATTCGCCACGCCACAGCGATTCGCCTGTGGCGTGCAGGCGTTTTACGACACCACAGGCATCGGCGTAATATCTATATCTGCGATATAAATATTACACTGCACTATGCCGATCGATCGGGTGCACGGGCGCGTTTGTGTGTCCGAGATGTATGTATGTATGTATGTATGTATGTATGTATGTATGTATGTATGTATGTATGTATGTATGTATGTATGTATGTATGTATGTATGAATAAACGTACAAATTTATGCATGCTTTGAAACAATGACACCGCTGGCGCCCGCTCGCGAGTTGCGGTCGCAAATGTCTACCATTAGTTTTCGTGCATGTGTACTGAATTGTGAACATTACACGTCTTTCGATTAATGTTAAATTGCCTATTGGTTCTATTCGGCCCAGGTAGATAGCTCAGGAGACGCGTTCTCTTGTTTATGACCTATATTACGAGATCGTCATGCACATTAACAAGCTCACGACACTGACAGCATGAGTTCGCGCAACTGTGGGTCCTTCAGTCCAGGCTATTCGCGAGCTATGTACTCATCTTATTATGCCTCGTGCTAAACAGAGCTCGTTAGCTACATTGTCCTCTTTAATATTCACGTCCCCAAGCACCTCACTGGATCGTTCGCTGCCAAGGACAACCGCGGCACCGTCAACCGTTGCCTTAATTGTCTACGGCGGGGACCACGTGCACGGCGCGCCATCCGGGAAAACGCCACTATTTGCCCGACGACGGTGTACTCGTCTTGCATAACGTGTGCCCGGCCGCACCGGATGCAAGCGCGCACTGCCGAGCCGTTTATATCATCCGTACCTGGCTGTTTTGCGCCCATGCAGCTATGCGCAGCGCGCGCACCCATGACGGGCTCGGCGGCGACGATGTCGCGATGCAAGGACGTGTGCGCAGCGTGCTCCGCGACCACGGCGCGCCAGCCGTTCGTCGTGGTCTGCGGCAAGTGCCTGCGGCAGTTCCACTGCAAGTGCGTCGGCATCAAGGACGAGGACCACGACCTGGTCGTCGGCACGTTCAAGTGCTTCTCCTGCACGAGGCGTCACGACCCAGAGAGCGCGGCAGTCCTGGGCGGCGCCGGCCCGCCCTCCGCTGCCCGTAGGCCCCAACCTCCGACGGAAGTCCTGCCGACGACGACGACGACGACAGGCGACTCCGACCTGCTCCAAGCGGTACGTCTTCTGTGTCGCAAGGTCGACTCCGTTGCTGCTGACGTGCGCTCGCTGAAGGAGGACAACGTGTCTCTTCTTGAACGACTTCTCGAAACGAATGATGACAGTGGTCTCCTCGCTGCCCAAAGTAAGCAGGCACTGTTCTGCCAAAAAACTGATGTGGCAGCAGCGGAGATGTGTCCGTTGGACAGCGGCAACGAAGTGCTTTGTTGCCCGTTCGCAAGAAAAGACGCAGAAGGCTCGCTGCTCCCAGCCCCAAGCTCCGGAAAGGGCGTGGTCTGCTTGGGACAAAGGGACTGCGAACTGCGTCAGCAAGTGGCCCTTCTTCGGCGGGACGTTGACGCACTGACGAGCGACGTGCGTCTCCTGAATGCCGAGAGTGAGATATTCCGGTTGCACCTCGTAAGGACCACGGAAGTGCTCGGAAAGATAGCTCTGGGCCTGGAGGAGAAGAGGGACCCACCGCTTCCGTGCGCTGAGACGGCGGCGGCGGCGGCAGGCAACGCGAAAAGCTACGCGGCCGCTTTGAGAGGTGACACCGACCACTGCGTCGTGGGACCGGTCACCGAGAGACCTTCGTCCACCAAGGACCTCGAGGCGAAACGGGGCGTAGCGGCATCTTCGCACGAACTGCAGAGCCGCCGCGACCCTCCCGCCTTGCGAAGAGTTCTGCCATCTCGCCACTCATCTACTTCGTCTGTGTCGAAGACCTCTTCCATTCTTGGGAAACCCCGCGGCCTTCCAACGACAGCTCGACGAGGCCGCAAGTTGCAGTCTTCCGTGGGAACGTGCCCCAACAACGAGCTGCTGTGCGCCGCGCCGAGGCGTTCTGTTCGCCGAGCGCTGTTCCTCACCCGCCTTCACCCGTCGACGACGTCCAAGAGCGTCGCCGACTTCGTCAACGGCGTGACGGGCGGTGGGAACACGTGCGTGTGCACGAAGCTGCCGTCCAAGCACGACACCTATGCCTCGTTTCACGTGGACGTGGACGCGCGCGATTTCGACGGCCTCCTCAAGGCCGAGTTGTGGCCCGCCGGCTGCCTCTTCCGGCCGTTCTACGGCGTCATAAAGGAAGCCCGCAGTTCCTACGGCTCCGAAAACGCTGTGACCGATAATTCGGCGTAAGCTTTTGCCCTCTTGGGGTGCTGAGTTGCCGAGTGCGTTCTGCGAACCATATATGACATGTACGTTTGCTTCCATATATATGTGCCAACGTGAGGCTGCATTTGGTGCACAGTGAGCTGTTTGTTTGTCTTTCTTTTTACTGCGACGCAGATCTGTGTTTAAAGCAAAATGCCTGGTATGTATATACGTATATGTCTACGTTTCGGGGCTGGATTCATTTAGAGTTTTATGCCCACCATCTAAAGGCGCTCACATGCGAAGACAAAAGGAAAACAGCTTGCGACGTGCACTGCTTGATGATGAAGCCTTACTGACTCGCCCAAATTTGCTATACGCTGCCGCTGGTTATGAACATTGCTGCAGTTTCCTTGTACTGCCTAATGTTATATATTGTCATATTTGCATGTAGCTGCATGCAGTACTCTCTCAAAGTTACTATACCAGATTTGTTGGCAGTGTAGTGCAAACCAATCTGTTGTAGGTTATACTTGTGTGATTATCGGATGCATATTTGCCTGCATGAATAATACCGTACGTATTCGGAGGCTACTCTTTAGCGTCAGTTACTGTATTTTGAAGTATCGCGTATTAATAAAATATCTTCTCAGCAATCGTTGAACTGTTTCCATCGATGCTTTACTTAATCACGTAGCCTATCAGACACGAAAGTTTTATGTGACGCGCCCGTCCTTTCGTTAAGAAGCTGCATAACCGACCTATATAGAATTCGTCTATCGTCAAGTGTTCGTAATTCGTAGGCTGCGTGTTTCCGGATTCCGGAATCTACATAAGCGCTTTCTTTTTTTTCTTTAGCCTTGACCCCAACACGTAACTATACTGCAGGCGTGAGGGCAGAGTACCTCGGTTTGCTTAACAGGATCTTCATGTTCTTTGTCCTTTAAGTCAAAATTACGAAACTGGAAGTGGATGAGGTGCCGCCGTACAAGGACTACCTCGGAACCACTTGACGTTTCGGCAAGGCTACTTATTGGTTTCGCAAGGACATTATGGTAATAAGGGAGCAGGCACGCTCGCGTGCTGGAGAACGTGTGACCCTTCGGAGAAGTTTCTCGACGACGAATTTGGAACACATGTCGAAGGGAAAGAAACTCTGGTTTCCAAATGAAGGAAAATGAGCATATACTAATGCTCTGTCCACGTGCTGCCGCACTATAGTTGTAATCACGGTACGTTATCCTCGTAGCTCATTTACGAGCCGAGATGTTGTCCTTGGACAGTGTAATTAGGCGCCTAATTATGTTAACTCCGACCCGTGTAGTAGCCCTACACTTCGGTATCGCGTATCTGCCAAACGTAAACTAGTTATGTTCACTTCGGGCAAAGCCATCTTGCTATATTTCTGTCATTTCAGTGCGCACCAACCACCAATCAATTTTTGTTAATTACCGTGGCGATTAATTGGGCATTTACTAAGCTAATGATGGATGTACAACTCTCAACTTGAAGCATTAACTCCTTTATTGTACGTTCTCGATTTTTATTGACGCTTTCTTCGCACCATAACGCCCCTGACTTACATTTGACAGCCGGTGTACTGTGCCATAAATATATATATATATATATATATATATATATATATATATATATATATATATATATATATATATATATATATATATGCTATAGCGCCAAAATGTATACAGTTTACATACGTATATGTATGCCTGTGTGTGCTTGTGCTTTAGGCGTTATATAGAGGCACTGAGTCACATTTAGGCTTCAGCAGCGTTAATGAGGACACATGTGCGAATAGCCTTGATGTGATCCCAAGCAAGACGACGGCGGTCGAGCATGCAGAAGATGAGTGTGCCGTTGCAACAGCTAATTGCGATGACGGTACAATGCTGTGAGAACTGCCATGCGTGAACTGTGTGCTGCTGCTTACTCTTGATGTTTTTGTACACGAAGAACAGGGAAGAACGTCATTTACTGGCGGTGCGCAGTTTACTCCAGCGGTCCACACAAAGCTCCATTCGTACAGTATGCGTCTGGACATTGCCGAAAGCTGCATTCAGCGTGCGTGTAATATCGGCCAAAAAATGCAAATGGACCACGCCTATATAGGGATCGGCTGCGGGACCCACAAGGCGAGCGTCTTTTAGCGTGAAGGCGCGTTTTAACGTCCGACCTGGGACACTCTCGACCTGAGCACGCGAGACGAGATACTATAACGCGGCGTTGTGGCCCTGGAGCTGCTCCAGGCGCCCAAGCCGTGGTCCATTTGCTTTTTTTGGCCGATAGTACACTTGCGGCGGTAACAAACAACTTATCTTGCCTGTGGCTGCAGCGGTCGCCTGAGAAGTGGTGATTACTTTCGCGTTCATTCGCTGAAGGCTAAGTAGATCTATAGACAAATATAGACTACACTTTGTGGAGAAAGTGCCGTTACGCGTATCACAATTTCCGACATGAAATATTTTAGGAAACTCTGGCACACGCGGTTATCGATATTTTCACAAGAGGGAGGGAGAACCGCCATGTTGGGCTGTGGCATGGGAGTACAAAGGCTGACGTCACAGCATGCACAGTGATTTGGGGGGGGGGGGGGGTCATGAATATTTAGTATAGCCCAGATAGGTGGTCATAGCGGCGCCCTGGGAGCCTCCTGTGAAAAAGGCGTACTGTGGTGGTTCGTGGGCCCAGGACTCAAATACAGACAGCTAAGTCACAGACAAGGAAACATTTATCGACAGGACGAGACAGCACATACACTTTCACAGACAAACAACGCGACACAAGCAACGCAGTCCGAACGCTACGTTCAAGAAACTAACGGCGCGTCCTGTCTAACTGATGTCGGATGTCCGCTCGCACCACTCACAGGACTGATGTTCTAGCAGCGGCGGCGCACGCTGACATCAGTAGACGCGGCACGATGAGTAGTGTCCACGAGCAGATCCTGAGCTGCTCGTTCAGGAAAGCGTCGGGTACGATGCCCCTTACGTGGCACCGAGGCCACTCCCTCAGCAAACGGTTGCGTCGAACTGCAGCATACGTGGCACCGTGGCCACGCTCTCAGTAGGCGGCTAGACCGGAACTTGCGCGGCACCGGGGCCACGCGTTCATCAGGCGGTTGTGCCGGGCAGGGACCGGCGCGGCACCGTGACCACGCCTTCAGCCGGTGGTTGCGCCGGACTCGAACCTGCGTGGCACCGTGACCACGAGTCGGTAGATGGTTGGCCGGTCGCACCACAGCTCCAGTTGCGCGCCCTGGCCCGCTCGCACATCCACGCCGGAACAGCCAGCACGATCCAGGACACCAGGAACACGCCCAGTGCGTCCCGGCTGGCACCGAGCTGGTGCGTCTGCTTGCCGAGTCGACGTGCCGCTCTCAGTCGCTTCTGACGCTAGATCGCGTCGGCGTTCCGAAGGCCACGCGCTTCACCTTCGGCTCGCACATGATGATGATGATGATGTTCCAGAAGAATTACGGCGCTTCCACTATCTGTGGCTCATAACTGCCTCTTACTACACGTACATAGTGCTACCGCGGGAGTTATACGAGTATAGAATTCGTGAAATTTATTCAGTCCTCCAGCTTTCCACCAGAAAGTGTTGTATACTGTAAGTTTTTTCGCTTTACATATAGGTTTTTAAGAAATTGCGCTTGTGGGAGAACTGTTAATTGCTGTATTAAATATGAGCGATTTTAAATCCCAAAGGCCGTGCTTTGGGGCTTGTTATTCCGGCAACGTACCTGCGTACTTGCATGCACCGTGTTCAGCAATGGGTTCCGCTAGCTCCCCGAAGGAGAGAACTTTCGAAGACGCATGAGTGCATGCAGCGCAACTATCGCGGTCATGGCTTGTTTACTTTTGAGGAATATCGCTTTCAGACACAATGTTTATTGCCGCTTAAGCGCGTTCTCAGAATGTCCATAGCTCCCGTGAGGGGTCTTCTCATTGGACACCACAACACATGAGGACGAAAATATCCCCGAATACGTGAAAGGGACCGAGGATGCGGCTTCCAGGGGACCATAGCTATAATTGTTCAAGCAAATAATTAGCTTTGCTATACGGTGTTCCTGGTACACATCTCTCACCTTGCAATTACTTTCTCTCTCTCAGCAGCCGTATTTATTTATTTATTCAAGTACCCTAAGGGCCCGAAGGCATTACATAGGGGGGACAGAACTATGAATAATGCAGCATAACACAGTTGCAAAAACAAACAAACAGAGCTCAGGAAGAAATATCTAACATAATACAGCAATAATTTCGTGGCAGCAGTATCAATGTCCTATGCAAGTAAAATAATGGGCAGTAATAATATAGCTGAAATTCAAACACCTCAGACATTTACAAATGCTCGAACAATACATGAGGCACTACAACCAAAAGTACGAAGGGACCGAATTCACAAAGCTTTTCTTTCGTGCTTTTTGTCATGGTTTAGTGTATGGGCATTGATAATATGTCCAGCACCAGGATTGGCTGGAATATTCTCTTACGAACCTCTTTATATAGTACGGGCTCGGTACATGTATACTGTAATGGAAATGCTTCCACAGTGTAAGTGACGGAATTGCTACTCCTTGTTCATACGGTGCTCATTCAGTGCCCCCTCTGTTTCTGCAGTGATCCATCGTGTGGAACGTGGTACCGTGCGTAACCACCGCACAGCCAAGCTTTCTTGTGCGAGAGGTATTCGTCTTGGGTATTTCAAGCATCGGGGATCTCGAGATGGGCAAGTGACGGCGCTTTTTGAGGATGAGTCACTTTGGACCTTACTCGATGCTCATATTTGGAGTTGAGTAAAAGGGCCCGTTTCATGGAGCAACAGCAACTGACGTCCGAAGCGCGGTACGGCACCGATACCTTCGAGATAAGTGGCTGCCGTACGTTTGGCGGTGGTTACTCTAATTTTATGTGCACAGGACAAGTGGCCAGCCGAACCAATTGACAAGCCTTGCTTTATTGCGCTAGTAAGTGACACCTGGTTTATCATGTAAGACAGGTCATCGCCGAGAAACACTGGGTGTCTTTGAAGAGTCAGTTACTTAACTTTTATTTGTCTCTTGCTACGCTAATGACAGCTGTATAGAAACCTGACTCACCTGTGGAGTTCGATCGTCCGCACAGGCTTTCATAACCAGCACATCGCGAAGAGTATATCACAAGCACGAAGGCACACTAAAGGGCAAGCTTCTTCATTTCGTCTCCTCGGTGTCATCCAGTGGTCACATCACCGACACGTGCTCCGATCGGACGCACCCCGGTCAGTGTGACACGTCCCCGTGTTGCAGGTTTCTCGCTGAACTGTTGAGTGCGTGTAAACGTCGATGAAACCATACAAGGCGTCCGGAACGCTCTTCAGCACGCAGGAGTCGCGAATCCGAGGACCCGAGGAGGCTCACTTCTGGAGGTTCGCCCCGACGCGTATACTCCTCGTACAAGGCGTGCAGTATCCGTATATCGACGTCGCCTAAAAGGTATACAACTGGCAAGCACAGAGCACCGCCGTAGAATGGCGAAGCGCGATTGAATGAGGCGTTCGCCCGTCGGACGCTCGAGAAGTGGGACCCCGCCTTCTTTCGCTTCGCTCGGCCTGGTACACACACACAGATCCGCGGGCTTCGCCTCGCGCCCCCAGCCGAGCGTGACGAGAAGTCGCGGGGCCGTGCTCCTCTCGACTCATGCATTCATCGTCCGTGGTAGCGTCCCTTCCTCTCTCTTTTTTGCAGTTTCTATGTCGTCCGCCAAGTGATGGGGAAGGGGAAAAAAGATGCATTGTCGCTCCCATTCTCTTAGCGTCGCGTCCAGCTGTAGTTATATGGCGCTGCCTAGCGACGACCGCCACCGGATATCCTCTCTCCGTTGGTTGAGTGTGCCGCCACGCGTTTCGCGCGCTTGTCGTGTATATGGTTTTTGCCGCCCGTGGCGCGGGGAACTCTCCTTTGTTTAGACTGCGTGTCCGCGTTCGCCCAGATCGCCGTCTTGATCCGGGGAGGCGCGCTGCTCCCTTCTGCAGTGGCAACGTCCTCCTCTCCTGGGGGGACTATTGTTCCTGCCGGTGTAACAACGTCGGTTGTCTTCTACGGTGGAGAGCGTGGCGGAAGGGCAATTTGCTGGCCGTACGTGCTTGCTCCGTTTTTTTTTAAGTGATCCCGATCTTCCTCTCTCTTCTTTTCCTCTTAACGCTGGCTCCTCGATCGCGTGTGTGTCTCACTCCTTCTCTTTCTTCGGCACCATGTTCTCTGTCGCCTTTGTTGTTTTGCTGAAGTTGCGAGCATATAATGTTTTAAATGTTTTTCTTTTTTTTTTTTGTGCTTGTACAGCCTGTCCGCGTTCTTCGCAAGCACGGAGCGTGACGACGTTGCGACTCGTTTCCGAAAGGCGTTGGCGCTTCCTTGCACTTTGCATCAACTGCAAAAAACCGTGCAGTTCGGAGAAAGGTGGACGTGGATGAGTGAACGACGCTTATGTGCGGACACGTTTTCAATTTGACCGATGTTTCAAAATATTCATCATGGCTTGTGCACGTGACTTACAATGATGGACGATGCGGCCGACACGACGCGCCGGCAAATCGTTCCTGGTTTCTTCCTAAATGTGTTCGGCCTTCTCTTATTCTGCTCTTGGTGGGTTCTCAGCTGGGCACTCTGTCGAGTCCCGCCATATTGTTGAATAGCACGAACTGTGACTGGTCCGCAGGGATGCTTGGGATTCCGTGACTGTTTTAGAAATACCAACATGGCGGAATGTGGCATTGTGTCAATCCAGCCTGGACCACTTAATCGAATTTAGCGTAGTAATAGCAGTAGTCTTTTTTTCAATTGGTCCCTGGACATGGTGTGGAGCTTTCAGTTCTCCTCCACGTCTGCTGCTGCAATCTGGCTAGCTTGGTCAATCACTCATGGCTTGTCGTCCGAAGCTGCGCTGGAAAGAGCCGGCACCCCACAGGGAAAGGGGTGGTTGTGCTTTCTAGCCTGCCCACAGGTATAGTTTGGAGGCTCAGAAATAGCACAGCGCGTGACCGAACGGTACTACTACTCTGGACGCTGTGCTATTCCGTCACGTTGTTGAATTGCCATGCCGGCACTCTAAGACAATCAGAAAGGCTGTAGCAACCCGAGTGCAGAGCCGACAGAATGGCGGATTCAACAACTTGACCGATTTATACAGCATTCCAGACTAGCATACTCGGGGTAGCCAAAGCCGGCCCTGCTTTCTTCCTCGTTGTGGTCGAGCCAAAGTAGGGCTCCCTCCTCGCCCCGTTGTTAGCTGCCATTTCGCCCTCCTTGCGATGCTTTTCCAACCACTTAAGTCGTTGCTCGCCTCCAGTGGCGAAGTTAACGCGTACTGCCCAGGCGTTGTTCTCATTGTGCGGGGCGTGCCGAGTCGCCAACGAGCGCATTCATGTTCGGCCCGCAGCAAACAAAAGGAGGCTGCGCGGCTTTATTTTTAGTGCAGAATGAGTGTCGTATTTCGTCTGGTGGGTTATTCCTTCTTCGCTGCTGCAGAACGTGTATGCCTCGCCGCTGTGTTGCCTCTTTGTCGCGTGGAAGAATTGACCAAGTGAACAAGTTAATGCTCGTGAACGTTAGATCAACTATAGTACAGATCCCATAACAACGATTAGGAATTCCTCTAGGGCTCTAGGGTTCTTCGCGACAGCGTGCAACAGCATGGGTGGTACCAAGCTATACAAATAACGAAAGAAGAGGACAAGGACTAGTTTCTTTGTTAGATACAACATAATGAAGCGAAGGAAGGCATAGGGGATGTTAATTGAAGGTATTAACTGTAGTGTAGAGATTATGACATAAATGAAGTGAAATTAAAGTGGACGAAAAAACACACCTGTCGTCGGTAGGAACCGAATCTACGTGATGATACGTGTTGATGTAAGCTCTAAATATGCTTTGAAAATACAGCGATGTAATGATACCCGATGTCAATGTATACATGACTGTCCATTGCGCACACTTAGCGATACAGCGCGCTTACATAACAATATTTATTTATTTAACCTACCCTCACGGCTTTACAGCATTGTAGAGGGCAGGGGCAATGTAGAAGGACCGAAATAAAATACAATGGAAGCACTCCGGATACATAATACTGGAAACATGACGATAAATTTATACTCCAACATAGGAATTTAGTAAATCTATAAAGCGAAACATTGCGATTTCGGAGAGCTCGCAAAGAAGAAAGAGAAAAAGAAAACGTAACAAGGTCACGTGACATACAAATCAAAGTACATATCCATAAAGTAGAATCACGGCACAATTTGTTAATTCCGCATATGCGATCTTAATATTAATTTATCATAGAAACGTTTTCTTGCGTGTGTTCCCACATTCATATAGACTGTTTTATGCGAGATTTTTCTGGCAGCTATTGAGTTCTTTGGACGCGCCGCTTCTGATGGGGGCCCGGTATTAGAACTTTTTAGATACGTTGATGATGTTTTAGTGATAGTAAAAAAGGATGACTTTACTTCCCCGAGTTTTATATTAAATTTTTAGATGTTTCTAGAGAGCTTGGAGAAGGTCTTGTATTTACTAGCGAGATTCCAAACTCCCATGAGTTGCAGTTCTTAGATTTGAAATTACATTTTAGTCTGCACCATGTATGTTGGGCTTATTCCCCGCGTGCAAAGAAAGCGTTATTGCCTTATGACTTTAGATTTACCAGCGTTCATACATTTCTGGGAGCAAGGCTGCCTTTGCTGAAGTCCTAGCCTCAAAATTGCCTCGGAGAGCCGCTCTCTCTCTTTTAATGATTACGAGACACAGTTCTTAAACGAAATGGTATCGTTACTTTTGGCGGCAAATTTGTTAAGGAAGAGTTGTGGTAGGACTGTTTCGCGAGTTTACAAATAAGCAAATTCAGCAAGAAATAACAACTTAAAAATCGTTCCTGAGAACTGCATGCAGTTGACCTTGCAAAACGCAGCATATTGCTTGTTTTTCTTGCCTGAGCGTCCAGCTCGCACGTTGTGTCATATGTGTTGGCGAGCGTTTTAGGACATTTTTGCGCACAAATTGCACGCATTTGTCGTAGTACACGACTCGCCACGGTGGTCTAGTGGTTATGACACTTGATTGCTGACCCATATATCGCGGGATCGAATCCCTGCCGCGGTTGCCGCATTTAGATGGGAGGCTAAATGCTTGAGGCCGCTGTACTGCGCGATGTCAGTGCACGCTAAAGAAATACCGGTGTTCGAAGTTTCCGAATCCCTCCACTGCGGCTTCTCTTGTAATCGTGTGGTCACAACCGGACACTGCCCGCCTGCCAAATCGAGCATAGGCACGTGACCCATAACACGTAACATGACGTCACGGCCAGCCTCGTCGCATGTTCCCGCCACAACCATGTAAAAGGTAGTCACGTGACACGTTCCCGCCAAAACCACGCGATTGTGAGATTGAGGGTAAAATAAATAAATAAATAAAATAAATAGGGATATCTAGTCACCTAGCAAGCAATGTGACTTAGTTTTGCTTGTAGAAGCCGGAAGAAGCTATGCCGGCCACAAGCTCCGGTCTTAGTCCAGCCTTGCAACCAGTAGAGCATGCTGCCTTTTTTTTTACATTATTATTGTGGTAGTATGCGTCGAGATTTCCACATAAATTGCTTGAGGTCACCCATGCAGCGTGACTTTGTATGGTCTCGTTTTGTAATATCGTATCTTACGCGAAGTTTGCGCAAGCACATATGCACGAAGAAGGCTGAGGTAAGTCCGGAATCAAACGGCAGTAATCCTTCCTGATCGTTCTTTAGCGCTCGCAGTTTGGTTTACGATAATGCTTTTTTTTTTTACTTTTATTCTTTCTTGTGCCGCTTCTTGAAACGTACACAAGACTGGAAAACCGCAGCAACGTCTAGAGGGGCTAAAGTCATGGACGACGCAGGGGGGCGTAGTGTACGTGATGTTTTCTTGGGGCTCGGTCACGCACGGCTAACGGACTACAGATTTCGAGGCGTGCACGTGCGTGTGTGTGTATTTTTCTTTTCGCGGAGATTGTGTGCGTTTGGGGCACGATCTTACCTTTATGCGAGCTTCTATATGGTCTGCTGATCGGGGTCGTTGGACGGCCCAGAATGCTCATTCGAAGGGATTATCGCCGCGGCGGCCTAGTGCGTTTCCTGCCTCCCGCCAGGTGAAAGCCGCGTGGCTTATAGAAAAAACAAAAAACAAAAAAAACTTTGCAGTCGTTGGCGGGGCCACAGCGTTCAGTGAGGCAGTGGGGCGGCCTGCTGCATAAGGCCTCCACACGTACATAACTATTTACTGGTAAGAAAGACCTACATCATGTTCCAAGGAAGCCAGAGACTTAACACAGAAAGTTTTCAGAACATTTGATGGAGCGAAAATGGCGAGAATACAAAAAATAATAATAAATCGTCCTTCTAGGCACACTAAAGAGCAAGACGATTTTTGTCCCATCAGTAAGATAGATAGTGATAGTGACGTTGTGGCTACAGGCGGTGTTAGCCTGGCATACCTGGCCGGCTCGTTCACAGTATCAAAAGCAGCACACTTACAGCGAGAACGCACGCGCATAAAGACAATACAGGTAGCGACTCCACCTTGAAGTTCCCACACCAACTCGCTGTGACGTCATAGATCTTGAAGGCGCCTATACTAGAGCCGATATACTATCCGCTGATAAAACTGTATTGCATTGTGTTCGCATGTAGTAGAAGAGTTAACGTAGCAAGTTTCATAATGTCCCGTGGAGCCACTGCGAATAGCATAGTAAAAAAAAAGACTTTGAAGTCCGTGACGTCACGCTTGCGTTGACGTGAGGAGGTTGCGGCGCGAAATTCAAAAATGAAACTTTGGCCTTTATTTTCCCCTTTAATATTGAACTCGCGAACCCCGGGTCATTTTCCTATATTGATGCCAGGGCATCTTAATGGTTTAATACGTAGCATATGAAGTTCTTATGGCCAGCGTTGCTATATAATACAATTTCTTGGGAAAGTATGCACTTCACTGCGACATGCGAAAATTCTATCAGAACGTTACGTCTCTAGGGATCCGCAAGTCGTTTCGATAACTAGTTTCTTTCGTCATATATGACTATTTTTCTGCTATTGCCAATTGCATTACGCAGAAACATGGCGGCCGCCAAGAGATGACACTACATGCACACGCCTACAAACCGAGATCATGGTTGACTTTTTTTTATTTATTCAACGGAATCCTAGAGGAGTCCCTACCTTGTTACATCCTCGATCATCTTATGGCGTAGATAATCCTATGGGCCCATTCAGACTCGCACAGTATTTCGTGCTTGTGATAAAGGCACGTGTGCCTTTTGAACGAGAAAAATGTACGCTGATTTCCGTAGTTCACTTTTTCTTCCTTGGATCGTCTTGGACAACTTCAGAGTCTTCCAGTAACAAGTGGCCACGTGACGTCCAGTTCCTTTTCCAGCGTGGTCATATCGTCGCGTCTTCGATCTTCAATGTGAAACATTGAGGATCGAAGACGCGACTGGAAATTACAGCAAGATGCAGCACATCTAAACTCGAAAAAACTTACCAGAAATCAATAGAAATGAACACTGATGCGTCGAGCTACGAAATAATACTTTATCTTGGCACAATTTGAAATGGTCTTTACAGGACAAAAGCTTTGAGAACATTGTAGACGACGTCATATTGCGCGGTCTTTCTTTTTTCTTGCTAATATTTTGCGCAAGAATGGGTAATCTTCTGCTCGCAATAATGAGACCTGAAAGAGAAAGTTACCGCCTAAATTGACTGTTAAAACCGTAGACCGATAGAACTAGAATCTATCTATAGTAGGCCGCACTGCTCTTCTCTATGGACCATTCCTTTTGACACTCCGACGAAATTTCCGGGCACGTGCTCCTAGTGAAGTGGACCGTATAGTGGTCGTTATTGCTGATGAGTCTTCGGGATCGGCTTCCGGGAACACTTTTTCACAACCTTCAGCCTTAAACTGACACCCCGCCATGCCCGTTGTACAAGGCCATCACGCTGCCGAGTCACTGGCAATGTTTTCAGCTTGTCTTTCACATTGTGTTCCTTCCAGTTTGCTAAAAGAAGCAGCATGGGCCTAAATGGTTATTCCGATAGCGTACATGCCAGTACGTTGGTTACTTTTACGCTGTAGGCATCGACACAACCTGCGTCATCGCCATGACATGCTACAGCATCTGCTAGAGCGTGTACCTCAGAGGGTACGACACGTTTCTGCGCTTTGAGATCCTTCGCACAGTATGAACGCTTTTGTATGACCGAATAACGAGCGCATGAAGGCGCTCGTTATCCACTACACTGCACGCAAGCATGAGAACATACACGCTAAACAGCATGTATGTTCTGGCAAGCGTGTATCTTCTGGTACGCTTGCGTGTAGTGAACTTTTGTTTCCTTCCTAGTTAACTATCTCCTCAATACCGAGTAACTAACCGTCCTAAACCTGAATAAGTTCTGGACTTTTCTATTACCTCTGTGAAACAACGCTCGCCTGGCAATGCATAAAGCGGATACTGCTTGTAACCGTTTAAACTTCGTCAAGTCGCGTTGAAAGCATCAATCTGTGACCATCCATACCTTAGTTAGCACTGTAAGCCGATTCTTAAGACAATGCCCAGCGACACTAGTTCACCCTTGCATGCAGATGTAGTACCGACGTGGCTGTAGCTGGCCTTCGGTCGTGTACACGGCGCCCGTGTGTAGAGGAGTGCCCACGGATTCCTACACCCGCGAGCAGCATGCGACCTGGTGGAGACCACAGAGCGTACACCACGCACGCCCACACCGCTATAGCAACTTCTACGGATGAGTATCTATGGAATCGGCTTTGTCACCAACACTTTCTTTTGGTTTCCTATAGACGACTGAGCTCCAACTACGATGAAGTTTGAGCAAGACTTAAAGAGGAGTCCCGTTGTCCAGACGACGACGCACTGTCCTCGCGGTCCGCGCTCGAGTCCTCGTCGCCGCTCACAGTCACTGTGACTATGCGCGGCACCCTGCTGGTCTCCCGGGCTTTCGCCTGCCCCGGTGGCGGCTTGGGCAGCAACAAGCTCGCGGATTCCGCCTCTTGTTGCTGTGGCTTGCAGAGGAGCGTGATCACGCCGGCTGCTGTCTGGACCGCCAGTGAAGTCCAAGGTGCCGCTGACGGCTCCTTCGATGCCCGGGCTGGTCTCCTAGAAGGTCCCGATGACGTCCTTCGTAGCTTCGGTGTCGTCGCTTCCGGCGCGAGTCTTTGACTGGAGTCGCTCGACGAAGAACCGCCCTTCGCGTCCTGGTTAGAGGACGCGTTCTTGTCCTTGCTAGACTTTCCAGTCGTCTTCGGGCCGTCCTGTTGCTGAGGCTGGGCGAGGTTTGTCGAGGATCGGGAAGTAGTCATCGACCTTGTCCTGCGTGTAATTGCATGCAGTGTTAAAGTGACAGCAAAAGACGTTTTCCAGTCCCCAGCTGTTGGATAATCCCAAAAGACATTAGGTGATCTCACAGGAAATGATAGCGCGAAATCATCCCTTGCACTCCCAGCCACTTTCCATGTATTAGCCTCGTAAGGCGCTGGCCTCCCGCCGTACAATCTCAGTGTCGTACCATTCACGATGTTACTAAATAAAAGACATGATAGCACATTAGATATGTTGTCTATACTTGATATCCAGTTCGCTTAGAGGCACTTTAAGCAAGTTTGCAAGTTACGCTTCATAGCACACTCCATAGCACACTTGGCACTCTGACGCCATGCTCCTGCATATATGTATGCGCAGAGTAGTTAAAAAGCAAGATTCTGGTCATGAAAATACTTCCCGTTTACTTGAAGTGTGCAACTGATGGGGAACATGGATAAAAGAACGGAAATCCTACAGGGGTGTCACAATCGGAATTTAAGAAAACGGTTTGCAACTCTGCTCTGGTGGACATGAAAAGTGGAGTGATAAGGAAATGGAGGCCAACAAGGACGTTATATCGGAATATGAGAAAACGGTTTGCAACGCCACTCTGGCGGGCAGGGAAGGTGGAGGGGTATAAGCACAGATAACACCGTGTTTACCTCAGGAGTAGGTTTTGCGACGTCGCCTCCTTCTTGCGAGTTGTGACACCCGGAGCGCCGACGGCGGCTGCCTGTTGCTGCTGCTGTTGCTGTTGGACAGCTCGAATGCGGTGAAAGCGCGTGTAATTCTCGTTGCTCAGGTCCGAGATAGCTGTCCTGGCAAAAGGTGCTTCGTACAACTGCACAGCCATTGTTGACGCTCGAGGGTCGTTTCCCACAGCGGCACCGCCTTTAGAGCTGGAAAAACGCAATGAATCTTTGCTTAGGGTTAAGTATACCCATCTTCTCATTATTTATTTATTTATTTATTTATTTATTTATTTATTTATTTATTTATTTATTTATTTATTTCGAACACACTGCAAGCTGAACTGGCCCTTGCAGCAGATGTTTATCCGGAAAATCAATTTGAAGGGGGGGGGGGGGGGGGGGTATTGTGTAAATCCCTGCCTTGCAGGAGTGGTTAAAAGGGCGAAACAAAACGTTCATGAACGGAAATGCATTGTTATGGCATTATCCACAAAAGATTCAACAGTATCAGAACACACGGCACTATAATTATGTTCGGGAAGAACGGCGCTAAGGAAACCAGAAAAGGAACATGCTGATAGAACTGCCCACGTTCTCCTTACACGTTCCTTCTTCGGTAGGGTTTTTAAAGTCGACCTGCCATCTCTTTAAAATACGCATATCGGAGCCTCGACCGGAGTGTCCTGAGCGTGAGCAAACGTTCTTAATTTCAATCAGTGCAGTTGACGAATAGGCCGATCGAACTCAGTCCTATCTTTATCGGTCCAGATTGAACGAACGGACAGTCATCGGATCCTGTATCAGACCCAAGCAGCATTTACATGCTGGCCTGAAGCATGTAAATGTATGAATTATGGAGCAACCGAGCCTCCGTTATTTTTATTCGTTCATTCAGAGCTGAAGGTGTATTCAGCGCTGTCAACTTCCTTTGGGAAGGAAGACAAGCAGCTGGGGTGCAGGGTAACAAAAAGCTAGAAACGCAAGGATAACAATGAATTGTTAAGTATAATATGTAAACAAACAAGAAAACAACGCAAGTGCGCGCTTATTCCAACATGTCGGAAGAGCCAAACATTGTATGACCCGAAATCAGTGCATGCAGCGATAAGAAACGGAAGCGGACGACTTTTGTTCAAGCCCTTGCAAAATCGAGTTATAGACATATTGTCACGTGGTTGTGACACACGCAGCACTTGAGACGAAGCACGCAGGACTCAAGGTGATGTCAGGCGAAATGTTTATTGGGCGAACTTGTGCCCAGCAAAACAAGGCCAATCACAACTCGCAGCAACAGCGGCGTGAACAGTCGTCGGTCGACGGAAAAGACTGACAAGCAGCGTAATGCGTCGGCTTTTATACACGCGTCATAACGCGTTCTCGCATTATCTCTGGAGTTCCAGAAGTCATTGGAATGTGCGCGTCAAGCATGCAAAGTTACAAGAATGGTCGACAGGGTTCCAGAAGTGGTAAGCAAGATAAACGCGGCCTGCGTTGCGCATAACAGAAAGTGATAACAGCGCTCCCCGCAAACAATCGAAATGAGCGCGCGTGTCACTGGGAAGTAATAGCGGCTTTCCACTTAAACAAAACAACCGCACGTGTCAATATATTGACCAAAAGCATCGCCCGACCTCTGAATTCGCATGGCAGGGATCTGCTGCAACTGCTGAATCCTGGCCACCGCCGGAGCCAGCGGGCGTTCCTTGAAGGGCGACGTGTTTGCAGCAGCCTGACCCCTCAGGGACCTGGTCGGCGAGGACTTGGCCGAAGAGGACGGCGACGACATGGCCGCGGTCGCCTCGTCTCCCGATAGGCTGCCTCGGTGCATGACGGCCGACTTGCTCCGATGGAACGTGGTCTGCTCGAAGCTCACGCCCCTGACGAGCGCGGCTCTGGGCGACTGGCCCCCAGCAGCCCTGGTACGGCCTCCGCCGGACAGGGTCCGCGTCGTAACGCCGCCGGTGCTGGTGCTGGCAGCCGCGGCGGCGGGGTCGTAGCCGTCCGCGCCGATGTTGAAGCGAACGATCTGTGACAGAGACGACAGGGGGATGTATTGTCCTGCACCTGTGGCAAATAGGTGGTGCTTTGAGGAAAGCGCTTAAGGATAACTGCCTGCTAAAAAGAAGTCTGCGTGCTGAATTTTATGTTATAGTTAGTTAGTTAGTTAGCCAGTCAGTGAGTCAGTCACCGAGTTAGCTAGTTGGTCCGTCGATCGGTTCGTTAGTTAGTTATTGTGAGTCAGTCAGCGAGTTAGTCGGTTAGTTAGTTGGTCAGTTAGCCAGTCATTGTGAGTCAAACAGCGAGTTGGTTAGTTAGCCAGTCAGTGAGTCTATCAGCAAGTTATTCAGTTAGTTAGTTGGTCAGTTAGCCAGTCAGTGAGTCGATCAGCGAGTTAGCCAATCAGTGAGTCAGTCACCGAGTTATTTGGTTAGTTAGGCAGTCAGTGAGTCGATCGACGAGTTAGTTAGTTTTGCGAGTCAGTCAGTGAGTTAGTCGGTTAGTTAGTTGGTTAGTTAGCCAGTCATTGAGTCAAACAGCGAGTTAGTTGGTTAGTTAGCCAGTCAGTGAGTCAATCAGCAAGTTAGTTACCGGTGCCACGCGGACTCTTTTAATCGCGACCAGCTCCGACCCGATTAGACTGAATTCGGGTTAGGCGCTGCCACGCTGCTATTTTTTACCGCGACGAGGCCCGAACGTGATTGAGGCGATCTCTATCTGCGCATCGCGACCAGGCCCCCAGATCGCGGTTTGGTTGATGTCACCATCCAGTTCAATCCGGATTAGTCCGGCCCGTGCAGCAGCGGCCACTGTTGAACGCGACCAAGGAGTCATATCCGGATAGGCGTTGATCGCGATTAAAAATGTGCGTGTGACGCCGGCATTAGTTATCCGGTCGATATGTTAGCTTCAACGCTTTCAGATGGATGCGTAATGACAACTGAGAAAACCTTGTGAAAGATAGTAGTACTTTGGAGTGAAAAAGAGAAATCTGACAAAATCAATTTATCTTGTGGTCAATGCACTTAAGAGAGCTAGAGCACCACTATAAGGATTGAATGGAGACAATGTTGTCATTATAACTAAAGTACCAACATAGATTTTCTATAAATCTAGGGACTTAGTTGTAACAGTCGACAGTGTCTAGATTAGCCGACAGCGATCGTTCACATATACCATCGTTAGCCACTATCAGCCGACGTTGGCTATCATCGCAGCAAGACTATCGAAAGCTAACCAAAACAGTTCTTGCAGGAGTAAACTCTGTAGTAGAGGACAGCACCGTTTACCGTTTACCGTTCAAAACTGAAGGAAGTATGGTGGTGGTATAGTGATTATGATAAGGAAGAGACGCTTATTTCTGCAGTCCAAATTGGGAGCACGGCGCAGCGTCTTGGGGAGGGGATAATGGGAAGTAAAGGAGGACAGAAAGGTAATGATAGATGTTAAGGCTCGTTCAGCGCGGCCGAAGTAAGCCGGCGGAAAGGGGAGTGGCGGGAGGGCGACCCGGGCTCAGCGGTAGGCTGCGTTGCCCGTCTCATCTAGGAAGTCCACCAGACTCTGCAGCGCTGGTAGACGGGGACGACACGGGAACATATGGCTCGGGATGGGGGATATGCTTTCAGCCACTCGTGGGCGAGCGCGAAGACTACTCAATTGCATGTGTAACGCTAAATAGGTGCGGTTAGCCTTTCATGCAAGCCCGCTTAATGAAAAAGAAACGCCATCGCAGTTCTCTGACCTGTGGCGGTGCGTTCTTGGGCAGGTCCTCGGCACGAAGCACGGCCGACCTGGTGCGGTGGAACTTGCACGTCGGAGACGGCGTCGCCTCCGTCCTGGAGTCGACCGGAGGCGGCGAGCCCTCGCTCCTGACGTCCACCGCCGAGCCTGGTCCAGCCTTGAGGACGTCGCTTCGTGTCCGTTGAAGCTGCACTGACCTATAAAGGACGGCAATGAGTAGTCTGTCATTTTACTTTATTCCGTATGTTCACATTACCGAAAGGCAATAAACGTTATGATCAATCCATTGACTATATGTGAAAAACGTTTCAAGTAGGATATTACTTGAAAAATCGAACTCGATCCCTTCCGAATGATGTCAAAACCAAAGCTATCCTAGCTTTATACCACACTATTAGGACACGTTTATGACTGATTTGGCGTTATAAAAGAAGGACGTGCGACGTTTGCTTGATTATTTAAATGACGTCGAGCCTTCCATCAAGTTCGCTGTGGAAGAACACAAAGAAGGTTGCCTCCCTGTATTGAACGCATTAGTGAAGCGTGCTTCCAAAGGCATCGCCTTCAATTTGTACCGAAAGCCCGCTCGTGTAGGTACCTAGACCACGAGCCGGTTCCCCCACAGCCCACGAACGTTCATTCTATAGTTCAATGAGCCAGTCGCTTGTATTACGAGGCAAGAAGCCTGCTAGGGAAGTTTCAGATCATTGAAAAGGACCTATGAATGAATGGGTACACCGAACAGTTTATCATGACCAGAGCGCTTTGGGCGCGTGCGCATGTAACACATAAACGCATGTAACACTGCAAACGGTTTTTTTCTGGGTTTTCTTGTTATTCGACTCTCGAATAGCTTCACCTGACAGGCCGCGCATAGCATGCTTTTAGACTGCACGTTAATAACCTCTGTATGCGTGAAAAGCCCAAGGCCTCGGCTGTGGTCCCGTGTTGCTGGTATTGTACATGTGGTTATTCGAGTAAACGACACTTGAAAGTCCAGCCGCAGTCTGTCGTCTTCCTTTCCATTTGTCCGTGACAAGTAGCGTTGTGGCCACGACGAATATATACCGACTAGCTCAACGTTACATTTTAACGAAGAGAAAAGCCTTTATTGAAGTATGTTGTCATGGCGAGATTAAGGTCCTTGGATAAACGAGAAATCTAGGGATAAGATTCCTCTCTGGGACAACATGTAAGGCGTCCCACACGGAACATCGTACACCTCAGGGAACTTACGGCTTCCAAAAAATTTGCTGCCAATGACGTATTTCAGTGGTGGCGGCATGCGCCTTCGCTTAGGCCAGATATACCAAACACGCGGCCCGATGACCTGTCGCTAGCGGCCCGGCCAACACACGACTGTTTTCGTCTCATAATTTTTTTTCCTAATAAGTATGCTCTTGAGTCTTCAACCCGCCATGGGCAATCATAACGCCAAATCCCGGGCCAGAAGGTAAATAACTCGACACCTTTGCCAGATACGTCACGATCACACGATAAGAGAAGAGCTTCGCCGTTCCGGCGGTTTTCATAGGCGTGGTACTGTCTTAAGTTCTTTTTTAGCGATTATACTGTATTAGAGCACGCGGACGCGGAGTGAACGTAGGTGATCGGTAATGGAAGCACCACGTACGTGTCCGGCGGCGAGTTCTTCCCCGCCATACACGTGCACCGGGGCGAGGACGTCCGTCTGCTGTCGGCGCCGGGCGAGCAGCCACCGTCCTGCAACGAGCCGCCGGCCGGATCCCTGCTTCCGGCTTCTTGCAGGACCACTTCCGGCGGAAATGTGGAAGCGTTGTCGCCGGAAGCGGAGAAGCCGTTGCCACCGCCTCCGTCCTCGACCACCACTTCCGCGGGCTGCTGGCTGTCGGACTTTGTGCTGCCCGACCGCGAGCACCTGGCGTTCTCCTTGTGACCTATGGGTCATTGTCATGAGTCATTTGGCATTGTCGTGGTTAAGCTACATTTCCGACTGACAGTTGAACATCATAGGGAGTTCAGTAAATCAATTGCTATTACAACTGTCGTTATTATTGTCACAACCATAAAAAGTGGTACATAATGGAGACATAATGCAAAAAAAAAAAAAAGGTAACAATGCACTCCTAAGTTCTTTCCTTCCTTCATCATTTGGCTTCACAGCCAGAGAAAGTTGTTCGCGAGTTTGCTTCTATGCATCCTTGTCCAGGATGTATGGGTCACCTTTGAAGTCTATGCAGAGCCCGAAGAGGAACTCTGCTGGCACGAATACGAGCACGAGGCCGACGCCGGCCAGGGACAGTCCCAGCCGGTGGTTGACGTACAGGCTGCTCATGCCGGCGAAGAACAGCACGATGCCCAGAACCATCTTGATGGTGATGGAGTTGCGCAGAACGCGCGAAAAGCCGCCGCCCAGAAGGCGGCTGGGACGCGTCTGCAGCACGAGCATGGCCGGCGCTGCGGAAGCCAAACAAGACACAAGCAGTCAGGGATCTGTTGGGCAATTCCAGGGGTGAGACAGCTGCTCATATTGCACAGTTTTGATACAATTCCGTTTTCCTGCTCCAAAAGCATGAAAATTGGGAAAATTGCTCCAAACTGCTCCAAAACATCCTGGAAAGCAAGTATTTTGGTGCTCACGACAGTTTCAATGAGGAGAAAAAGCGGAGTCGCGCAACATGCATCGCGTGGTTGAACCTCAGGCGTCCGAGATTTGCTGCAGACGTTTCGATTTTCGTGTCAGCGTACGTTGAACGAAAATCAAGACATGTGGAACCAAGACACGTGGAATGCCATCATCTACATGAAATTTGAGTATCTTCCACGATTAGTTGCCACCACGGTATTGTAGCGTTACAATAGAGCGCAATGCGCTGGTGAAAAGCTCTGATGAGCTTCTTCGTAATGGTGTGAAGCAGAAAAATCTTGAAAAAAATCTAAAGTGACCCGACTCTCCTGACAAAAGAGAACACTAACTAACTTACAAGAAGTGCTAGGAATCCTTCAGAAGCTAATTAAGAAAATCTACAAAAAGTCAAAGCAGTAGTTCGCGAACTCATGTGAGTGGCCTTAACTAAAAGACTATTGTTTTTTGGTACCGTGAGAATTTTTTAAAGGTTTTAGATGTGTACTGACCCCTGGTTGTGAAAAAGATACTTGGCTGCCTGGGCTACTCCAAATCTGACTTTTTGAGCTCTTAAGACATCGTATTAATTGTTGTGAGCTGCTCCAAATCAAGGTCTTCCTGCTCCAAAATGCACATTTTGCTGCTCCAAAAACTGCTCCCAAGTCTGTTTCTGCTGTCTCACCCCTGCAATTAATTTCACGTCAAATGCAATGAAGCTTTGTGAAAGTAAAAGAAGGGAAAAAAGGTGATTCAACTTCTATGCATGAAGATCAGCCGCGCAGCGAAGCTGTAGCCCTTTCTAAGAACCATCTAAGCACTCATGCGCGCTCCAGAAGTCCGTGCCGGAACCAACGAAACACTTGCGTTAGCAGAAGCAACACCAAAGAAACATCAATCCAACAGCTCGAAAGCAGGGTTAGGGTTTAATACAGTTTGGAAGCCGGAGGCCCTGGTTCGAGCTCTAGCACCGGCAACTAATTTTGTTTCTTTCTTATCATTCATTCATTCTCCAGCAGAAGATCTAGGGCGTTCATGTTGATATGCGACGTAGTACTTGAAACGAGCGTGCTTACGCCAGATTAGTGAAAGCGAGATCAATGACCTGTCGGCTCAGCTGGAATGAGTCAGTGAATATCCTGCAAACTACCATTAGTACTACTGCAACGCCTGCGGCCAACGACACGGTGTCCACTAAGACAGTTTTGGTGTAAAAGAGGGCACACTTATTGCTGTTGTTTTTATTTCGGCACACTGCCGCCTCGAAGGGCTGTCGCAGCAGTGGGGAAAATACGCTAAATGGCAGAGAGAGAGAGAGAGAGAAAGGTAAAGGAAAGACGGGGAGGTTAACCAGAGGAGGTCTCCGGTTAGCTACCCTGTACTGGGGAAGGGGAAAGAGGAATGAAAGAGGGAAAGGAGAGAAGAGAATTTAAGGACACATCAACATCACTGTCACTTGTCAGGGCACTGTCATAACCGGTCACCAAGTCATGTTCCTCGAAGAAAGCGCAGCAATGTAGGCCAATGCCCTAAAATGTTGTCAGCTGGACAACCGCCCGTTCACTAAATAGCAAAACATAACAAAATGCACTGAACATGAATGTCAGTGATTATTAATACACAATTAATTCGTCATGTGGTTAGTGCTCTACATTACCAAGTTAACGCATTAACCACATGACAAAAACTACATAAACGCGTCAGTACGGTGATGGTAAGCAAACATATTCAACTCATGATGATTTTTGGTGGTTGTAGGTGTAGCGGAAGTTATTTATTTGCCAACTAGAATAAATCGTAGGGAGTTAAAGTACAAGGAAACTTCAAAGATTTAACGTGACAACTAGGGACTGGTAAGCTGAAGAACATCGGCAGGCAGCTCAATCACTGCTTTGAAATTGAATGAACACGGTGCTCTTATGACTGCGGAGGGCTGACGTTAGTCAAGATTTACGATCATTTAGCCAACAGTGGAGTTCATATAGCCAATATATGATGGCTGTATGATGTCAGGAAACGCTGCCATTAAGTCGTCATGTGAGCCAGAAATTATTCCACTGCGCGCACTCAGGAATTCGCAATTTGGTTTGAAACAGGGCTTGAAAGCGCCCGCTCGTCATCCAACAAATGACGTCACTGGAGGCACCGACTACGTGTCTCGACTTTTTTCGTTGCTTTTTAAGAGAGACACGCACATTGCCTTCATTTTTTGCGTTCAAAACGAACAACTAAGGCACACCAGATGCTTTTTCAACTATACATGAAATCATCCAACGTTATTTCCTTTCCAAGCGACCTAGTCGCGGTGTGCCCACTGACGTCCTCGGTTGACAGAAGAGCACGTGCTTTCCATCTGTGTTTGTAACCAAATTGCGAATTCCCTGGTGCATTCATTGCAATGATATTCGGCCCACATGGCTAGAGGAGCCCCTCCCCCACCCCCACGCTCACTGATCGGCACCATTATGTGAGTTTGTTCAAAAAGTGTCATAAGGCCCCTTTAAGGAACCACAGATGGACAAAATTACTCCTGAGCCGTGCACCATGCGGCGTGTCTCACAATCATGTAGTGATTTTGGCACGTGAGAGCTCGTAAGTTATTAAAGCAGCTGCGTTCAAGGGCACCTGAACATCACTCGCCAGCCCTTATTGCATACAAGAACAAAGACATTTCACTCTCACTGAGAAGTTTCACGTGTTTTGTAAGGCGTGCGAGCTTGAGGCAGGCTTCTAGAATGGCGTGTGGTTTCGTCTGTGTTGTTCTTGTTGCTGTACGAGCGAGGCAGTCGACCTTCGACGTTCTGCATGCTCACGTGCTTACAGTCCCAAGGCCAACGTATGCCAAGGTAGCAATCGTTTGTCCGGGACCGTCTACGTCCTCTATTGTGATTCATGCAAAAACGTGTTCGAGCCGATGGACGTATTAACGAAGGGAGTCTTCCGGTCCCCGGCTGTTGACAAGAAGACAAAGAACTTGGATTATTATCGAGCTGATTTATGTCTCCCGGCTATATCTTCCGAGATCCTCATCAGTCCTGTCTTGTATGCTCCCGTATTCAGGGACCCGTGGAAGGGAATAATTACCGAGTAAAATTAATTGCGGTTTACGTCGGTTTGTTTACATAACCGGTTTTCGTTTTGCGAACATTCTTTTTTCTTTCATTCGTTCGAGGCAGAAAGTGCCGCCTGAATCCGACGTGTGCGAAGGTAAAAGGAAATTGTGCCATTAAAAGCCTTGTGTTGTGTGTGCAACGGTCCGAAGATCATGAGTTTGGACAGCACCACACCAACCAGAAGAAAAAAGTAGGGACATAATGAGTAGCCACCACAAAAGAAACGCAACGGACGCAGTCTCATGCACTAACGAGCTTGTCAGCCACATAGCAGCACAGGATGGTAAAGCAATTAGCTCATACGCAGGAACAAAGCTTTTACATTTTTTACATTGTTGATCTTACAAACTCGTGTTCAGTGTACATTTATTTACATCGATTCTTACAGTTCTTTAGAGGCTGCAAAGCCAGAGTGCTGCCTCTTCTTTTCTCTTGTTTGTCATAGCGTGTAGCTGGCATTCTACATATCATATAGTGTCTGGCCGAAGTACTAAATTTGGTTCTCCCATACAAACATGGGTTTCTCCCATTAGAGACACATGCTCCATTGGAGAGAAAGAGCTACATGTCCTACAGAAAATCCGGTGTCCACTAGATGACAAGCGTCCGAACAGCGTCGCTGCTACCATGCGATGACAACTCACGTGTCGCGGGTGCGAATGCATGCGGTTGCGGGTGGATTGACGACTCAAGTAGCGGTATGACGTCCCTCCCCCTCTCTCCTATCACAGACACACGAACATCACAGATACACACACGAGTGGCGTCACCTCAACGTACATATATAACGGAAAAACATATGTTCAGGTCCCCCGAGTGCAATGAGTGCGAAAGCACGGCGTATCTGTGAGCGATGACTATGTATTGACGGTCGTTCCATTTCGACGTCCGTGTCACGTGACATGACCACGTCATCAAGTGGTCACGTTATGGTGTCGCTTGGTCATGTTCTCCAAACGGGCAACGTCACCAAAAGTGCACGTGCACTCTAGGGGACCAGAGCTTAGGATGATGATACTTTTGCGGCACTTTTTTACGATCAGTTAAAAAAAAAATGTGGTTAAGTGCCGCGAAGTAAGCGGCTGTGCCTTAACCGTACGTGTGTTGAGGCCCAGGGGCCATTCCGTCCTTATCAAGGGGAGTGCTAACCGTCTCTCCTTTCCTACAACACGGCTTCAACAGAGTCGTCGTCAGACATATATGATGCCTCTGTTCCGACCTCCCTATAATAGCGGCTCCGTCGGTTGTGGCAGAATCGCAGCTAAGTGACATATATTACGATGGTTTTTATGCATTGTGACGATGGCTGAAGCTCTTACGCGCGGTTCCTTTAACTGAAACCAACTCCACCTCCTCAGCTTAGTCCACATTCCCGAATGGTATGTGCCACTACGAGGCCCGCTACCGTGAACTTTCACTTATGTGCGTGGGAAACTGCAATAGCTCAAATGCAATAACTAATTTCCAGCGGGACCGCAGGTCAAAGTGCATACATACATAAATGCATCATCATGATCATCATCATCATCATCATCTCTACGCCCACTGCAGGGCGAAGGCCTCTGCTATAGATCTCCAATAATCCCGGTCCTGTGCTAACTGTGCCCGATTTATCCCCGAAAACTTCTACATACATACATACATACATACATACATACATACATACATACATACATACATACATACATACATACATACATACATACATACATACATACATACATACATACATACATACATAGTTATTGTCCTGTTCGGTCTTATCGTTAAGAAATGCGTGGTCAGCTTCGCGCCCACGTGGACAACGCCTACACACTTTAACAGCAACGCGGATGTCGGTAGACCGCGGTCCTTTTTTCATTGTTTCTTTTTCTTTTCTTCTAATGCTCCGGTCAAGCAGAAGGGAGGCTGTTAGTGCAACATCCCTTTAGTATATCTATAGCGGGATACGAACAGTGGAAAAGAAGAAAAATAAAAAGGAGAGAGGGCAACGTTTTTTGGGACGTGGGTTTTCGTGACAGCTTTACGATCCCTTCCAGCGCCGCTTCCTCGCGTAAAACGATGCGCCATAACACAGGGACCGTTTTTCCCCAATTACGTGCAGCGTCGCCGCGCAAGAAAGTGGAACTCACAGTATGCAGTCGGGAGCGAAAGATCTCGAGTTTTGGAATTTGCGAGGAAAAATAAAAAAGGAATTCCCGCGTAGCGCCCGGGATGCAAAGTCTCGAATTCAAAGTATCGGTCTGCCCTACTTTCTGGTCGGGTCAAACAATTAATTCCTAGTGGGGAGCGACGAGAGGATGTCTGGTGCAGCTCGAGGCCCGACAGACAGGACGTCATCCTGGAGAGGTCTGAGAGAGGGTAAAGAAGGGCCATCACAAGCAGTTCCTACACCCCTGCCACTTATGGTACCATTACCCCCTTCCCTTTAAAGAGGGATAAACGAAAATTTTAATTGAATCACTTGTACCAGGGAAAAGTCTGTGTGTTCAGAGTGGAAGGGGGTCGAGCCCGCATGCCCTCTGTATGTATGTATGTATGTATGTATGTATGTATGTATGTATGTATGTATGTATGTATGTATGTATGTATGTATGTATGTATGTATGTATGTATGTATGTATGTATGTATGTATTGCGGATCACCAGTGGTGAATATTTGTGAAATGGTCCGGAGAACCGAGCTGCACGGCGGTCCATATTAAATTAATTAAAAGGACGGTCACAACGTGCAAACACAATAGAAATTCGAACTCGTCGTTTCGCATTTCTTGCGTTTCATTGCCCTTTTTTTTTCTGTCGAGTTCATTTGATTGAGGCACGCCTCGCCGTCGCTCGTTGCTGAGCACTTAATTTCTCGAAAAGTAGCTCCGGCCAGGCTACTTTCTTGCTACTTTCCTCGTCATTGCTACGCCCTGTGCATAAAGTAATAATATAAGCTAAATACTTGAAAAAGCTTGTGCAACAGCCTAAAAATTATGATATACTGTCCTGCGAACGAAAAGGCTCGCGGCTTTTACATGTTCAGCAGTGCCGGTTCATGCGTCCCGTGTTGCTGCAGCTCACTTGGTTGATAATGCGCGTTGTTGGGACAAATCTGCTCTTCCATTATGTTAGATAAGTTTACAACCCCCTGTGGTTGTACGTTGATGTGTACACTGGAAATAATTAAACTGTGGTTAGAAAAACAATACCTAAAAAGCTTGTACAATTAATTAACTATAGTAATAATTCTTTTCTGGGTTTGAAAAAGCTGGTGGTCAAAACGCACAATTTTGCTTGACGCAACTCCCATGATTCCATTGAGTTTCATGCGGTGTTGGACGCGTTTCGCGTTTGTATGTGAATATCGGTTTACAGGGAGCATTCACGTGGTGTCGCATATTCTCTGCCATTTCTTTTTTTTTCTATCCACGGTGTCGACTGCGCTGCTGGGAACAGGCAAACAGAGACAAGCCATGGCTGTCCCCACGCTTTCTTAATACAGCAATATGGCGACACCAATAATTCACTGCATCAGCTACGTACGTTACTTGAGATATCGGCGAACGCAAATCATGCATGAATATTCGCAGCGCTCTCTGCACGCCAATATGGCGGCTTCGACGTGCGCTCGTGACGTCACGTTCACCGCGTTGTTTACGCATTCAAACGCTTCCTCGAACCACTGACGTGGTGACCGAGCAGCAATATGGCTGCGTGGCTGACGTCAGCGTCGAAGCACTTCGAAATCCTAGTGACGGCGTCTTCCTGAATGTGACGGCCCCGACGTCATGCGGCTTTGAACGTGCGCTGCACTCAACTGTACGCGGAGACGTGACCGCCGGCCGCGCGTCTCCATCTCGTCTCGCACTGTCGATTGGGTCGTTGCCCACGGAGCGTCGCCGCCGACGCATCCGCCCACGTGCAGTGTCTGTCCGCCCACCGAAAACCAAAGGCTCGCATCAACTTCGTGTGTATTGCGTGCCTGCTGGTCGCTATGTGCGCCCGAACGACAACTTCGCGTAGGTTTGACTGCCTGCCCTGCCAAATAAAAAAAAAAAATAGGAAAAGCTCCTCGTGGAAAGAAAGAAAGAGCATTACGACGAAATTTCCTGCTTTTAGGGAACTATAGCGAATGGGTACACGGGAGGCTTTGCGTACTCAGGATATTGCGCTCTTTTGTACACTCACCCCGCGAGGCCCCGGAGACAACGAAAGAGCTCAAGAACGCGGCGATCCTAGCACTTTGGGGCCCGAACGCTAAGACTCCCTTTTGTCTACTTCCTGGACGGCAGTGTTGCGTCATAATACGAAGTCGTAGTGCTAAAGTGACAGGCACAATGAAGACAACAGGACGTGCGCTAGCTTTCAACTGATCTTTGTTTCGTAGAGACACTGTGACACCAACGTCAGCGCGTCACTGAGTCAGCGCCCCATCGATTGCTTTGTGTGCGAAGGATGTTGCGCGTCTGGCTGGTACTGGAACGCATGGCTGACATCTTGGCGCTATCTTCGTGTTGCTGGTCTCTCCGAAATAAAGATCAGTTGAGAGTTGGCGCATGTCAAGCCAGCATGCACAAGTAGACTACCACAGGCGCACCCACGGACATTCACAAAACGAGACTTTACAAGGCCGTGGGAGGCAGGGCTTGAGGATGAGGAACAGGAGCCAGCTGGCTTTTTTTGACCAAGCCCACCAAGCCGCTCCAGCCAGTGGGGCCCTGGACATGTGGCTCCCACATTCTTTTTTTTTTTCTGTTTGCCTTCAATAATGTTTTACGCTTCCTCCTTTTGTCTTCTTCCTTGTCCTTGTCACTTCAGTGCTACGACTTCACTTTACGGAACGAACCAACTGGCCCAAAAATCTGTGCATTATTGAATATTGCGTCATTTAGACAAAACCGTGAGTCCTGGTTTTAGCACAAACTGGTGCTAATAACTAGCCATTAATAAATGAATGCAATTATACTCTTTTACCGAGTATAGTGATGCCAACACTATTTATGTGTGGATCGTAGACTTCAAGCTCTCAAATGTATTCAGAACGATAGAGAGTTCATGATGGTAAGTCAGTATCCACTGGCACGCCTGCTAATAACAGACTCACGGCCGGCTGCTTCAGCACAAAAAGCATGCGACGAAGTAGAGGATTCAATAAGCGAAAATCGGCGAATCCCATTTCTGATGTGAGAGCCAGTGTTAAACGAGGCTGCTTTTCCTACTTGTGCCATCTGCAAATGTCACTCCTTCGCTTCTCTGCAGCCGACTTGGTTCGTCGGTTGCGAGCTTCCTCGGTGAACTGGCACAAGCAACCCACTCTGAGGGAATCGTGGTTTGGATGAGCATTTTTCTGTTGTCGAAATCTTCACTCTTTCTACTCGTCTATTGTGGCACAGTCCCTTGGTACCATCTTGCTCACTTCACTGTTGTCGTCGTTTTTTACACTTGGATATCTCGAGATTCTGTTACCGATTTCTTCATTTCTTCGTAAACGACTCCTTCACTTTTTTTTTTTTTTTGCGTTGTAGACCCCTTCACTCATGTTTTGTTGTGCTTGTGTTCTTTCTGCGACAGTGACCAATAATGGCTCAGTGGCATACATTCCCACTCACACATATCCAGCGGTTCGAATTGCCTGTCCTGGCACATTTCCAATGACACATGCCCTTTGGCCCACGCTGTTGACACTTCGGCAAGACAGCAACCATGAACCCGCAAATTGAAGAGGAAAAAAAAAAAACACGTGATGTTTGCTGTAAATATGTAGTAATAAGAACTATAGGAGTAGAGCTGTTAATAGCTGTTTAAGAGCGTATGAAAGTTGTTAGCATGGAGACTTAGGCAGCTGCCGATAACAACGGGAAGAACTAGTTTTATTTTAGTAGATATTCGTAATGAAAGACTTGTGGTGGCATGGACAGGGAATATGAGAACCAGAGAACCCAGACATATACTGTGGGCCAAAAACAAACAAAAAAACAAAAACAAACGGACCACGTCTTAGGCTGCAGGAGAGGCTGCGGGCCCACGACGCGGTTCTGCGTCCTCGTGATTAAGAAAACGGCGCAGCACACACAAACGAGATACTAAAGAAAAAGAAAACACGAAGACGAACGTCGTATCTCGTAGTATCTTGTTTGTGTGTGCTGCGCCGTTTTCTTAATCATGAATACATACAAATCGCCCATTTATCTGTGCTACTGTCTGCGTCCTCACTTGGCTCATCGAGAGGGCCCCGACTGGCGTTAATGGTTCACTCTCACGTCAACCTTCGCCAGCGTTGTGGCCCCGCAGCCGTTCCAGCTGCCTAAGGCGAGATCCGCATACCTTCTTTTTTTTTTTTGTCTATAGAACACAAGAGAAAGGAACACAGAACACAAATGCCCTGTTTCACTCCTATCGTGTCCGTGCCTTCAAGTGTATGCCTTTCCACACCGACGGTGCTAGCCACAAATTATTCGGCTCGCCCCCCCCGCCCCCTTTCAACTTGTGCTCAAAAACATTAACAAAGCCAGGAGTCAGGGAAAAGAAACGGAAAGCGCAAGTGTTCTTCTCTAAGGGACATCACACAATATCATCAAATGACATCATCATGTGGCATTCGCTTCATCGCGTGTCTTCACCTTTGAAGTGATGACGCCATCATATTACGCTATGAAACGTTATCTTTACTTGGCGATCACGCCTCATGTAACACAACGTTTGACGTGGTGACATCATCTCACTCCGCCACGGCGGTCTAGTGGCTATGGCACTCGGATACGGATCCGAAGGTCGCGGGATCGAATCCAGTCCTGCCGCGGCTGCTTCGTTTTGATGGAGGCGAAGAGTTGAGGCCGCTGTATGCATGGTTCGATGCCAGTGCACGTTAAAAAAACCCCGGGTAGTCCACATTTCGGGAGCCCTCCACTACGGTGTCTGTCATAATCATATCATGGTTTTGGGACGTAAAGCCCCGGGAATCAATCATGGTGACACAATCTCGCTACGCCATAACGTCGAAAGTAGCGTCACCACTTCGTCACGGATGTTTCGGCGCCATGGCCTATCTTAACCCCGATATTTCGCTTCATGGACCGAATAGATGCATTTGCAGCCCCTCAGAAGTTGTAGGGGTGGTTTTCCACAGTTTCGCAGAAGGCACTAAACACCCGCCTTCGTATATATGGGATGGCAAGCTGACTTTTCCTCATCTTTCTTTTTTTTCCTACGATGAATCCCTATAGTAGTTGTCTCATGTTTTTGACGTTCAAATTTAAGGCGTTGTGCATAACAGTACGAACACTGAGCACACAACTTTTTCATTAAAGAGTCATTTACATTAGTAGAGAGTTTGCTTTCAAAAGAAAAAAGAATGAAGAGAGCGGGAAACAAAAGAGTGTAGCAACATCGCCATCCCGCGTGTGAAGGATCAGTCCCCGCCTGCTCGCAACTGCACACTGCGGTTATGGGCCACACTCTCGAAGTGCGCGTGCACGGTATACAAACTGCATATACAAACGTACAACTGTATGCATACAAATCACAAGCAAAAAAAAAAAACAAAAAAAAACAGCTGTGCCTTTTGGTCATGATCTCTGCGTCTTCCACACACTTTCGCGCGTTCTCACAGCGGACCCGCCGCCCGCGCCGGCCTCAATCCAGTTTCTATACGCCCGTACCGCAGCACGGCTCATTGTGTCTGCACCATTCTGTCCGCAATATAGAGCGAGTTTACTTCCTATAGCTCTCCTTTCTTCCTTTTTTTCGTTCATTTCTTTTCGCATGTGCACTCTGTAACGCCAGATTCGACGCAACGAAAACGAAATATATATAAGCGCACTACAGAACGAGACGCAAATTCATATATAGCGACGAACATCTTGCAAACTCCTCCCAGAAAGCGGAAATGATGAGGGCGATATTTCGACGGGGGTTGTTTGTTCCCTCGTGGTGAGAGTCATTGCTTTTCGCTCTCGCAAGTCGGATTCGCTGTGTTTTGATGTTGCCCCTTCGACGCTTGCCTCAGCTTCTGGCTGTAGTGGTTCTTTTTTTTCCTTTTTTTAAAGGACGGTGAATTCTTCGGCCCACATTTTGCATACGGGTGCGATGTATGATCTTTGACAAAAAGTGCGCGCCGATCTCGAAGGCAGTGCCAGACGGAGCGTGTCACCAGGCAGGACACGTGACTTAAAATACCGTTTTATTTATTTATTTGTTTGTTTATTAAGTTAGTTAGTTAGTTAGTTAGTTAGTTAGTTAGTTAGTTAGTTAGTTAGTTAGTTAGTTAGTTAGTTAGTTAGTTAGTTAGTTAGTTAGTTGCAGTACTGGCAAGGAAACATGGTCTGAGGGAGTCGAACCTGTGACCTTGTTCTCCGCGCCGTAGCTTGGTAACCACATAGTGATATTGCGGCCGATTGATGAGAAAGAAGATCCCCAAAAATAAGAAAGCTTCAAGTTCAAGTTACTCCATAGTTCTGCTTCTTATGCTGTGCCGCTTTTCCTAGTGCTGCCCTTTTATTCTTGAAGGCCATAAGATCTTTACTGTTCGCGACGGTTAGCTCGAACCTGAGATAAGAAAAAGGTGTAACTCACAACTCCGCCCACGTTATCTATGAGCTTCTTGATCTCATCTGTCCACCTAACTTTCTGCCGCCCCTTGATCACGCTTGCCTTCTCTAGGGACCCACTCTGTTACCCTTGATGGCCAATGGTTATCTTGCCTTCACATGTATACAGAATACACGTATGGGTTCTAAAGAGAGTAAATAATTCAAAACCTGTTAGGCATCCTTTAGCTGCATCTTTTGTAAGGCTTATTAATATATGATACGTCATATTAAGAAGGAAATATTATTTCCCATTTTCATTCAACTTCTAATAACGCGGTACTTGGGGCAGCCTATCGCTCGCCGTAGCTTTGAGCCTTTTTTGAAGAACGCCGTCATTTCAACCTCAAATCCGTTTGGTCGTCTTCCCCGGTACAGCTCTGAGCTTTCCCCTCTGGAAGCTCACTGTGAAAATGCGGTATCAACATCACTTCGTTTAATGGTATACTGTCGCTTCGTCCTCATGTACGACAAATTTATTCGGGGCGGCTTTTAGCTGACTTACAGTTGAGATAGCAAGTGTATACGTTGATATAGAAAGCGTACGTATAGAATCTTGCATGGACTCACTCTAACAGCGCACTCAACGTCGAACGTGATGTTGGCTCTGATCTGATGCTGGCGATGCTGGGGGAAAGGGAGTGCTTAATCTCCCCCCACCATTTCCAATCTTCACAGTTCAATAATTGCTGGCGTTTTAGAAGCACAAACTACAATTTGATTATGAGGCTCGCCGTACTGGAGGTCTTCGGAAATTCTGACTAGCTGGGGTTCTTTAATGTGCACTAACATCGCGCAGTATACACAGGCCTCCAGCATTTTCGCCTCCATCGAAAATACGGATGTCACGGAAGGGATCGAATCCGTGGCCCTTATGGTCAGCAGCCGAGCACCACAAAAACGGTAGAACCGCAGCGGACATCTTTAGTGTTTGTTTGCAGATATATACACGCACGTACATACATAAAGAGGAGGAGGACCCTTCCCCTAAAATAAAAGGCTGGCTACGCCCCTGCTAGGAGCAAATATTGCGCCAATACGACACAAACTGAAGGCATGTGTAAACGAAAGTGCGTGCATAACTTGGCCGTACATTGGGGTGTCTCATTCCGTAAGCGCTGTACGCGAAATCCGTATACGGTCGAAACATGAGGCTTGACAACATCAAAGATGGAACAAACTAGAACACTGAACGGGTACTAAATATCTCTCGTCTCGAAGTTCTATATATACGTCGGTGTCTGACTCGTACCACTTTTCTGCTTCCAACGTGTCTCGCTATAGGAACACAGTGTTCGCACACCCGTCTGACGTTCACGTCAAGGGGCGTTATGGTACGTGTCTTGTTTTCTGCGGTCTTTATAGAAACGGTGATGGCGGTGTGAGAGTGTAGTTATCTCTTTGATTCTCACCGCGGCTCGCCTTTCTTTTCGTAAGTTTCCCTAAATAATTTTTTTTCTCTATGTTGCCTTCTTCGCTACTCCTTTTGCGAGTCAACAAACCCTATCTACTCCCAACGAATTTTCTGTCTTCGTTACCTCATTATTTGAAGCGAACTGTACACCTTCACTACATTTTATTTATACCCCGTAACCCCTGAAGCTCTTTTATGTAATATTAATCGTAATATGGTGTTTTACGTCCCAGAACCGCGATGTGATCGTGAGGTGCGCCGTATACAGCGGAGGGCTGTGGAAATATCCACCACTTGGGGTTCCCTAACACGCACGTAAATCAAAGTACATTTCTCTAACATTTCGCTTTCATTGAAATGCTACCGCTGCGGCTGAGACCGAACCCGCGTCTTTCGGGTCAACAGCCGAGCACCGTAACCACTGCCAACCCTTTTATACAGGGGCGCGTAAATAGTGATTTTTGAGACCGAATACAATGCGAATAGAGCGAATAATGCGAATTGAATTAATATTTTTTGAATTACTGCTCGAACACTGAACAGCTTTTGTCTTTGATTTAACATAATACGACGCTCGCCTTCTGCAGCACTCGTAATTTTGCTATTTAGTAAGCACGAACTGAGTCATCAGAAGCAAGCAAGCGGTTCCTTTCGTATTTACAGAACGCTTCTGAGATGGCCAACTAGTCTGGTTGCGTGAGCTAAGTAGCCTGCTGGACTCCTCTTTCTTTTTATGTCTTCTGTTCCTGCGTAGGTGACATTTATCGAATTTTCGCGCGGATCCTGTGTTTGTATGTGGCGGTTGACAGTTCGAAATATTCGTAACCTATTCGCCAAATATTCGTATTTTATTCAGTAACAGCGTCAGTTTCATTCGAAGACCAAATCATCCAGGAATTGTCTTACAGCAACTCAATTGGTTCTCACATGCAGGGAGTTCTTACTTTGCTCTTTCACCATGCGCCTCCTAGTCTGTCACGTGCCTTTTCTTTTTCTTCGCCGCCATTTTTTTTTCCTTTCCATTCCGCCACTGTGGGCAGCGAGTTCACATATTGCCATTGCATCACGGCAGGATGCTCTTCCATCCTTTACGCTCAGACACGCATCGGAAGGACACCGTCCGAGCCGCTTCCATTCCTCTTATCCCCATTATTCTCAGCGCAGAGGCACTCAGTGTCCCTAACTGAATCCCTTATAATGGCCTCCACGATTCGAGCCCCTCCCCTTTCTTCGTGTGCAACGTTCTTGCCCCACTCTCGACGCGTCGGAAACTTCGCCGGGACTCCTTCGCTCCCGGAGATCATTCGCTGTGTAATGTCCTTTCAAGACTGCCGGGAGCCGTGGCTCATCGCCTTTTAAGAGGGACACTTGTTCCTCGATTCGGCTCCTTCCGCCCGCGCTGTTATCTTCTATGTATGTTTCTTTTCATTTTTATAAACCTTTTTACTTTTTTCCTTCTTTTACGATCTGAACATCGCGCGTCCTCTTCTGCGAGAGTTGTTTTGGCTCGCATGGAAACAGCAGTGACAGACGCCAATATCCACGTACTAGATATATATTTTGCGTAACCTTGTGAGGAAGAAATAAAAAAGGCACAGGAAGAAACAAAACACTTATCAGCACTTCTTAGTTTCAGGCTGTCTTGCTGAAGTCGTGCACCTTGCCGAAAGCTAATGCACGTCCTCAGCGTGCAGAACTGAATTCAAGTTATATGGGGTCATAGAAATTGTCGGTAAAAGAAAAAAGAGGGCGTGCCCGACACGCTCACAAGTGTTCGTTCCACTGATCCCCTCTACACGAGGAGCCTTTTTAGTGGAGGTCATGGCCTCGTGCAGGAGACCACGGGTTTCAGGGATAGCAGGGGAACGCTGAATATGTCGGCAACAGAGATAAGCAAAACGCACCATAGTTCGAATAACATCGTTATTTCACAGCGCAACTCTAAGAGCTAAGTAGATAAGTGCAAAGGTGATTTGTGGGGTAGTATATTTGGAGTTTGTAGAGGAAAGAATAAAGCTAGAGCTTGGCGGCCTGCGGGCCACCACCCCGTTATAAAACGGACGCTCATAACATCCACCCATCCGCCGGTGGTCCGCTCAGAAACCTTTTTTTTTTTCATCCATCCAGTCAGTGGTCCGTTCAGAAACATTTTTTTTTCCACTTCTTTCCTTGATTATATCATTTCATTTTTTTTTTCCTTTTCCTGGATTTCATGTATAAGTGTTCGATGTGCAGTGGCTTTCTTCGTTTTCGTTTGTGTCTGATATTACAACTCCGATTCCTTTGAGTGTGTTGTACTGCGTTGGCGCCTTTCGCAACGACTTCCTGTTCTGCCCACGCCTGACGAGCTTTACTACGACCAGATTTTGTAACCTCACTCGCAGGCGTCATCTTCATGTAAATTTTCCTAGAAATGACCCCCATTTCTCTAACATAGAAGCGGAGCAGAAGAGGAAGAAGAAGAAGAGAAGAAGAAGAAGAAGAAGAAGAAGAAGAAGAAGAAGAAGAAGAAGAAGAAGAAGAAGAAGAAGAAGAAGCAGGAGTGAGAAGCAGTAGAAGTGAAGAAGAAAGAGGGATAAGCGATCAGCAGAGCGGGATTGAAAAGAAGAAAGGGATGAGGTGAAAGAGGAAAAATGGAGGAAAATAAACAATAGGAAGAGGAGGTGTGAGCGAAAAGTGAGCAATTGGAAGAAAGTCAAAAAGTCAGGTATAGCAGAAGCTCCCATCATATGGACTGCAGAAAATAGCGTCCTTTCCTTAACCGAAACACCATCACCACCATCATCATCATCATTAAGAAGGAGCAAAAATTGATGAATAGGGGGAAACAGTAGATAGAATGAAACGTGTCGAATACGAAGAACTAAAGAAAACGGAAATACGATGCAATGAACAGCGAAGAATGTGGATGTGCATGAGGAGTGTGAAACATAAAGAAATGAAATGATGAGAAAATTCGGTGCCGCAAAGTGAAGAATGGAAGAAAAGTGAAGAAAAGGAGGAAGAAGTGTGAGGAGTGTGGCACGGGAAGAAGTAAGGAGAGAACGAAAAAGTGAGAAGTGAAGGAAAACGGTGCAAGGCAAAGAGTGAGAAATTTAATAACAACAATAAAAAACAAAAAAAAAATAATGGAGAGAAAATGACGCTAGTTAACAACTAGGGATAGAAAGATTGAGGAAGAGTGCGAAATGAGCAGTACGAGGTGAAAAGTGAGCACGGACAAGTAACAGGAACAAAATACCAGAAGAGTAAGTGAAAGATTATTAACATAAAGAACGAGAAGGAGTGACGACTAAGATATAGGAAGAAGTGAAGAGAAAATGAGGAATCGCAAAGTGACGATTAGGAACGAGAGATGAAGAGGGGAAGGGTGAGGTGCAAAGCGCGTGCAATTGGGAGAAGCGAGGAGAGAAAGAAGTAAAGCGTGTATAGGAAGTAGTGGAAGGAAGTGGAAGACGAGGAGTTAGAAGCAAGAAATAAAAATTAGTGAAGGGGACAATGGGGCACGATGTGAGGTAAGAGCAGGTGTAAAGGTGAGGAATGGGAGAAAGGGGTGAAAGGGAATTGCTGAAGCAGGAAGAGGAGTGAAAAGGCGAAAAGTGAAGAAGAAGAAGAAGAAGAAGAAGAAGAAGAAGAAGAAGAAGAAGAAGAGGAGGAGGAGGAGGAGGAGGAGGAGAAGAAGAAGAAGAAGAAGAAGAAGCAGAAGAAGAAGAAGAAGAAGAAGAAGAAGGTATTCTATTTGTGCCCACCCAGAAAAAATTCGCGGATCCGCAACGTGCAAGTCCTCGTGCCTCAACTGGAGCCTCTGTGCCGTCGTCATCTTTTCGCTCTTCGCCGCGCCACAAATGCCGGTGTGCCACTTGACGCCGTCCTGCCAGTGTCCGCGCGGGATAATTTCCTTCTTTCGACAGTTCTGGCAATAATGGCCCCTCCAGCCATCGAAGCCGCGTTCGTTCTGCGCTTTCGCCACTTCCCTACGGTGTTGTCTTTCTCCTTTCTCTCCTGTCGTCTGCTGCGAGCGAGCCGAGCGTGTACCAGGCGTCGCCGCCAGGGGGACCTCGCGGCCGGCAGATGTTCTGCCACTTGGCGCCGTTTCAAGGACCCATCCTCTCAGCTGCGGCAATCCTCGCCTGCCTGCCATTTTTCTCCCCTGCGTGGGGCCGCGGCGCGGTATCGATCTGATCTCGCGACGCGTGCTCTACACTGGCCGCCGCTTAGCGTCCACCTTTCTGTTGCTTTTGACGAAGACGTCTGCGCGAACACCGCTGCATGGCACGGCCGACGCCGGCCCGTACCGCCCGCTCAGATGGAACCGTTTTCAGGCCTACCGCTGACAAGGTGTAAACGCGTACCTACGATATTTGTGAGCTGTGTACATACACAGAATCTGTCATAATGGATATGAAACCACACTATTTCGTTGCTTGCACGAGCAATGCACAAAACGATAGCCTCCGTAGTTAGTAGGTTATTTGAAGCCTTTGTATTGCAAGTTCATCTTACGTCCTCTGCTTTCAGCGATGTCATTGCACGACAAACTTCAAGGTGGTCGAAATTTCTGTAAGGCTCCATTACCGGTTGCCCCGTAATCATATCGTGGTTTTCGGCACGTTAAACCCTAATTGTTATTATTATCCACTGTAAGCGAGACTTAAGCAATATACTTCAAAAACGTACTTCCGATAACTTGCCGAGTATTGCACTAAAAGTCTATTGGAGTTGATTGCGAAATACTCGAAAAGTGTATTTCGTTGAAGATACTGCCAGGTACAACGAAAAATCGACGTTGGCCTTCAAGGTGAGTTGTTTCTCGAACTGCTCACTGTCAGAGCTTAACTGCCTCCGTTTTTCTTGAAAATATGGCTTGCAATGCTGCAAAGGCGCTCTTCGGGTGCACTAAAAGGGGTGACATCAGTGCAACTGAAGTAAAGTTTGTGAAACGCGGGTACTTTTAAAGAACTGTGGCTACCCTCGCCTCTTTTTCGTAAAGGCATACAGATTGTTGAAATACAAAGATGTGGAGCACGCGAACTTGGGAAATCGTGATAGAAAAGAAGGAACGTGATCGCGCGAAGATAGCCTTTGCGTAGTAAGGACGTGTTCCATGCATAAGGCCATGGTTCCCCCTTTATTACATAGTTTTGGTGCCGAAACTAGGGAACACACCTTGGAACCTCTAAATGGTCCCAAGCCTACTCTGCAAGCAAATGAGAAAAGGATATCCTGCTCAACTATGCAGAATGCTGTTCTTTATCTTACTCGAAAGGTAATTTTGGTAATGCGATTATGTCACGCCTTACGACCTCGATCGCTTTTCCTCTTCGACCTAGTCGAACCTTTAAATTTGTGTACGCAAATACGGGCGAGTTTCAGTGTACGCAGCTTTATGGCCTCTTCATGCTGAACCAAGGAATTATTCCTGTAGCGACCAGCTGTGTTGGTTCTCTGTTTTCTTGCAAATGTACAGAATTTCTCTCCCGAATATTCAAAGTACTGTCTACACGATACTCTAAATGGTCGAGATATGTCGATTATTTACCTTTGTTGGAGTCGACCATCGTTTTCTGCCGGACAATAAATAGTTTTCTTGCGTCGAACAGCCACCAAAAAGTCCCTGGCGTTCGAATTCGAATTGCCCGCGCCGAAAATACGACTTGACGTCGCGACCTCGCTGCCGACACTATAGGTGCAGCTAGCTCCGCGACCGTAGTAGCGACAACTGCGGTTAGTGCGAGTTCATTTATTTTTAAAAGTTTGTCTAATTAATTTTTTGTTCGTAACCGGGCGCAGTAATCAAGAACTCCAAATAGATGAGCTGACGTCATTTCGGGGAAGCACCCCACAGCAGGACAGAGGGCTCCACTCCAATTTCTCAATTGCTTCCTTTTCACGCTTACGACTGCTCTGTTCTCACCGGAAATTAGGCGAAATGGTTATGACACGCCTAATTAATCTTTCAATCTCGCTCAACCTAATATGTGTCATTAGTGTCCCTTTAAATTTGCGTACGCAAACTTAGGTGAGTTTCAGCGCGTCTTTACGACCTGTTCACGAGGCCAGTCTTGGTTACGTGAACGTTTACGGCCGTTCACGCGGTCCTTTCTGAGCGAAGTAATTGTACATGTAGCGTCCGAGTGTGTTGTTCTCGTGTTCTCTTGCAAATGAAAACAAGTTTTCTCCCAAGTATTAGGAGTGCTGAGAAAAATGTACTCCGAAGCGTGTTTGAGTTACAGAGACAACGTTTTTCTTTCGGATCATTTCTGGTATGTCGACATATCGCCATTTGATCATATCCCATAGACACCGTAAAATTCCGCCATCTTGTCCAATTCGCCATCTTGGCAACTCTGAATGGCCCAGAGAGCTGCTACAGGCTCCCTGATTGACCCGCGTTTATAGAATTTAGCAAGACGGCGGAAGTTGAGTGTCACCCCGGCTGTTGTGGAATTCATTGCAGAAAAGAAGAACTGACAAGTCGAGAAACGGAGTCGCACGAAGATAAACGCTGATAGTCAACATTTGTGCTGTCTGTATCTGATCTCTTGCAACCGGTTACGCTACGCTGTTCAGTACTGTTAGCGCCTCCTTTCGAAGCGCTGGCACTTTGAACGTGTTATCTGTTTCTGGGAAAGAAAAAAATATTCTCGCTTGTACGTATTGACAAATTATACCATATACAGCTCTCACGTAGTACACACTTTCCACGCGAACGACGCGCACTGCGAGCGTTGGGCGTTTACATTTTTGTTTTCTTCTTTCTTTTTCTGCGGGCGACTCAATTCAATTGCCCCTTCGCGACGGCTGACTCAACGCCTCAAATTCTTTCAGCCGTCTCGCAGCCTCGCCCTAGTCTGTCTGTCTTGTACTCGCTGGCTTTCCATATAGTGTCACTCGTGTAAACACTGTTTACACAAACTCGCCGGACACTGCGGGCACTCCGTTCACAATAAAAAAAAATGATGTACCCGCCCCGTCACGCATATGTATTTATTCCAATGAGGCACTGCCTTCGAGCCAGTGACTTCGCGCTCTCATCCCTCGCTTTGTCTTTTATTTTACTCGGAACCACTTTCAAAACACTCCGTTGCGAAATCTTCGCCCTGCTTTATTAGCATCTTGTTCGTCGCTCGCTTCGTCGCGCAGCCGGTGACTCATGTCTTTTTTCTTTGTTTCTTTTTCCTGTCAACTGTGTATATGTTCTCCTTGGCGCAACGACTTATGCGACCATATAGAGGAACCACCGGCGACGCGCTCCATGACGAGGTCTCTCATGCGAGATTTGATTTTCGTGAAGCGAGGCAAGGTGCACGACCGCCTAGAAAACACACTTTCGCGCTTTCTTTTTTTTTTAATTTTTGTTCGAAGAAGCCCACCTGTCACTGCTACCGCCAATCTAAATCCTGTGCAGAATCGTGCACGCGTGTGGGCACATTTAAGCCAGTCCTGTTGGCGCACGTATATTTAGCGAAGGGTGCTTGCAAATCACGAAATCACTAATGAATGATCACAAAGATTCGGAAATACGGTAATGGGGTCATTTGCTACCACTTATACACGGCCAGAACCCCACCGACCAGCGGAACACTTATTTGTAGGATATTGTGCTGGCGCCAACGCGATGATCAGAGAGAGAGAGAGATAATGGGCGGAAGGCAGGGAGGTTAAGCGGAAGGAAAAATATCCAGTTTGCTACCCTGCACTGGGGAACGCATAAGGGGAGACAGAAAGGGATGGAAGAAAAACAAAAAAGAGAAAGAGGTCGACTCGCGCACACACACAAACACGGCGATGATCAGGTGGCGTGACGAAGAAGAGAGGTAACACTCAAAATCAGTGCACTATTTAACCATCAAATTCTTAGCCAACTCGGGCTAAGTTCTCACAGTATCTATCTATCTATCTATCTATCTATCTATCTATCTATCTATCTATCTATCTATCTATCTATCTATCTATCTATCTATCTATCTATCTATCTATCTGTCTGTCTGTCTGTCTGTCTGTCTTAGTTATCACTGTCTATATATCACTCCGGAGTCCCTCTTATTTATCTATCTATCTATCTATCTATCTATCTATCTATCTATCTATCTATCTATCTATCTATCTATCTATCTATCTATGTCTGCCTGTCTGTTCTCCACGGGGGTTTTTCATACTCCTGTAACGGCGTCACTGCATGTTTGCTCCCTCACTTTGCTCCCTCGATCAAGTTCCACCAGCGCGCGGCGATGTTGACATGCCACGTTAGGCGCACGAGCATCTTTCCCTCAATACGAGTACATATAATACGGAGTATTCCCGTTTCCTTCGGAGAAAATACCCACATTTATCCACGCTCTTTGCACCCGTGTCATAGCGTGCTTCTTTCCCTGTAACATGATGCATCTTCCTTTGCTAGCTAGACATGCCTTTCTTTCCTTTTGTTTTTCGAGAAAAGCAAGGTGGAAAAGAAAAAAAAAAAGAGAGGCGATTCGGTGACTCCGGGCGATTCAAGATGCTTTGTCCTCCTGGAGGCACTGTTTGCTTTTCACCTTACGCGTTATATTGCTTTGTTTTCGCTTTGCTTGACGTGCCAGCATTTCGTTCGCTCTTCTTGTCGCACGCGTTGTGCTATAGTTCGTGATCCACTGTCGTTGGAATTCATCTGTCTTACGCCACCATACCGTGCTCGATGTTTGTTCAGTGCATTTTGTTTCCCCGATAGTCCCCATGGATCCTTCTTTTTGTTCATCGGTCTCCATCGAGACACGATGGATGGCAAGGAAGGTTGCTCTGTTTTTAGGACCCGGTATGGTGTGCCCCGGCCCTCAAGAACGAAGTGCGGCATCCGTCGCCGATAGGCTTGGAGAGCCACAGGGACATTAACGAGACAAACGATTTATTTAGCCTTTCACAATACCAGAAACACCGACGTTCGGTGAGCCAGAAACGCGAGGCGGAAACGAATACACAGGTGGCGACGCAAACTTCCGGTTCCTGCACTAGATCGCATTGACGTCATAAATGACTACATGGCCAGCGTGATCACTTATCGGTACAAAAAAAAAAAAAAAACGAATTACGCTATGTATGTTCCACAAAATTCCATAGACCTAAAATGGCGACTTTCAGGAATTTTTATTGAGCCGATATGGTCAAGCGCTGAAAGAAAGGACCTTGAAAATACTGTAACGCCACACCGACGTTTGCATGCTGAAATTGAGGCCCGAAGTTTTAAAAGAAGACTTAATTATAGTGTTTCACCTGAGTGTTCATTTGTAAGCCAGCAATGTAATGGCCATTACACTGGTCGCATGCTGACACATGCCATTCAGAGGACCCGGCATTGAGAAGGCAGGAGCGCCAATGCTGTACGCGGAGCATCTGTGTACTATATTGTCCACGGGTGTTCTTGTATGCGCGGAATAATATGTAAGCGTATTATTGATGTGCGGTAGATACAGCGGGGCGAGTTTGCGCAGATTAGATAGATAGATAGATAGATAGATAGATAGATAGATAGATAGATAGATAGATAGATAGATAGATAGATAGATAGATAGATAGATAGATAGATAGATAGATAGATAGATAGATAGATAGATACGGTCACAGTGACTCAATTTCGCCAAGAAATGCTTCGCATTTAACAAAGCTGCCGCAACCGAGAGTCGGACTCCGATAGCTCAACTGAGAGAAGTGGCGCAACACAGCACAAGGACGAGACGAGGGAACAGGTGCAAACGCGAACAGGCACAATAGGGAAAGAAAGAAAGAAAGTCTTGGGTGTTGCGCAGAAGGGAAAAGCGGACCCGCATCATTTCCCTCAGCCCAGTGCATGATAGTGACAGTGAACCTCTCAGCCTTCCCCAGCTTCCCTGTTTACACCGACTTTATGGGCGTGGAAATGGCTTTAGCTTTCTTTCTTTCTTTCTTTCTTTCTTTCTTTCTTTCTTTCTTTCTTTCTTTCTTTCTTTCTTCATTGAAATGCAAATTCCGACGTTTAGGGATCAAATCGGTGCCTTCCGTTTAGGGGGGACTGGAAGGCGATGTTTAAAGACAGGTGCTATAATAGTGACTCGTCACACCGCTTAATTTCCATTCAAAACCCTGTTTCACGGCAGAAATTCTTAACTATTACCTAGACTAATTAAGCAATATCTAGGTCGTGCCGGGGGCAGTAGAAAGATAGCTTCCCTGGCTTTCTGTGTGGCCCAGAGTTGGTGCTGGGGATGTTAGTCAGTGCGGCTCTCCACTGCATCGTTAGTTAATCCAGGGTTGAGCAAAAGAACGGGAGGGGGAAGGGGGTGACACTGCATTTAGTTCCTCTCTGAACTATTTTTCTATACCAGAGCTCTAGGGTGGAATACCTTGAGGTGAGGTCAAGTGTAAATTACATGATAGAGGCGTAGTCGTGAGCTCAAGAAATTTTCACCACCTGGTTCCCCAGATTCAAGTTCCTCAGGACTCAATTAAAGTTCTTGTCATGTCATGTCACCTGCGGTTATTTCACCTGCATTGGCATTGTACTGCACAGGGGCCTCTATAAATTCGACCTTCGCGGCCGGGATCGAACCCGCGTATCTCGGGTAGGCGTCCAAATGCCGGTGCAAGAAATCGTCATCTGGCTTCCATTTTCTTTCTCGAAAACTGTGAGCTCGCTAGTTTCCTGTCGATAATGTCATGTGGCGCTGACAGCCACCCGTTGGTCCTGGTCGGGGAGTACCGAAAGCAATGAAAGCACGCAGTGACATCACGAATAAGTGTTCTGTGGCACAAATACTCCCAAAATGCGCCCTTTCTTATAGAGTTGTAAGCCCTCTGCATGCAAAATGGCCTGGGAAGAAGGAATAAGCTTTATGCAAAGAGTATTACATCACTCAACCACCCTTGGCAAGCGAAACTCGACCATTCCCTTCTCTCCTTCTTCTTTTCTTTCTCTCACTGCAATGTCTACCTATCATGTGAGCACCCCAAGGGACTTGCGTATTGTCCGAAAATGTTTGTTCGGCTGTCTGCATGCTCTACGCGCACGCTCTGACGTGCACACCACGTGATGGGCCGATGCCTTTTTCTTTCTTTCCTTCAGTAGCTCTCTGCCATGTTCCCTCGTTTTCTTTTTCCTTTTTTCCTGTATGACGGTAGAGACCAAAGGTTTCCGCGCCTGAGACCTGATACTCGTGCCGGCCGGTATTGGCCAATCCTGAGAACGGCGACGGCTGATCATCTGCGCACTCTCCTGAGCTTTCAGCTTTTACTGATATTCCTTTCGTTCCTTCAATCAATCTGAGTGCTACAGTCCGTCCTACGCGGCGTAAGGCTGTCGATGCCACCAGTTATGCAATCGCGGGTGCGTTAGGACTTGAAATGTGGCTCCTTCGACCGGTGAGAGGAAACGGCGCGGATACGCTAAATGGCTGCCGTTGTGGGTCTGTCGCTGAACTGGTCGTGACGTGCAGCGGGCCTCGGAGTTGCACGTTGGCCTGTGCCGCACCACGCAGTACAACATACTATAGCGTATTGTGCAGGGTTATGGTCCCCATAGTCTTACGCCATGGTGTTACCAGAACACAGGTATGTGCGGATAGAAAGTTATTGATTAGCTGGTATTGCTTTTTTCTTGGGGGTGAAGGTATAAATGTCTGGTTTGAACCCGCGTCTTTAGGGTCAGCAGTCGAGCACTGTAACCACTGTGCCACCGCGGCGGCCATATTAGATAGTCCCAGCACAAGCTCAAAATGGTTCCAGCCAGATCAACACACACAACCAATAACTATCATTTCTACACCTCCACCCTTACCCCCATATATAGTTCAACTTATGGATTGACCTTTGAGCCTAACAAACCACCGGGCCCCTGCGGTACCTTCTCCTTCTTTCGTTGGCAACAGTGCACATCACACAATTTGCTACACCGCGAGAATAAACAAGAACGTTAAAGGGTCTTGAACGATGTCAGCGTAGCATTAAAGAGATCTCAAACGCCGAGGATGTCTTCGCATTTCAGACCCTAACGCATGAGGTTAAGAGACAAGATACTGCTTGTGCTAGACCTGCGGGTGATTGTCCGGCTAGCTGCAGATCACGACAGAGCCAGGCGACAAACTCTTTTGGCGAAGAAGATTATATTAGTGGAACTTTGATGCTGCTCTTGCAAGCGGCGCAAGAAGTGGTGATCATGGTTGTTCGTCGCCCAACGAATTACTGTACTATAGTAATTATACGTACTGCTCGAGGCTTATTTATACCGGTTGCATATCAGTTTCAGAACAGACACAATGCTTCAGAAACTTGTGCTACTTAATTGATGCTTGTTAAAATAAGTCATATTTAAGGCATACGTGAAAAGCTTTGTTAGACGGCAGAGACCGTCGTCAAAGCGTATCCTGTGGCACGCAGCCTCAATACACCTCGTTAAGAATAGAACAAACATGCTTCGACGAAAACAGCAAGCTGGAGCTCTCTATTATTTTCGTTTTTTTTTTTCAGATTTCTTGTGTGTTACGTTTGAATCATGGGCCCTTTTATTTTTTTAAGGAATGTCTTTTATAAAAAGAAAGAAAGAAAGGTGATACTAAATTCGAAAGACAAGAAAATGGTCTAGTAGAAAAATGGCTGCAAAGTGTGCCGTGTTCGTTGATGTGTCGATATGTTTCCTGTCAGATTTCATGTCGTAATAAGAAAGTGCTTAACTGTGCCACGTACGTTTCTTCATCAAGTTGCTGCACGCTATAGGCTGTCACCTAGAATCACCTGCGTGTGGTACCTACGACGGAAACATTTGACTGGTGCTCTTTTGCGCGGGGAAGAGATGAGACTCTGTAATTACGAAGAAATAGCACGATGACCTCAGAACGTACGCCGAGACACCTGCAGTTATTCGTCAATGACATTCGCGCTTTATTTTTCACTTGAGCGTCACATGTCTAGTCTATTCAGTATAGCCTGCCTGCCAGCTCCTTCACTTGAAGATATATATACGTATAACTGAGCTGGCATCCATTAAAAACGCAGCGCCAGCTCGGTTATGAACGTCGAACGCCTATGCGGATCATTTTTCACGCAGATGTTGAACGGGCCCAAGATCCCTTACGAAGCGTGTTCGTCAACTTCTAGAAATGTCGCCCTCGTCGGACTCACGCACTTCGGCTCTTTACTCGATACCATGCTTGCGACTGACTCGCGATGAGAGAGTTGTGACAGAGGTAGTGCATCTGAAACGCAACAGTATATAACAACTATATACAGTTTTCATGCCTATTTCGGTGCCGCTTTTGCGAACGCCAAGAACTGTTGCCAGGCCGAGTGCCAAGGGCCCCACACAGTACGCGAGGAGCTCGAAAGATCATATGGGACAGAACAATGGGCCACTATGTCTTTTAAACCTTTGCTCATTGTAGCAACAGACAATCCTAAGGAATCTTAGAATATGGCACGGAGCCAATGCGCACGATATAAATCAGCAACTGTTGCCAGGGCCCCCACACGCGTCATGCAGCACTCCTTGAGCTCTGAAACCTAGGGGACAATTAAGAACTACTCTCATTCTCAATCCTTTCATCTTTATAGGGCATTCCTCGTGTTCTGGTCTTGGCAAGAGCAGGGTACCATTATGACCAAGACTCTTGGTCATCAGTCATACAGTTAGTTTTTTTCTTCTTTCGCGAGCACCCCCTCCCCACCCCCCCTTACTGCGATCGCAATCAACCAAGGAATATGCATTCGAAATCGTTAGCCAACTCAGCGTGGTCCCATATACTCACGCATTTTGACACTTGTTCCGACGGGTTCCCCGGCAACGAAGGGGACAAGGGAAGCAGCAGATCCGGCGACTGAGGCGGCGAAGACGGCGGTCGGGCGGCGACACCTCGGGAACGCTGTCCGGTGCCGGGACGCTCGGTCCCAGCGACAGAGGGTTCCCTACACCCCGCCTGTGCGGCGCGGCACATAGCGCCTCGAATCGAGGGCTCGCACTCCGAACACGGGTCCCCAACGCTACGCCAGGGCTGATGGAGCGTCGGCCGCTGGAAGACGACCACAGCGAGTCTGCCACCGGGTTCGCCGTGGACTGTTTCCTCCGCAGTACGTGGGTACACCGCTTGCACTGCTGTTCCCTCGACCGCTTCTTGCGCAAACGCCGGCACAACCTGTCTCAGCTCGTGTCTTTAAATGCGCTGCCGAGACGTGCGGCGAGTTCGGCTCACGATGAATGGTCTTATAGCGGAGCGAACGAAACGGCCACACGCCGATATTCAAACTCGCGACGGCAGCAGCACGAGCAGCAGGCGCACGCGCCGCATCGGGCAGAAGAGAAGGGCCGCAGCGGAAAGAGCAAAGAACTAATACGATGATCGTCCCGCGGAGACGTCCCGTCTCGGAATTGCGCACCCTCCCACCCCCGCCCACCTCCTCCGCAGCCTCCGCTTCACGCTCCCCTTTCTCCCACGCTTCCCGTCCTCCTCCTTCGCTCCATCTTGTCCCTACGCGCCTCCAATCCGCCGCTTCTGCTTCCTAATTTTCCTTCTCTCCTCCTTGATCCGCTCCTCATGCTCCCTAAATGGACGCCCTCCTCTCCCACGCAAACGCGCCTCTTCCCTCCTCGCTCTTCGTGTTGCGCGCGCTCGGTTTCGAGGCGGTGGGTAGCGGTGGCGCTGGTTACGAGGAGCGGGGGCGCGGCATGAACATGGCGGCGTTGTGCATGCGTCTGTGTCGCAGGGTCCCAACCACTGCCCCAGCGGGCCGGCCGTGGTGTGGGGTGTCACGTGACAACCGCTAAAACGTCGCCATCTCAACACCTTGTTACCCATCCCGCCGCTTATTCAGAGCTACACCATACTCGGAATGAATGCTCGCCTGACATATTCTAACAAAGTGTAGATCCCTTGCTATTTTTTTGCAGCTGTACCTCTCATGTAAATATTTCAGGGAGTTCTTGAGGGTAGTACAGGGAAAGTAAAATGCAATCTGCGATGTCTGTTTGTGGTGCTGTGTTGTAAACTTAGGGTTGATATATTTTTGAAACTCACCTGAAACTCACCCGTGTTCGTTCAAGAAATTCGTAGCTCCCAAAGAAAATTCTGCTGTTTGCAGTCAACTTTCCTTTTCAAACGCTACAAACTACGTTTTCATCGACCGTTTCCACGTTTGTACTTAAATCGGGAAATTGACTTTGGATCCGAGGTACACGTTTGCTAGTAATGAAGTACTCTAGTTGAAGACTTCCATTGCAATTGCGAATTCGTTGTGCGGAGGGTCGTCCTCGAACATACAGCAACTTTCTTAGCGCGGCGCTTACGGCTGCATATTAGAACAGCATATGGTAATGGGCTGGTTGATTTTCATTAAAATAATATACTCGCTGCGACGAGTGGCATCTCTATAGACGTTTTAAGATGGGCAAATGTTGGCAGGACACCCTAAAAGAGTACAGAGGTGCGGCTTCGTAACAATAGTGATTATGCGAAGAACGCCCCACCGGTGGTCTGGTACTCGGCTGCTGATCCGAGGGTCACGGTACCGAACCCCAAACCGCGGCTGCATTTCAGTGGAGGCAAAATGCTGAGGCCTGTGTACTGTGCGATGTTAGTGCACGTCAAAACAACCCCAGGTGGTCAAAATTTCCGGAGCACTCCACTATACGGCGTCTCTCATAATCACATCGTAGTTTTGGGACGTGAGACCGCAGAAATCAAATAAATCATTATGCTAAGGGCAAGAAAGAAAAAATGAAAGCCTGTTCCAAGTCTGAGCAAGGCACATTTTCTCAACCAACAGCCCACACCCTTGGCTTCAACGCACGTCTACATGATAGCTACAATGAAAGTGATGGTGCTACCTGATAGTGAAGAAAAAGGAAGATAGGGAAGCTTGCGGTTGCGCAAAAAGGTTCGCCTAGCAGGCAGATGGCCCGCTTTTACCCGTGACCCACAACCCCGCTGCTGCATTATACAGTGATTATGCGAAGGACAAGAAAGAAAGAAAAGAAAGAAAGCCTGTTCACAGTCTGAGAAAGGCGCATTCATGTTGGCGATCCACTAACCACAATCTTGGCCTCAGCCCACCACATGACTGTGACAGTGAGGAAAAAGAAAGAAACGAAAATACGGGCTTACTCAAAAAAAAAAAAAAAGGAAAGACGGACAAACGCTTGCCTTCGACTTACTGCCCACCCCTTTCCCTCAGACCAATGCTACATGGTGGTGTACGACACCGCCATGTACACGACACCCTTGCAGCAGCATCGCTGTTTACCCAGTTTTCACATGCGTGGTAATGCCTACATGAAAAGAGGAGAAAGCGTTCCTTTCACGATTCGTGCTCGCCTGGATATCCGTCACAACTGACTCGTTCTTAGAGATGCGGGCACCGGCATTGGAAACGTGCGGTTCTCCGTGCCAAAGCCACGACATGCTGCGCTCTAAGCGTTGAAAGGCATGCATCTTCCGTTCCTCACATTTGTGTACACTCTGCTTCACTAATTCCGTGCTGCAGAGCCAAGCCTATGACGTCATCAAGCGCAAATTCTTGCGAAGGAACTGTAGTGACAGTGTTCGGAGACGCAGATGCCGAGTCGTTGGTGGCAACAGAAGGCCTGCCTCCTCCTCCTTTCAAGGCTGCCGCTGCAGTTCTCGAGTTTTTGGTGACACGTACCATGGGTAACCCTCCCCCCCGCCCTCCTCCCCATTTTTTTTCCCCAATCGAAATTCTGGTAAACCCCCGTGTATGCCCCTAAAGAAAACAAAAAAAGGCTTTAAGTTTTACGGAAGAATAATATTAATGTTCTTTCTCCTCACTAAAGCCGCGTTCACTCGTTTCCCAAGCTTTGTTACTGCAGCTATACGTCGTTATCTTCTTCGTTGTTGTACTGAATCTCGCTTTATAACTACTGCGAAATCCGTCTTGGCGAACATTCCACAGACGCGATACATTCCCATGCGGTTGATCCGATTCCATTTCCAACTGAAATGGGATAATACTACTGAGCAAGCCGCGCAGAGCCGGGCACACTTATCCGAAAGACGCGCGCGACACAAGAGCTAGCTGCCATATGTGGCAGCTTCATGAGAGTAATTCCAGCAACCATGTAGCAGGCTTTTCGTGCCACGGCAAAAGTCGGTCCGACACCGATGAAAATCACGGTCCTGCAGAGGCGGCAGTTAAAGTTGCTGAATAAAAGTGCGTTGGCATGCGGTTCGTGTAATGTCGAGTAATGCTGCTCCACATAACGCGCGTGTTGTACAGAGCAGCATCACTCGGCGCCATACTCGGTGCCAAGGAATCTTTTGCTGTATCACCAAGTAAGCGCGCCTTGTTGCGTTTGGAGCTTGCTTTAAATAATACGATTAGCTCCTTATTTCACCTTCCTTCACCCTTTCGATTGCTACACAGAACTGTGAGCCTTGCAGTTTCTTTATCGCTTACGCCGACAGCGCCGTCCACTGTCGTGTCGTTCTCGCACAGTGGCTTTGGCACAATGTACAAATTTATATCAGCAATTTACCTTAAGTTTATTTTTGTTTCATAGTTTATAGTAAATCTGAATGCAACTTGTGCCTAACAGCTCAGTTTTTATTTTTCAATCTGCGCTAGTTTGTTTACTTGACACTTGCAAAGAGCGGCGCCGCAAGCGCACGCGTGACGCACATTTATTCGGAAGTGACGCCACGCAATGCACCATAGTTATTCATTCGAACACAAATTTTCTACACTTACAATTTAAGTTGTCGTAAAACCTGTAAAAATAACAAAAGTTGTTGTTTTAATACCAAATTATTTTAATTTTGGCTTTTCAACTTATGTTTTGCAGTAGGTTAATAAAATTTTACACTTTTATTTCACTATTGCTTACACTAGTGTAAGCTACATAGCAAAACGGTGCAGCCACTGCAACCACTGGTGTTACACTGGGGCGACCCGAGCCCCAAAAGCGCTGATGATCGCAAGCTTGTTCCGGTAGCCGCCATGGCGGTGCGCTCTCTTGTTTTGTAATGGCAGTAATGTCCCGTGTTGCGTGCGCGTAGAATGTAGACTCGCTTGAGCATAAACTGTGCCGTTTCTTTTGCCTCGTTTTCTCCACGAACACTACCGACAGATCAACATGGCGACCAAGAAAAAGGCGCTCGAAATGCGCCGCAGCACCGCGGCGCAGTTCTTCATGGACGAAGAACAAGTTGAACAGAAATCCACCAGCGACCGGGTTATTAAATTTCTTACTCAATTACGCCTTTATGTGCTGTCCCAGAGTGAACAGAGGGATCAGGCGAAAGTGCTTTAACGGCTGGTATTGTGAGATCTGCGTTGCATCAGGCGGATGCGTTTGAACACGCTGTCAGATAAGTGCCACAGACGCAACCTCTGTGGTGCCGTGCTCGACGTCAATCGTTTATACAGTAATCGTTTATCATACAGCAATCGTTTATACATTCCTCCAGCCAGCTGAGTTGTGCAGTGGTCCCATAATTAAATATTCTAAGCTTTCAGAACAGCATTCTGTGTTGTAACAAACGACGCCGTCGCTTATCATCGCTACAACGCCGCTGCGTCAGGTGTTTACATTGAGGAAAGAATGCCGTACGAGCTTTCGTGTTTATTCAAGTTCGAACCTGTTTACTGTGAATGTGCTTATGGACTTCCTGTAGGTAGTAATGCTTGCCAAGAGAAAATGTTGAGCCGTCGACAGCTTAACGGCTCCCTTCCCTTCTACTTTCAGGTTGTCGAACTCATCAACTTTTCCGCATTACATCAAAGTATCAAGGACCATCACAAAGTGAACAATCTCCGTCAGGTCCAGGAGCTCATAGTCTACAAGGAGCCGGACCTACTTGACAACTTTCTCGATGTGAGTTTCGCAGCGCATGTTTTGACATTATGAGTGTGAACATATTGAGCAACAGTAGAAAGCACGCAGTACACTCGAGAGGGAAGACATGTACAGTGTTTTATAGTATCTATATATGAAGCGAATCAGTAAAATGCAGTTGCAAGTTTATTTGCATAGCGAGACACCACTTCAACACTTTAAACATAAGCTTAAACGACTGTGCAGAAACTTTATTGCCTCAGTATTTATGTGTCACTTTCTAATTCCATTTTCTTTTTGTTGTGCTTAGTGACCTGAAGACAATCCGGCTCTCTGTGATATTTTCTTCTCACACTGTGGCTTTCTTTATTATATAGCTATTACTGCCTACAGTGTTCCAATGCTGCTGCAGCACATATAAGGGGTATGCACTGAGCCTTCATCTGTTAGGCAGCGACACCATCGCCGGGCAGTTGCACATTTGCAGGTCTGTCCATACACGCTGTCCATGTGTCGGCATGTGTCGTAGGAGGTGTTTTGGAAGTTTTTGTCATCCAAGCCTTCATTCGGAGCTCACACACAGCGCGTGCGGCCAGTTTTGTGAATGTCCTCCAAGTGCAGGGACCGTAAAAGTGGCGACCGCCGCTAGCGATCATTGTCGATGACGTCAAGGGCATACCCCTTATATAATGCTGTACTTGCAGGTACTAGCTCATTTTATTTTCTTTATAGCATGTTTTACACTTTCTGCTAGAAGCCTGGCAGTTGGAATAGCGGCTATAAATAAAACTATACAAAATAAAATACTGAAACACTTGATGTTTAGTGATATGGGTCCCAAGTATAAGCTTATGTGAGCTTATAATGGCAGAACAATAAGTTGCGTGGGATGTCAATAAGCAGGTTGCAAAAGAGGAAGATCTAATGCAGGAGTTCCTGAGTATTTGCATGCACTGAGTGTGAATAGAGTAATTGTCTGAAGGCTGAATTTTTTTCCCATTTCCAACTTCTCCAGGAAATGCTTGCATTCCAAAACGATAGGTCGGCAGAAGTCCGAAAGTTTGTTGTGGGATTCATAGAGGAGGCATGGTAAGAGACGTCAGACATTGTGCGCAAGAAAGAAGTAACATCGTTTCACACTCTCACTATATCTCTTACCTCCAGCAAAAAAGATCCTGACATATTCCCAAAGGTCTTGGCCAATCTGCGCATGATGTTTCGGGATGAAGCAGTCGCAGTTCAGAAGAGGGTCATTCAAGCCACGACACAGCTTTACAAAGTAAGTTTGCATGACTGTCATCATAGTGCTGTAGGCGTTTTCTTCGGTAGTGAGATAACATTGACTGGAAAACAGGGCCGTTCACTTTACAAAGCAGAGTCATTCGCAGTAGCATTACAATCACTGTGCATGAAACGGTGTACATTACAAGATTAATTTTGCAAGAGAGCTGAAGCTAGATGAAGAGAGCCAGACAGAACGCTCGTATTGCCCAAAGACAAATGTCAGTTGCATTGTGAAAAGGCATAAAATATTTCATCCTGATAAGCATGTTAGCTATTTGCTGTATCATCAAAATTCCATTATATGATTATATGCACAATACAGAATCATATACAGTAAAAACTCGTTATAACGAAGTTGAAGGGGGAGACATAATTACTTTGTTAAAACCATTAGTTTGTTATAGCCAATATCCATTTAATTTATGGGAATTTCAAGGGGAATTGTGATTGCTTCATTATATCCAATAGTTTGTTATATCTGGGTTCATTATAACGAGGTTCTACTGTAATGTACTAATTCCATGGGCATCTTGAGGAGGTCAATATGTTTCTTTGATTGAGACCACATTTTTTTATGATAGTATTATGTTTTTTCTTTCTGTGTGATGGCTCTAAAGGGCATGTGGTGACTGTTTCCTCTTCATATATCGCCAAACATAAGTGCTTTTATGCCCTTTTAGGTGGCACTGCGATGGATATGCCAGGCCAAAAAAGTTGACGATCTCATGGAAACATCTTGGGAATACATCAAGAGCCTCAAGAATGACATTGTGTCCCTTCTGGATTGTGAAAATGATGGGCAAGTTGCAATTTTCTTTTACGTCTTTAATAACGGACCATTTTGGTCAGTTGTCGAACTTTTGTTTTGTTGTGGTTCATGTGCGATAAATCGCATTGCAGTCTGAGCTGTTGACATACATTTACTGTGATAAGAGAACCTGATTTGATTCAATTCAGTTGGCTCTAGTAGGCAGCGCTGTAGACTTCAAGGTGCTATTATCACTGAGGAATCAAAAATGCTTAACCCTGCCACAGATTGCTTGTAAAATTGTGATGTGATAGCAAATTTGAAACAATTTATGACACCTTAACAAAGGCATTTGCAGTCCTAATGGTTGTCCATCGAGAGTAGCTATTTGCATTATTTAGTACAATCTTACAGAGACCACTTCAAGCCCTGTTGCAAATTTAGACTTCCAAATTTGAGAGAAAAAATGTGTTCTACTGATCAGACTACAGTTGCTACACCTGAGAACCAAATTAGTGATACTTTGCTCAGTGGCAGGACATCATGGCTACAAGTGTCTGCAGCTGAATCAATAGTGCTCAATTTAAGGAACATGACATGAAAAGCTGTGTGCGCATGCAAGTGCAAAAGGCTGGTTGCTCATTGTTTCATATTTCCATTTTAGTATCCGGACTCATACCATCAAGTTCATGGAAATGCTAGTCATACTGCAGACTTACCCGGTAAGTAGCTTTTTCAGTCGTACAGCCTTATGTGAAGTTCTAAATATGGGTTTCTTTTGAGATTTTGCTAGAGCTGCATCAAATTTTATAAAAAAGGAAGTTGCCATGTGTGAAAAGGTTTAGCTCATAACTTTGCTGATGATTAAACAATGCCAGAGGAGTGCATACTTCTTTTGAGTAAATTTGCGCAGAAACTTTTCCGGAGCTGGTAAAAGCGTCAAGAAACAGTCAGTAAAAAAGTCACCGTTCTTGAAAAACAGTCTGTTATGTGCATGGCAGTATTAGTAACTGTCTCAATTTTGTTGCTGCTTGTGTGCTTAAGCTAACGATACTATCTAGAGGTCAATTGCTGTTAATAAAGTGGTAATTTGTGCCCCACAAAAACAACAGTCTCAGGACATGCTTTGAAAAAAAATTTCTGCATTCATTTTATTCACTTCATTTTATTCTTCAATGACTTAATGCAGGATGGGGACAGTCCAAAGAAAACAGCAAATGACTTTGCCCTGGATGACGTTCCGTTGATGCTCAAGTTCATCAAACCTCGCAAGTTGGAGGAGGAGGCGAAGCAAGTCTTTGACGCACTCGTTGTGTTTCACGGGACACCGCACATCTCAAGGTACTCACTTATACCGTGGCTAGCATGGATATATTATGGGCCAGTTTTGATCTTTGCAATTAAACAGCCAAATGTTAGTTGGTTTAGTTACTAAAACAAGTGGGATCTATAGGATAACGAGAGGGATTTGCTGACACCTCTTGTTGTGAAATTTATGAAGGACAGATGAGTATTGGAAATAAGAACAATTTATGAGGTCACTTTGTAGTGTCGAACACATAAGAACAGGGCTGGCAGTATGGTAGCTGTTCACACTTGCAGTAAATACATGCCTCCTCCTTGGCAGATGAGATAGGTTGTTTTCAAACTGTGCATTTGAGGCACCAATTGTTACGTGCTGATGACACGAAAGTTTGCATACAAAGGCTCTGTGTCACTAATGTCAGACATGCTATTGTATTGTTGCACTAAGGTTAACTGGCATCATCTGAAAGCTGAAAGTTCTTTATAAAATAAACTCTTTGTTTAATAAGACAAGAAGAAAGGCATTCGTGATACAAGTATGTGTGTGTGAACCAGACTTGCACAGAAAGTTTCACAGTGTGCATGCATACACACATACACACATAGACTGTTGCAAGCGTGTTTTGTGTATTAAATTGTTCATGTACAGTTCACACTTTTAATTTGTGTTTATTGGTTACCAACATGACAAAGTAGCTTCAGTGGTTAGGAGAAGACATTCGTAAGCACAGTAAACATTTTTGGTCTCACATTTCAGCATCAACTTGATGACGTGTATGCAAGCTCTGGTGCTTATTGCAAAGCATAGGTCTGAGTTCATGTCGAGAGTCATTCAGGCACTGGAATCGCTTCATGGTGAGTGTTGTGTGTGTGTGATGCTAATTGGCCCGTGATATTAGGTGCAGTTCCTAATGGTCATCAGTGCATGTTGCATGCAGAGCATAGCTCTTGTTTTCCTGTGAATGGAGAGAGGGCATTGCAGGAGGCAGCCAATGTAAATAAGCCGTCGTGTTTTTCAAAATTTTTGGAGCTTTACCTTCGTAATGTTCATTTCTGCGGTATAACACATCTGTAGTACAGCTCAACCCCTTTAAAAGAGGCACTGATATAAGAGACATCATTTACCCATGGGGTTGGCTGCCCTATCTCACCAATTAATTGAACCTCTTATGTAACAGACTTGTTCCTGAGGATAGTGGGTTTATTTTGTAAAGGATAAAATATCCTTGAATTTTGATCAGCAGTCTTGCTTGTAACAGATATTTTAACTCGAGGTGCAAGGCCATTGGCTACTATCTACAGTTATTTGGTTGTGGATGCAAAGGAAAATGATAACCAAGCAATGTGAGAAAGTTGCGGCGTTGAAAACCTGAATTGTGTTCTGAGAGACATAGTCCACCAAGCAGATAACCTAGCATTCAGGCAAAATGTTTGCCTTTGGAACAGGCTGTAGCCTTCTTTTCTGCTCAATTTAATTGTAGTCTACTCATGTCTAAGTAAAGGCAGATCAGAAAATGAAAACCTGATACGCTGCTTATAAGAGACACCTCACATGTAAGAGACAAAAACTGCCTCCTGGTGTGTGTCTCTTAAAGAGGGGTTCAACTTTATAAAAAAGAAAATGAAACTGTTAATTAAGGCTACTAAGATTTGTGCCCCTGGGGAGCCATAATTAGTTGCAGCTTATTCACAGTTCAGCCTAAGACAGTGGAAATGCAGGTGCGCTAACTTGGATTTGACATTTCTCACTAAATAAGCCAATGTAGTGTTCATTTGTGTTAGCAAACGCACCATATGACCAATGGCATCAGGCTTGGAGAAGGGGCTGCAGTTTTTTAGCTGGGTCTTGTATTGGTAGCCCAAAATGCTTTTGTATGTTGTTTTTATATTATTCTAGAACTTAAAGGGGCACTGACACAAAATTTCATTGCTGAGATAACCTGCGGGATCAATTACTGTGGATATGCATATATCATCTGCTTAGTGTCAACAGCAAATACAGCTTGTAAGGTAACCAAAATGAATTTTGATGATTGTGAATGCAACCGATCGCTACATTCCACATCTCCAGACATTGATGTTATGTTAGGCGACTGAAGGGAACTCCAAACTTCTACAATGTAACCATGACAGCCCAGCACTGAGCATTGCAGCCAGTAATGATGATGTCATAGCCGCTGTTGCCATTTTGCCACGCTTGCGTACGTAGACTCCTAGCAATACCAATTTCAAGCAAATTGTTGTCATCAAAGGACGATGACAGCGCGCAGGACGTGTGGCAGGCGAGAAGACATGAGCAGACGTTGCAGACTGTGTGCAAGTGCATCGCAGTTCTGTGCACTGACATGGTTGAATTTGTTTACCATGCTGCAAATGCTCATTGGCGTTAGTAGTGTCTGGGTGCTTGTCGTTTTCAGAGCTCTCTCAAACCGAAACAGAAACTGGTCATTTGGTCAATATTAAACAGGCTGTGAATCTTTCAAGTGCTGCTGCCATGCCGTGTTATGACAAACAGGCTCCCAGCTACATATTGCAGAAAAAACATTACGAGACCTAGATTTTTCTCTCGACACCCCATTAAAAAACCTATGCACAGTTTTGTGTGATGACACCGATTTGCTGATGTGCCTATTGATGGACTTCCAGCTAACCTTCCACCAACTTTGGCCAAGTCACAAGTGAGCAGTGTGCGAAAGCATCTCAAGGTAATGAAGGAACAATCCCACTTTTCCTTTTGCACTGAACTTCATATTGTTTCTATCGTAATTTTGCATCATAAGCGCAACAAAGATGCTGCTGTATATGGCAGATTTGTGTATGGGCTTTCCTCATCTCTTTGAGATGGTGCTTGGTCTAGCCTGAGATTTGTTGTTTTGTGTTTCCAGCTTCAGTTACTGATCCTCATGAAGCACCCAGCTGCTGTTGACTACCACGGCCAAATTAGCACCCTGCTAACTGACCTTGGAGCATCACCACAAGAGGTATGGTACCCATTTGAGCATTTTGCCAAGGATTTCGATGACCAAGTGAAATTAAAGAAAAGAAAACAGATTGCCACCATTTAATTAATGGCAAGTAGCTATCAAAGGGATGACTGTTATGTGATAAACAAGTATTACACATCTTTTGAGGTATAGTGTTGTCACACGAATGGATTGATGCACAATGTCTTGTATGAACTGATTGACTTTTGGATGATGATGTGTGCACACGCGTCTGATGCACACATAAATGTGTGACCATTTGAAACGAATGGAAGTTCAGTGCTGGTTCCATCAAATGTGTTCCTTTCGTCTCCATCACTTGCATGTTTTGTGAACTTTGTCATGGTGAAAACACTTTCATTAAACTGCTTCTTCGAATTCTGTTGATCCCTCTTAATTGCTGCTTCTGTGCCGTTTCAGATCTCAAAGTGCATGCCCAAACCGGATGAGATCAAAAAGCGAGCCCGCCTCATAGAGGAAGGCACAACATCCGCACCCGGAAGTGCTGCGGCTCCACCCAGTGTCAAGCGAATAAAACTTGAGGTGAGTGTTGTACAGCAACACCGTCTCGGTGAGTTTCGCACCTATCATTGTCGTATGGTGAAAGCTAGCATCTGGCAGAAATCTCGGTGTCAGCCAGCTATACTACCTGCATCTAAAGTCCCAAATTTTTGCTTTCAAACCGAATTACAGTCCAATTCTCCCTATCCCTTTTTTACATGTTGTAGGCGTGTCATGTCATGTGCAGGAATGGGCACATGAACAGGTTTTGTTCCTCGGAATAGCAGAGAATGTTCCGTAATCTTCTGTATTGGTAAAATATCACGAGAAGTCAGTATACAGATGTGGCTTGTGAAAGGATTGTTGGTGTGATAACACACAGCAATATTTGGTAAATTGCTCCAATGACAGATGGCCTACAGAGAAAACAGTAGTGCATGTGAGCACCTACATGACTTATATATACAGGTTAATTAGCTTACCGCATTTCAATCTTGATGACAGTTGGAAATGTTCATGTAGGTAATGAGGTTGTAGTATCTCGCGGGGGCATAGCATACGAGATAGTTTGATTTTTGTGTACAAGTGGTTCTTTGCTCCTGATAATAGTAGTTGTAAGTCTTTGCAACAGCTTTAAAATGGGAGTGCGAGGAATGTTCAGGACACTTCTTTATGCACATAATTTTGCTTATAATAGGTGCGTCATAACACACGCAGTATAGTCGGGACATAATAATTTATTGCAGGGATAATTTCATTACAGGGATCATATTGTTTTAGAGGAGGTCAGCTGTGCCACTTATTATAGTCATGTTACCTCACATAGGCAGCAGTTCTGCAAAGGTATTTTAGTTAGTCCATACGTTTTATATCTTACGTTGTGTTTTACGAGCTGCTTATTAGAGGTAAGCTGGGAGTTTGCATAGTTGCAGTGGTGGAAAATGAGTGTGTGGCCACCAAAGCGGTCACTGTTGGAACACCTACTAGGGGTGACAACATTGGATAATCACTATGAACAGTCAGCAAACCAACTTCTACCACACAGAACTCTCTTATATACTACTACTTTCACTGCCTTTGAATTCTCAATTACTCAGATGGGCATATGTTAATGGACATTTCTTGTATTGCATTTACGAGGTCCTAGTGGTATTGACGCTTGCTTAAAATTTAGTGCTTTGATCAATGTTCATTTGGGTAAGAAAGTTCATCGGCCTGGGGTGTTACGGGAGAAAAAGTGGTTATTTTCACTATTTTGGGATACAACTTGAAGTTCTCCTTCATTATTAAAGGCTGAAGAAGAGGAAGAAGAAAAGGAGGAGGAAGACACCTCATCAATATCGAAGGCTGCCACAAACACTGCCATTGACATCACTGCCGAAGATCTAGTGCCACGGCTGACAACTGTGAATGTTACTGACATCGTCCTTGTCAGCATGGTATGTATTTGCCATCCCTTTTTGCCCCCCCCCCCCCTTATTTTTATTTGTTATTATTATTATTGTTTGTGTGTGTGTGTATGTGCGTGCATGTGTGTGCAGGTGTACCTTATGTCTGCAATGAACAGGAAGAGTATGGCATTCTGAGAGCTCAGCCTTTTTGCTAGTCACAGCCATGTGAACGAAATGGACAACAATGCTATAGAAAGATAGGGAAAGATCATTTCTGTGTTTAATCAAAGCCTAATGAATAAAAAGCTAAAAGGAAATGAAAGTGCACGAAAAGGCTGCTTGTGTCAGGTGGAAGCTGAGCAGACAATTTGTGCATTAGGTGTTGAGTGTTTTTCCTATTTTAGCTATTGTCACAGCCATCCTTTATTTATGCTTTCCTGGTGTTCGTGTGTGCACATTGATAGATTGTAAAGCATGTGTTATTGCTTTAACTTGGCACACTGATTGCTCTGTGACGGGACAGTATTTTCTGTTTCCTTTGTTTCAATTAGCTCTCACTGCCAGAAATAATGCCAGCGCACTTCCAAGCATCCTACACCCCCATTGCTGTAGCCGGCACGGAAACCCAGATCAAGCATTTGGCGAGGCTCATCTCTACCCAGATGACAGCTGCAGGCTTGGGCAAGGGCGTCGAGGAAATGATCGCCAAGGCCAAGGTGAGAGAATATTGGCACAAATGGTGCTCACTTGGGTCAGAACGTCAGTGCGAGACAAAGTTGCATGCGTTGATGTATTTTTCTTTGGCAAATCAGAGAGAACATGAACATCACTCTACAGTGGCAGGGGAGACATTCTGAAACACATGACTGGCCTAATGCCATCTCAGTGCATGCGTGGGGTCGCATTGTATCCCCTTCAGGCACGAATCATGATGGGGTATAGTATATAGATGCATCGTAACAACGCACATAGTTTACGTGGCACTCCAAATTTTATTGCAAGAAAGCAACTGTAGTTATATGATTAAATGTTCATTTTACAGGAAGCTAGTTTTAACCAGAGCATAATTAAATATAAATTTATTCTGAAGCCAGTCATCCTTCATTTTGTCATAAAAAAGGGAATCAGAAGTCAGACTTGAAATGCGGGCGCAGTTTGTTATTCGCTGTGTTCATTATGAGCCAATGAAAATTACCGTTTTTACCCACCCCCCACTTTTATCATCGAAAAAAGAAAAAAAACCTTTTCTGTTTATTTTATTTTGGCGTGACTGACAGTGTCACCTAACGGTCGCAGTAACGTAAAATGGCGCCACTATACTACTTACAACAGCAAAAAAAAAAAAAAAAAATAGAGGTCTAGAAACATTTAACAAACATGCTAAACATTCGCCAACAATGCAAGCGCAAATGCTGCGGGTTACAATTTAAAGATCTGTGCAGTTTGCATCGGAGCACCATCTGTCAAATGCATAAGAAACTTACCTTATAGCACTGTCTTGTGGCACGCAGGCATGGCTGGGATACAGCGGTATGGCCTCCAAGGTTGTACACTCCTTCGGAGGCTGTAGCGGTGGCGTGCAAAGATAATGTGCATCCGATGCTACGCCGCTATGCTTTGCGTGTTTGCTTCCGCACGTTCTGCATCTTTGTTTTCGTTTTTATCGCAAACTTTTTCAGACTTGCTGTGCGAGTTACGGTGGGCCAGTGCATTAGCTCTATGGCCCATTTTGTGCCGATGGAGAGGAGTAGTGCGGCTAGATACCATTTCATTGTCAATACGGTGCATTTACCACGCTATGGCTATGCCAAGACGATGATCTTCTTGCTACGAGAAAAAAATAGAAGAATCCTCATTTCACGGACCTATAAAATCTCCTAGAAGAACAGTCCAACAGAGAAGTGGACATATGTGTGAGCTAATTTCACCGCAATACATGAGCACTAGCTTTGCCACACGACACGAATGTTAGCTTCACTGCAGTACACGAGCATTAGCTTCGCTGCAGCATACAAGTGCTAGCTTTGCCGCAGTGTGCGAGTGTTTGCTTCAGCTGCACCACACAAGTGTTATGCGGCGAAGCATACTATATGCGGGAATGGGCCTCTTGCCACCACACAGCATATTTTGCCTCTTAATTGAATAGTTCGTACAGGAAATGTTAGGCGTGAACCGAATCAAATAGCAAGCTTTGAAAAACTGTTTGACTATTTGTGCACCCCTAGTTTTAATGAAGTAATTGCAGAGTATTGTTGTCATTCAGTGTTACTTATAAAGAATTACTGGATATAGCAAAGGACATTTTCATCCGAGATGGAGTTTCTTATGAAGAGGTATGACAGTACTAGTGCATCTTCACTTATTTGATGCCCCGCCACAGTGGTCTAGTGGCTAAGGTACTCGGCTGCTGATCCGAGGGTCGCGGGATCGAATCCCGGCCGCGGCGGCTGCATTTCGATGGAGGCGAAATGTTGAGGCCCATGTGCTGTGCGATGTCAGTGCACGTTAAAGAACCCCAGGTGGTCGAAATTTCCGGAGCCCTAGACTACGGCGTCTCTCATAATCAGAACTGGTTTTGGGACGTAAAACCCCACAAAACAACAACACTTATTTGACTTCAAGTGTATTACAGATCTGTTGCTTTTGAATCTTATCTTCTTTCTTTATTTTTTTCTTCCCCCGATCTTCCATCGTTTCACAGGAACAACAGCAGCAGGAGGAAGAGGCCATGCAAACAGAAGAAGCAGCACAACCAAAGCAAACAATTCAAACACTCCTAGGTGGGCCAAGTTTGCTAGAGCTTCTTCCAGAACCCTGGAATGTGGTTGAATTTTTTACATCATTTTCTCTTTTTAACTTGCCATCTCTCTAGGTGGAACAACAGCAGATGCCAAGAAGAAAGAGGCCAAGAACGCCGTTCTTGTTCCGACAGGCTTTGAGGTAGATCACTGTCTTACTATCCACCGCCCAAAGTTATGAACGGATTGTTGTCGATGATCTGCTCACCACTTCAAGCATGCCCTCAGAAATTTTTTGCTGTTCATGGTATCGTTTGAGTTCAGAAATTATATACATTGTGATTGTTTATGTGTTAGTGAAGTGGTGCCTCAACAAAAGTGAGTGCCTGTCATGTGAGTGCAGAGTTATTTATAAATAAGTTGATGAGGATGATAGTGTAACTTTGTCAGAAATAGCCAGAAGATTTTCACCTGTTTTTTTAAGTACGTGTCCGCGCCTGCTGCTGCCTTTTGACAGGCTAAAAGCCGAAGACTTCGACAACTCAACTTGGCAGACCTTACGCGACCCCTTTCGGACGAGGAGATGACCCAGATGCTCGTCTCTACAGTTCGGAGGATTCTCGATGCTGGCCGTGAATCAAGTATGTCGTGTGTTCGCTGATCACAGTGTCTCGGCCATTATTCCGCCATATTTCATGTGTACGGTAACGTTACTTTTACTCCTGTTGCAGGGACACACAACACCAGTATATCACCAGTAAGAATTTTTTTGTTCCTGCTATCCTCCTTTCATGTCTGCTGCATGGGGCTCGGTTTTAGGTCGAAGTTTACAGTACTTGCTGGGCGTTAGTGAAAGAGGACTGATATGTTGCAGTCTGGTTACACTACATGCATCAAAGGCTGATGAGGCTGTTCCATACAAGCCCTGTCTCACAAAAGTTCACCTTTGCCATGAGTACAGCAATGTGCATGTTTTTTTAAAGTTTTGCTGTCAAGCTATGTTAGTTACAAATAAGTTATGTGCAGTGGCTGCTGTGTGAAGTTGTAGCACTGATGGCTATTAAGAGTTTAGTGCTGATATGGCAGCTTTACTGGATGAATCGTACCATCTACTTTTTCTTTTCTTTTCCGCATGCAAGCAGCAGCTCTCTTTAGCACCGTCCTTTCATTCCCGTGGAGGCGAAATTCACCAGCACTAATTGTAATTTTATTGTTCACCTTACTTTAGGTCCAGGTCAAGATTCTTGCTGGATTGGCAACCCAATTCGGAGGAGAAATCAGTGCAAGTATGTGTTTATTTTGTGTGTTCAAATGCATGCAAATGCATGCGCAACCTTACCTGAAGTGCATGTGTTCAAGACATTGAAACCTTTTCCAAAGTGGCTTTCTGTTTTTGAATGATTTTCTGGCAATTTTAAACCAGAGAAGGAAATAAAAAGTAAGCTTGAGGCTCGATGTGGTGCACTTGGCTGGTTTCTAAAATGTTTCTACTCGGGTTGCAATGATGCAGAACTTACCGTTAGACCATCGCCTGAAAAAGCACACCCATACCAACTGCTGGTGCTTGCTGGAGCTGTCTGGGGCCATAATTGAGAATGTGTCAGCATTTCTTCTGTTGTAAATAAGAACAGTGGACCAACAGTGTGCAGTTAACCTCTGAGGCACTGCACAAAAATTGAAAATTGCATTAGTCGCATGACCGAAATTGCACCAAGTTTCTGTCACTACCCCAGGACGAAGTGCCTTCAAGTGCCTCAGACAGCTCGTGGTTTTCCAAAAAGATCTGCCAAAATCAGTTCGTAGTGGTTATTTTCGACTGAACAGACATGAAGCGCACCACTGTAATGCGCTAATGCACTCGAAACGAACAAGCAAAGTGTACCACAGCTTTATTGCAAACCGTTTTGATATCCTTGTACTTATTGAGGGTCAGGAGACTAGGAAATGGAAAGGTGGGGGGCCAACTGGGCAGTCTGAAGCTCAGAAAGACAAGCTACTGTTTCCCTTGGTAGTCCACAAAACCAGCGAAGTTTCATGAAGAGGAAGGTTGCTGTTTCACTTCCCCCCCCCATAGCTTGCCTTTGGCGATCCTGTTATTTAACAAGTCGCAGCATTACATATTAGGAGATGCGGCACCAAACAAAGTTGGGCATAGCCGATCCATACGCCCAGTTGTAACGTATAAGTTTGTAGAGGCACTGGCTCATAATTTGATGCCGATCGCAAGTTCATGCTTGTTTTTTGCTTTGCAGTGTTGAAGGAGTACATCTTGGAAGACCTTCGCTCACACATTGACATTGCCCTGGCCTGGCTGTACGAAGAATACGCACAGTTGCAGGGGTTCCTACAAGGAGGCACTGTGAACCCCATGGAAAAAAGCTCCAGTAGTGACTCGTACGTCCACTGCCTAACCAACTTGCTCGTGGACATTCTGCAGAAGTGCGAGACGCGAGACCGAGATGCGTGAGTTGTGCAAACATTTCTCTCAGGGCTGCATGGTGTCTTGCACTGTAAAACAGGGGACATGGTGCATGCGCAGTTGTGCGAACAAAACAGCATTTTTGCGCTTCCGGTACAGTAAGCCAGCCAGCCAAATCATACAGTCACTCTAGCACGGGGATGCAACGTTTTGCAGAATCGAGTAAGTTTGACCCACTAAGCCAACATATTAAGCAAGCAGTGCTCACCCCTTCCAGAAGTTCACACCTATGTCTTTCGGGGGCCTTGCGAATGGAGATGCATTCGAGGGAGTGATACCTATCCGCTGGACAAAATGCGAGTATTGTGTTGTGAGAATGAGATGTGACAGAGGGTGGATTGGAATCTGTGGCCAGTCCTCATGTCTTTACTGTTGGCCCTGTAATTTTCTAGCAACAGTGCTAACAAACCCACTCATAACAAACTGCAAGCCGCATTAAAATGTTATGGTGTGTCCATTTCTTGGTGTTGGAGACGACTCCTGAAAGAGTGACACTGTCGAGGCGAAACATACAGGAGCAATTTGTTTTACTGACCGTGGTTGTTTAGAGGCTATCACATTGCACTTCTAAGCTTGACGTGCTTCGATTCTTGACCATGGCACCCACATTTCAACGAGATTAAGTAAGTCCCACGTACAGTGTGGTCCACTGTTAAAGGAAACATTCGAATTTGCTTCTTTGCTATTGTATGTTGATGGTACAGATGTGTGTAAGGGAGTCAAAACTGACAACCACAGCTTGTGTGTCGCAAATATATGTGACAGAAGCTTGGCAAGGGAAACAAAATGCAGACATCCCTTCACGCAGGCGTTCCCTTTAGCAGTTGACCTTTCTATGCATATGCATGCAAATGCGGGTGTACATTGAACGACCACAAGGTCAAAATAAAGTGGGGTCCCACACCACATTGTGCCCTTCATAATCATATTGTGTGCTTCATACATGAAATTGCACAAACAAAATATGTTTGTTTTTCAACATTTTCCAACATTGACAACATAATGGCATGTTGATGCAGCAGTGCTGCTTGTTATGCTCACGCTAAACATGTAAATGGTAGCATGAACGCACATTCCTATACAGTTCTGATTCTTGTCCGATATCTGTTAACCAGGTTGTTCAGCCGCTTCTTTCTGGAGATTCCATCCATCACATCAGAAGCACTCATAATTCTGAAGCAGTATTGCCAAAATGAGGTAAGCTGGAATGGTCCTTTTTTCTTATCTGCAGTGTGTGACGGCAAAAACTCGTTATAACGGCTTCACTATGTCAAAGAAATAGCCTTGTTATATCCAACAGTTTGTTATAAATGTATATTATTAACAATGTTTAAATGGCAGCACTTTTTTTATTTCATATACAATAACTGATAATTCGTTATATTTATACTCTCTTCATTGAGGTTCGGCAGTATAACCATCTGCATTTGTTTTGATCCACTATTCATACCTCATGTTAATGCCCGTTATCCCAGTCATAAGCAAGCATCCTCCTTAAGTACATGTGCTGTTCTAGTTGCGCAAAAGATGAATGTTTGTTGGCATATCTGAGTAGCCCTGCTTACATACACAGGGAAGTTGACAAGGTAACAGCTGCCACCGTAAGGCAACAGGTAGGTACGCTTGTGCAAATACATATTCAAGCAAATATATGGATGAACATCATAGTATCTAAAGGAATATCAGGGTATTCAAATTCACTTCAGCACAAGCTTAAGAGTTTTTAAATTTCAGGGTATCCAAAAAACGAACAAACAGGCATAATTTTCTGCATGTAACCCACCTGAAAAGGTCGTTTCACTGTGTCATGGGCCCATTATGTCATGAAACGGACTTTTCAAGGGAAATGTACACTGTCCTGCAGCCGCACTTTGTGGTGAAATATGCACATTGCCTGCGCCCTGGTCAAACATTTTTTAAAGTCTTCCAGCGGGTTATACGGGTTTTATTGGCTAAGTACGGACAATTATAAAATGTCACAAACTTTACTGCCTAATACTTAGACTCTGCTAACATTCAAAGCATATTACTATACCCATATTGACTTTGAAATTATTTGACACTCATTACTATTGGCTACGATTTCGCCTTGAACCAAAGAAGTTGTTTTAACACAAGTCTAGTTTCCCAATGCCTCTTTTGTGCAGGACTGGCTCTTGAAAGGAGAAAATTTTGCTGGATGTAGAGAAGCTCGTATATGTTGTAGCTTGTCACCTATGTGAGAGGAAGCTCCGTCTTTTACAGCTTGTGAGCAGCTATTCTGTGTACGAAGTACTGTGCGATGCATACCACTTAATAATGTAACCGCTTTAGCACGGGACCGGTTATAGCGTGGGTTTTTATCGCTGATATGACTCCCATAGAACTTATTGTATAGGTGGACTGCTTATTGCGTAGGCACGTGAGGCAGAATGCCGGTTATAGCACGATTCTTTTAAGCGCATCACCTATGACAACGGTGCATGAAGCATGACCCGCACTGTTGTCCAATGCCATTCCCGGACTCCTCTAAATGTTGGCTCTAGCGACATTCCCTGTTCTCCATCACTTTTACTATCTGTCCATCGTAGATACTGTACTGAAACATAGGCATAGGTATTATAGAGAAATGTAAACTTGCATAGCTAAAGCAAAGATGTAGTTCATATTAGTAGTGTATAGCATACACTTATGACGTTCCATTTCTTTTTCCACTGCTTCTCCAGTCCACAGTGGCCAATGGCCTGTCAATCCTGAGGTCACTGGTGGACTACCGGCCCCCAGGACAGATTGAGTATCTGCAGAAACTGCTTGAGCTGACCGTCTCTCAGAACCAAGAGGTGCGGCTCCAGGCAGCCAAGCATGCCAAGCAGCTTCATGAGCGTGGCAATTTTAGGCCGATAATTGAGGTAAGTGATGAAGCTTTCATCCCTGGGAATGTGGCCCATGTTCAGCGCAGCAAGCCAACCAGTTGTTTGGTTCTTCGGCAGGACTTTGCATTGATGTATCTGAGGTATCTCTTGGAGCCTGGACCTCCTCAGCACTTGTTTCACGGCTGTCCGGGTAAGTTGCCAGGCTCTTGTGTACCTACTACCGGCATTAGAGAGTGCTGGCACCGTTGAAAAATATTTGCTGACAGCTTGTTTAAAGTCATCACAAATTAAGCGAGGCACCTTGCACCAGGGCAGCTATGGGCTTGTTTCTGTCACCTTCCTCCTTACCACTGCTGTTCCTCTTCAACTCGCTTATCTTCGGGGTGCACGCTAGCAACGGCTGCGCCTCCCATGATAGCCGCTGTGCCGAGGCCTCACTAGCAACATGGCGCTGCTATGTTGCTTCTGAGGCTCACCGGCCTCATAGTGCAGGGGTGGCTTTTAATACTAATTTAGTGCACTGGTGGTGAGTACTTGGAGCACTGGTGACGTGAGTGTCACCAGGCGCTGTGACAATACCAGTGGCTGGCCCTCCAGTGATCATGACGTCGGTCGAGCGAAAACCGGTCGCATCACTTGTTGTGTGCCCGTTGCAAGGCCTATGGGCAGTGGCCTCTTTAGGTTGAGTCACGTCGATTGCTAACGATGCACATATTAAAAAGCTCACAGTTAATTGTGCACTTAACAGAGACACTGATACTGATATTGGTCTGTGCTGACACTGATTTTGGTATGCTCTTGATAAGGAAGGACCAGAGCTACCAGCGCAATGCGTTTGTACAAAAGCACCAAAACCATTTCAGAGTCCGTGAGAACCAATCTATGTAAGGGGTGTCATTGTCCGTAAAGCAATTTGAGTGCCGGAATATACTACATCAACAAAGAGTTCCCAAAACAATGGATTCTATGTCTCTCTTGTTCATGAATCATGGACAGCTGATCAAACTGATAATGTTTAAGGTGTAGTTCTGGTCAAAGGTTAAGCATGAAAAGAAATAATGTCATGCTGCCGAATTCTGGCCTTGTTTGCATAGTGTGAATCGTGTTGGTTTCAGTCAGGCAGATGTCCGATGCTCTGTCAGTATGACCATTTGACATTTGCCCTGCATTTCTGAGCTTTCCAATTTGAATTTGTGCAGTGTGGACTGAAGACAACACCAAGATCTGCATGCAACTGTACATAAATCTTCTGCCTGTCAATCACAAGCTGATCCACGAGTGAGTTTGGCCACCTGTGTGGGCCATGCGTGAATTTGTCTCCTTGAGTGCATGTTGTAGAGTGCACATGCACATAGGCTTTTAGTGGACAAGCATAAAGCCATAGCAGGTGTGCCTCATTCTTTGCTGAATCCAAAGGGAATGCTTCCTAAAGCACACTTGGCTGACTGTAATTTCTACTCAGAGAAACCTTTATTATATCTCGTATTTGTTGTAGGAATACCTATGTTAATTACGTTATGGGTGAGAGATGTTTTACCATGTTTACACAATTGTAAGCCAACTCGAATGTAGGTTGACATCCCCACCCCCAGTTGCAAGTTAGAAACTGAGTGGCGGTACACGTTGCTCTTTTGAATGTAAGTCAACGCCCAACTCTAGATTTCAAATTTCAGATATATGGGTGGCTTTATAATTGTGTAAATATGGTATATTTTCGTCATTATATATTGTATGAATTTGTTACTAGAGCTATGTAAATAGCAAAATTATTAGTGCAAAGTGAATTTGAATGGTAATGTTTGAGTGTGAATCAAATATTTTTCGAATAACATTCAAATATTTTTTAAGAAATGTACTGCCATACTTGGGAGAAAAAATTAATTGCACGGCTTGTGTATTCCCACATTGTCATCCATAGAAGAACAGCCAAGTCCTAAATAACAGTCCAAAGAACTGTGTATGTGCATGAGTTAACTTCGCCACAGTGCACAAGTGTTAACTTCGCTGCAGTACACGAATGTTAGCTTTGCCGTAGTACACAACTGTTAGCTTCGCCTCAGTGTGTGGGTGCTAGCTTCACTGCAGTACAGGAGCGTTAGCTTTGCTGCAGTACACTCACTGCAGTACGCGAATGCTAACTTCGCCGCAATACGTGAGCGTTTCACCGCAGTACACGCATGCTAGCTTTGCTGTTATGCGGCAAAGCATACTACATGCAGGAATGGGCCACTTGTCATCATATGTGGCATATTTCCCCCCCTAATTGCAAACTTCAAATTGTTAAAATATTAAAATTTCGGTATGAATCAAATGGAATGGTAAATATAATCTGGAAAATATTCGAGTTTGCACACCCCTGTCTGTTACATATGGGTTTGTGTACAGTCAAACCTCGTTAATACGTAGTTGGCCGGGAATGACGTTTGGGTACGCACTAAGCGATGTACGAATTAACCGTCAGTGCCGGTTTAGTGGCTACTAACCAGCCAAAAATGAACGTCACGAACCCCACAGGCACGCAAGCTTTGTTCAAGGGCAGGCAGCAAAAAAATCTGTTATTTTCACTTGCCACCGTGGTGGCCTCGCCGCGACGACGGCATCTCAACTCAACTGAATTGCACAGGTTTTGTGACTGAATTGCACAGGTTTTGTGACGGCATCAAAACCTGTGCAATTCAGTTGAGCTGCGAAAGTTAGCGCTTTCTCAGTAAGAAGCGGTCCAGTGACAGGCAGGTTCATGCTCCGCGCCTTCTTTAACCAAAGAAGCAGGGCCTTTTCCACTTCGGGAAACGCAGAGTCTCTGATGCGGCACCTCTTCAGATTGCTGCCTGTGCCGCCCCTCAACTTTTCGCGAGCGTTCCATATCCCGCACACAGTCGTCAGAGGCAAGTCCTTTTCACGGGCTACCGCAGATTTCTTCGCTCCATTTTCAATGGTGCGAATGATTTCCAGTTTTTCCTTAACACTCAAAACGCGATACTTCGGCATAGCAGTCCTCACGTGCGAATTAAATTGCACAACACGCGCACCAAACAATAAAAAAAAAAGTACGCCGTGCAAAAGACCGTTGTTAAAGAACACACCACTGCGCAAAACACCACCGGCGGACACGGGAGAATGAAAGAAAAAAAAAAAAAGAAAACGTGGCGGATTCCAAAGTGACAGCGAATTCCCCTACCGTCAGCCGCTGCGGACTAACAAAAACCAATCTCGTAGGCCATACAAACAAAAAGTACGTCAACGTGGCGATCTCGAAGGCCATGCTTTTGCGCGCTTTGATAAGCAACAGCCGTACGAACAGAAAATGCGTCAACGTGGCCATGTTTTGACGTCACTATCGCTGCAGTTTACCAATCTCGAAGGCCATACTTTTGCGCGCTTCGATCGGCAACACTATCGCTGACAATTTTAGTCCGGTCGCCGCCGCTCGTGAATCGAACGTCTGCGCAAGTGAAATTTTGCCGATTTTCTGCCTGTGAACATATAAAAACAAGAAAATGGTACGTACTAACCGTATGTAATGCAACAAGCGACTACGGCTTAAGCGGTCAGCCAATACATGGGGTTCAATGGGGACTGGGTGGGGGAGTCTTCGCGACTACGTTTAAACAGGAGTTACACATTAAGCGGGTACGTATTAACGAGGTTTGACTGTATATCAATGTCCTTGTTTGAAGCAAGTAATTTCAGAATTAATATAGTCAGGATGCTTGCATGATTTCTATCAAACTTGGACAAGAATTAGAAATTTGTGGTGTGGCTGCTCAAGCCATTGCATTGGTGCACCTCATGTGCTCATTTGTTGGTCAACTTTTACATTTAGGCCTTTTATTGTTGCACTCTAGTAGTATGTTACTGTGATGTCCCTCCTCCAAGCTGGCTGACGCCATCTTTTTTTTTTGTCTTCCATGCAGTCTTGCTGTTGTTTACGTGGGTGCCATTGCCGAAATCAAGAGGACCATTCTTCGTGGCCTTGAGGGACCTGTACGTCTTTTGATGTTTTCCTACACTTGAATGAGGTTGGCATTGTGCTTGTGTTAAGGAATCGAAGAGTGTCGAAACTATGGATTTCCTGTTACAGTCATAGGCACAGTGCCTCAGAATGGCCCTTATCATCCCTCCCTTACCCCTTTTCCTTTTGTCTTTTTTTCTATATTTATTAGCTGTGCACTGTTCAGACTTGACCTTGTGACAGTCGACTGATTTCTATTTGAAACTTACATTTTGCCTATCTAGCTTGACAGTGTTCACAAGGTATTGATAAAGTCACTGTTTTGAGCTAGCTTTTAGTTATTTTGGCAACAGCTTTGCTTATATTTTTTTAAATCTTGTCACTCTTACGGGTGACATAAATGCTAGCCAGTGCAATGCGGTCTTCGCAATTTGTTCGTTAAGATGATGACTTGATGCTCGCGAATGCAGGTCAAAGGCATGGGCATGTCCTCCCCGGAGCTGCTGCTGCTAGTTGAGAACTGCCCCAAAGGGGCAGAGACTCTGGTCACCCGCATCATCCACATTCTCACCGACAAAAGTGAGTCGCCCCACGAGCACATTGGCGTTGTACTTACATTTGAAAATTCAAGTAACAAATGTTGGAGTACAGTTGAGCCCTTTTCTAAAAGATATGCACCAGTTTATAAGGAGGGTACCAGTTTCTTTTTAATTTTCTGATCAAACCTTATTTCAATATAGGCACGCTACAGCTAAACTGTCTATAAAAGAAGCCTGCAGCCTGATGCAGAGGGTTTATTTATAGTATGATATTTGCCGTCGAGCGCTAGACGCCGTACATCGGGACATCGACAGCAGCAAAGGTGACCTGAAGGGGACCCCCAACTTCCGCGACGTCACCACGGCAGCCGAGCTCCGACAGTGCAGCTAGCAATGACGACGTCATAGCCGCCATTGCTTATTCGCTGCGGCTGCGTTAGTAGACTGCCGGCGACGCCAGACCTTAAGAAAATAGTTGCCACCCGACAACGATGACAGCAACAGCGACAACAACACGCAGGACGTGCGACAGGCGAAAGAAAACGAGCACGCGGCGGTTGTCGTGCGGAAGTGCGTCACAGTTATGTGTGCTCACGTGTCCGAACTCGTCTACTCCATCGCGAGCGCTAGATGGCGCCAGTTTCACCGGGCGCCTCGTCGTTTTTTGAGCTCTCCCAAACCAAAACTGAAACTAGTGGGTAATAAACAGGCTGTAAATAATTATCTGACGCGCGCTGGAGCAAATGATGTGCCGTGTCATGGCTAACAGGTCCCCAGCTGGTTTGCGTCAGGGACTGTGTCACTCGGAACACGGGTCGTGTTTTCTCCAACATAACTTCTCACATTACTTATGTCCGTTTGTTTTCACAATGACTCAACTGTAGTTAGCAGCCAACAGCGCTGCGTTTAGAGTTAAAGGATCTGTTACAAGCAAGACTGTTGACCAGAATTTAAGGTTATTCTATTCTTCTTACTCATTTGCCTTTAGGAACGTATCTTACAAGAGAGATGAATGGGAGAAATAGGGCAGCTAACCATGTGACCCAACTGTCTCTTATGCCTGTCTCTTATAAGGGGCTGAACGTGTTATCACTCTTTCTAAATGCAAACATTTCATTAATGTACTTCAAATCACCAACTGTGTGGTATATTCCAACGTGGTGACCTCGGTATAAAAAATTATATTGAGGAGTGTGCTGTGTGCTACTTGGAAAGTTGAACATTTTTCTGGCGAGCTGCTGTTGTTGGTGCTCACTGGTGAGAATAAGCTGCAGTTTCATTAGCTCGTTTTGTTGTTTCCAGCTCCACCATCATCAGAATTAGTGGCCAGGGTCAGAGACCTCTACCACAAGCGTGTGTCCGATGTGCGCTTCTTGATACCTGTGCTGAACGGCCTTTCAAAGGTACACTTGACTTTTCTCCCACTCTGGCCATAGTCATGCTACACGGAAAGAGATCCTGATGTGTTTTTCTTCCTGTGAACCCTGTGTGGTAGCGTGTTCTACGCTGGCAGTGTCAAAGGTCCCCTCACTCGGCCACATGGCAAAGTTTGTTTGTACGCTGAAGTTTATGTGCCCAATAGGGAGCATTCTACCACAACAATTTTTTTCAAATTTGTCTACCATTAGCAGAGATAAAAATGTTTGAAGCAGCATGAAACCAGGATTCAGGAGGTGAGAGCTGCTGCAAGTATGACTCCCTGGCCACTTGCCGATGCTGCAGGGTGAAGAGTGCGCTGTTGTGCTCGCAGTTGGTCGTCCTCTTTGAGGAGGCAGCCACCAGGGCACTGCCTGTTGATTGGTTTGAACAGATTGCCCCGCGCTCTTGACAAGTGTTGTATGTCACGGTCCGTACTGACATCGCATGCCGTCCGTACAGTCCATATGGTGCTCGACATCATCCTCTGCGTCTTGAAGCGGGTTCTTGTGAGAAAAGAGAGAACAATGGCCAGTTTGAAATTAGAGTGCCTTCACGATGTGGTTCTTGGCAGACATGATGTTGGGCACACAGTGTATGCACTGCGCTTGCCATGTCAAAATGGCCAGACCTGATTAAAGGCCCTTTAGAGGCCAGCTCCAGCGATTTCGTGGCCATGTCAAGGTAAGGGCAATTCTGTGTTCCTGAGGTGCTCCGGCCACACTCCTGACAGTAGAAATGCTCGGCAAATGTAAAAATAATTTTTAAATCACAAGAAAGTGCGAAACAAACTGAAATCCAACCCAGCAGTGACGTCAAATCAGTCAACCCACCTCTTGCATGGTGCGACAGTGCTTGCCCCCTTCCCCTGGTAGTAATGTCGCAAAGGTTGCTGGCGCGCGCAGATCTTGAAGGCCATGGTATGATGCCAGTGCACTTCTGTTGCTTTGCCGATTATGACGTCAACACACAGTGTAACCAGTAATTGTAGGAAGCCAGGTGGATGGCTTGGGGTAATTGTTAAAAAAAAAATTGAATTGCAAGCAATCTGCGCATCTCTCGAGCCTGCAATCTTGCAGAAATGACGGAAGTGTGCCAAGGAACATACCTGGCGAATTTTATTGAGAGCTATTGACCTCGGAAAATTGCCAGAGTTGGCCTTTAAAGGGGAGATAATCAAGTTGTGTGTTCTAAGGCAGCTTTGAAAATGTGTTTGAGTTTGCATTCGCAACTTCATGACTTTTAACCTAGTGCTTGGGTTGTGATTGACTTAGTATTTGTTCATAGACAGCAACTAATGTAAGGTTTCAAATTCTTGCAGAAAGAAGTGATAGCAGCATTACCTAAACTCATCAAGCTGAATCCCATTGTTGTGAAAGAAGTATTTAATCGCCTACTCGGCAGCCATGGTAAGAAACGTTCCTTTCTTTTCTGAGAATTCGCTTGAGCACAAGGCATGCATGCATGTCTGCCTGGGAGAACTCGGCTTACAGAAACCTTTTCATGTTGATTCTCTGCAGTGCGGCACTCAAAATCCCGTAAGGAAACACCGTCATTTGACGGATGGTTTGCTGTGCAAACAAGACTGGAGTGTGTTTGCAATTTGATGATTGTGCCTTTGCACCTGTTTTTGTTTCCAGTTGAATCAACCGCAAACTTCACAAGTCCCGTGTCTCCTGCTGAGCTTCTGGTGGCCCTCCATAACATCGATCCTTCCAAGTGTGATGTCAAAACAGTCATCAAAGGTTTGCGTTACTTATTCCATGTCTGACCATTACTGCCTAGTCACTTTTTGTTTTTGCACTAGTGAAACTTGAGTGAAGCAACTCAGATTCAAAGAGGACTTACTAGAATTTTCAATAATACTACTTGGTTTTTGTCCAGATCAGGCATTGTTACCACTATGAAGAAAATGAAGAATTTGCAGTAAAGAGAACAACAAGGCAGTGCGCAGGTGGAGTCCTAAACTCTAACCTCAAAATTTTGTACATGCATTTCATACGACCTGCTGACTGACGCCTTTTGACGCTTTCACGATGTCAACAGGTCACATGAAGCAGATGTGTAAGAACAATATGTTGGAGTTCGGCAACTGCCCTGTGCTCTATCTTGTTCTGTTTATTTCTTGCAATTTCCTTATTTTCCTCACAGCACTAAAAATGTCTTAATACTATAACCTTGCTGGCAAACATTTTACATGGGTCGTATTGTTCTGTTTTAGTCGTATTAGTGCACTAGCACATTTTTAAACCAGTCTTTGGTACTGCCTCCGATGATGGACCTCTAGCATGTATCTGTATGCGCTGGCAAATATGTAGTACTGCATGCTGTTCCTCAGCACAGGGGAGACTAACATGCACCATTTACCATTAATTTTTCCTGGTTTCTCTTGTTCTTTAAGGTATGATATCTTAGTGATGGGAACGGGTTGTTTTTCTTTCTTTTTTTTTTGTTTTCTTTTTATTTGTTGAAAGTATAGTTGGTTTAGTATTGAGTTTGAGTAAAAGCCATACAAGCTTTCGTGTTCTGTGTTTCTTGGAAATGGAAGATTGCAATTAACAGTGATTTTTTTTTTATTTAGATGCAAAAAAAAAAAAAGCAGTGATGTTTGAACCTACAGATCTGCTCCAAAGCAGACACACACTGCTTCAAAACTCCCCTTATGATGCCACTACCCTGCTCAAAACTGCATTATTTGTGCTGCTTGAACTGCTCCAAAAGGCTCAACCCCCACGTTGACCCCTGTATGTCGAAGGCTACGCAGCCGTTGCACTTAGTTTTTTAAGGTATACAACTGTGTACCCAAACAACCTTCATAACAGCCATAATAATGATGCCATAAAAGGGAAGAGAGAATTTTTTATGCACTGGCATGTATATTCAGCAGAAATTGTAATTGTCGGCTTTGTTGAGACTTCGGCCTTTTGCAACTTTCTCAGCAAGGGGGAAGAAATGCAGCGTAATCTCGACCTAGATTACCATTTTATTCAGTGCGTGAGCAGCCTCGTCATTTCTTAAATTTACAAGCATTAGCATCTTGGTGAGTTCTAGGCCTTATTTCTGCATGTGCCAACGTATAAACCTTGAATTCCAGCCACGTCACTGTGCTTTGCGGAGAAGCACATCTACACGCAAGAGGTCCTGGCGGTGGTCATGCAGCAGCTGATGGAGCAGAGCCCCCTGCCAACCCTGCTTATGCGAACTGTCATCCAGTCTCTCAGCTTGTACCCAAGGCTTTTGGGCTTCATCATGAACATCTTGCAAAGACTCATCACCAAGCAGGTGCGCCATGTGTTTGATAAGGCTTTTGTGGACTGTTTAGTTCAAAGGGAAGTAGCAATTTTCTCTGCAAAATACGAAATCAAAATAATGCAGAGTTAAGGACGTAGTCAACGTAAGCTCACGACTCATGCTTACTGAGAATTTCTTGTTCAAGGGGAACAATTGCAAGCCCGTACCGCACTCACAAAAGAAGTTCCATGGGTTAACCAGCTGCTTTTTTTAGTTTAGTGTGTGTGCAGCCCTGGACATCTAAGGGCATCACAGACCTGTCGTTGCTCTGTTTCATGCAGCTAGGAGCCACTTGTCCCCCTAAGAAGGTTTTGAGGCACTGGGAACCCCACACATATTTAATAGGCAGAGATTCACCATCAAGCAGGTGCTTATTGCAGACTCTGAAACTGAACTAGTTGTGGTAGCACAAAACACTAGTGACGCACTGTTTTGTCATCTGCTATCTTTCTTTTGTATTTTGTGTAGTAATTATTAGTTCCATATGTTCAGACCATCGTTTCATGATGGCAACTCATGAACGATTCAGCTTTGTTGTCGGCTGTTTTTGATCAGTTATAGCCCAGTCTTTTTCCCTGTAAAACCCACAAAAGCTAACACACACATTACACCTATGAACAAAACCAAACTACAATAGACCATTGCCATTGATGTCATCATCACAGACATTTAGAGGTACAACTAGCTCGCCAAAAAGCTACGTGAACAAGAAACTTCATAGCGTAACATGTGCATCAACATTTGCATGCAGCATTTGTGTACCGTCCATCTCATGCTACACAATCTCAAGTTATCAGAAAGTCACTTTTCTGGTGAAATAAGTCGATGGTGTAGTTTCCACTTTGGCATATTTCAGTTCGGTTCAGGGCAGCCAATTTTCACCTTGCAGGTTTGGAAGCAAAAGAAAGTGTGGGAGGGCTTCATCAAGTGCTGCCAACGGACCAAGCCACAGTCACTGCAAGTGCTTCTTCAGTTGCCTGCTGAGCAGCTGAGAAATGTGTTCCAGGTCAGCCCTGACCTTCAGCAGCCTCTGGTGCAACACGTCAGTGCCTTCACCGACCACCAGGTACACTTCAGTGACATATGCTGTCCTTTTGGGAACTTTTGGGAACAAGTTGGCACTTGTTCACCTGTACGCACTTTTCAAAGCCACGAGCATCGGTGCAAGCCAGTAAAGGAGGTAGCGAGTACTAGGCATACATATAAATCTGAGTTAGGTGACTATGTATGAATGTCCAAACTAGAAGAGAAGCTCAGGGGAAGATGGATGCTTGAATCGATGAACAAATCGTACTTTGCGATTTATGTGTGAATGTGAGTGAGTACCTATGAGCATTGGTAGTGCGTAAATGTGAACGTGAGTGTGTGAGCTTTTCTTATAGTACCAACCTAACGTCAGGAAAATGGAATCGTTTCTTGGGGCACTTTGTAAAACCACCTGATATATATACTCAACCCCTGTAAAAGAAGTCACACATGTGACACAAAAGTGGTTTCATTATGCTTCTCAAAATTCCTTTTGCAATTGTCTCTAACACAGTGTTATTGGCAAGACTATTCATTTGCTACATTGCAAATGATAATTTATTATATTTGTATTCGTTATATCAAGATTCAAATGTAGTTCACCAAAGGACTTTTGCTAAGTTGAACGCCTCAGTCTGGCACTGCACCTAAAAATGCTGCCAGCTGGCACAGGTCATGTGACTCTACTATTGGCAACTAAGAAGTACTCGCAGCAACTGATGTTCGCACTGGCTAGTGCAACTTACTTTAGAGTGGCTGAAGCCAAGAAGGTGCATGGATTCCCGTGAAGAGGGAACCACTCCTACATTTTTTTTTTTTTTTGCTCAATAAAGACGTTTTTTTCACTCTCTGCCTTTCTCACCGTACTAAAATATCTCGCAATTGGTGTTGGTCGCGCAGCCGCATAATATAAGCACCGCTGAGCTGACTACTTTTGAGTGAAGTCATGTGACTGAGAAATTGGGCAGCACACCACTAAACCAAAACACTCACCATCCATTCATTTGGGACAAGTCACACACAACATCTGCAAGTTGGTGGTGTGTTATGAGCGCTTACTTACGTCTTTAATCTCGGACTCTTTTTGGCTTTTTGCATCCAGGTCAATTGCCTTAGCAACCCAGGAGGTAATTTAAAGCGATGAAGCTCAAAGGAAAGATATTTAAGTGCAAATACAACCTAAGTGGTAAATATTATGAATGTTGTTGCCATCAATTCAAGAGATTTGAAGAAATCTGAGGCGGGCTTTGGACCGTAACGTGCAAAGCAGTCCAGAAAGGAAGTTACCAAGATTGATATCCTGTGTTAAATATTAATAATCTACTGCACATAATCTGTTCCTGTCTCTCTCTCTTCACAGAGAGCACACATACCGGAGTCTATTTTGGAGGTGCTCAACCTGAACAGGCCCAAGGCAGACAGTGATGTGAGTGTGTTGCCAATTTGTATTTACAGTGTGGAAGATGTTTTATTTATTCAGGAAGCCGTTATTAAGTGTGGAGAACCTTAGGGGCCCAGGCTGTCATTGTCTACTCATGTTGTCGTCACGCTCAGAAAACAGCAGCTGAAAGCAGGGCCAAGAAATGCTTGATAACTGACCAAAACCGGTTCAAATAGATCCATATTAAGAATGGTTAAAATAAACCCAATTAGTATAATAAAATAAAAGACATACATTAAGGGTAATTAATTGCCTAATGAGATCAAATTAAGCAAAAATAATGTGAAAGAGCCAACGATAAGTACAAGGGAAACGTGGCTGAATAATTTTGTTGCACTTCGTACAGCTTTCACTGCAGTAGAACTGGCTTAGATATTTTTCCTCGGATGTCTGCCAGGAAAAGTAATCTTATATGGCGCCTAAATACTCTCATATCAGTCACATAATCTTTCAAACAGTAATTAAAACATTAGGTACCTCAAGTTTCATGTGGGTCTTAGAGGGCCCTACATGAAACTAGCGAACAAGGTTTGCTGGATTAATTCAAATGATCTCAATTATATTGGCAGTATCTTTAAAATGTGCTGATTGATAAGGAAGCTTAATAATGGTGTGGATACGTTTTAGAACTATATTTACTGACATTTAATTTTTTTAAGGAGGCAACATTTATGACTTTCTAGTTTTTGCACTGTTCATTACTATTGCTGGTTTTCAGCATTATTTGCTTTTTCAACGTTAGAAAGCTTTGGAATTAAAACACCAAGACATTTCCACATGCCTCAGACTAACAAACAAACATGGAGTTAGTTTTATGCTGCTATTGCAGTTCTCCATGTCCTTTTGCACAAATGGTATATTGCTCCTCCTAATGTAGTTTTCTTAGTTTGGTAATTGCCTTGTCTTTATTATTTATTTTCATTTTTATTTCCTTGGTCGTGTTTTGGAAGGTGTCTGGCTTTTTTTGTTTGCACCTGGTTAATTTAATGGTCAGTTTTAATAAACGGTACGTCATCTCATACTCCAGTTGTGGTTCATATTCTCAACTATGCCTAATCCTCTCTTGTACTTACTTTTATGCAGTGTATTAAGCAGGATTCCTAACAACTTTGTTGCATCTCACAAGCTAGTTCAGTAGTGACTTATGGGTTCTTCTGCACGTTAACATTGCACATATTCTCTCACAGTCAGAACCAGAATGGTGCCTTGTCTTCATTGAGCAAAACTGCGACATTGCCTTGCATGTTGGTGCTTATAAATCGTCCTGTTGCTTTAGAATGTTTCACTTTGCTTGTGAATAAAGGCCTTGGTATACAGAAAACTGAAAAGTATGTGTACAGCCACCCTTTCTACTGAAGTTTGTGATCATGTGAATAACCAGCACATCATCTGTGTATTGTAGGTTACTTTAGGTTGCATATGTTATCAGGCATGCTGCATGTTTGCACAGTCAATTCTAGCATCTTCCTTCTTTTTTTTTTTTTTTTTTTTTGTTCTGTAGATGTTCTCAGTTGCTATGTTTTTTCCTTTGTTCTTCATTTTTCGAAGCTGCATGATTTCAGAGCATGCTTTCTGTGCTTCTTGTTTTCTTTCATAGAAGTCAAAGTCAGCAGATAAAGACGTAAGTATGACCGACACCTTACTAACTTAGAAAGCAAGTTTGTCATCCAGAACTTTTGTCACAGACATTCGCAGCACTTTACTGTGCTTATTTGCTAAGATAAATGTTAATACTAGGTGAAATGAGCAAGCATTATTTTCTTGCATCGCTGTGGAAAAAAATTCAGCAGTTAACATTTTCCCAAAGCGACATAGAATGCAAACTCAATGCACCCATATTTGCAAAAATAAAAGCTGGTGTAAGCACGGGTGTAGCATAAGCTGCAATAAAACAAGTTTTCTCAAAATAAAGCGTACCACTTGAATGGGAATTTGTCCTGGTTCAAAGATTGCACCTGGGACTTCTCACTGGGACTACCGAATGGCTCTGTTTTATCAGTATTGAAATAAATGCCAGCTGGCACTTTCTTATATTTACCTCAACCTCGAGACATCAGACAGAGAAAAACCTTGGTGATTGTGTGTAGTGCTCAAGGCTGCTGTGCCATTAACATGATTGCAATGCATAAAAATAATTATAATAAGTTCTCCATGTACCTTGTGTAATTATTACAAGTGGCATGTCACAAGAGGTGCTGATAACTCGAGCTGTGCAAATAGCAAACTTTTGCATATCAACTAGCAAACAAATCAAATGTTTTTCGAACAATTATTCAGTATTCTTTAATAATATCATGTCAGATTATGGAGAAATGTGCTGCTAAACGTGGGCAAAAGAGATTTATTGCATGACTGCTGTACTCCCGCACTGTCGTTTCGAATTCCTACAGAACAGTCCAACAGAAAGTTGAGCTAACTTCACTACAGTACACGAGTGCTAGCTTCACAGCAGCACATTAGTGTTAACTTCACCGGAGTACACGTGCGTTAACTTCGCCGCTGTACACGGGCGTTACCTTTGCTACAGTACAAAGGTGTTAGCTTCGCCACAATACAAAAGTATTAACTTTGCCGCATTACGTGAGCATTAACCTCGCTGCAGTACACGATTGTTAAATCTGCCCTTGTGCACAAGTGGTTTGCCACAGTACATGGGTGTTATGCGGCGAAGCATACTACATGCTGGAATGAGCCACTTGTCATGAGACATAGCATATCTTTTCCCCTTAATTACCAACTTTCAGTAGTTTGAATAGTAAAAGTTAAGTGCAAATAGAATAGTAGATGCTGTTAAAAATTATTTGAATATTTGTACACCCCTACTGATAACTTCAATCTGGAACGTTATTGTCATTACACAGTTTGTGATACTTGAATGTTAATAACATACTACAGTGGCATCATCTTTATTTTATTTGTGTTCATGTGGTAAACGTTTATGCCCTAGTGCATCATGCCAGCTAATATGCATCAAGCATGCAGTGTGTGTTGTCAGTTTTCATGTTTTATATACAGGATGTGATCATGTGTCGCGTGCAGATGAAAATGTATGAATGTAATCTTTTATCACTGCATCAGTCATACAGCACATTAGCACCATGTGCTTGCCTTGCAGTGATTATTGCTTTGCATTATTGACTACTATATGTGGCTGCATGTATCTTTGAGTAGCACCAAATTTTTTCGCGTTTAGGAGCTGTCACTCCATGACATATAAGTGCCTTTTCCGGGATGTTTTACAGTATAAACATAGTTGTACTACTGTTGTATGGTACAGTTAGCATACATAACACCCTATAAATAGGGGTGTGCAAATATACGAAATTTCAAATAGTCTTTGAATAGTGTTTGCTATTCGATTCACTCTGAAGTTTTACTGTTTGAAGCTGGTAATTAAAGGAAAAATATCCTATGTTTCATGAGAAGTAGCCTACTCCCGCATGTAGTGCACTTTGCCGCATAACACCCGTGTACTGCAGTAAAAACAAGAGTAACATGTGCACGGCGGCGAAGCTAACACTTATGTACTGCGGCAAAGCTAACGCTCGTGTAATGCGACGAAGTTAGCACTCGTGCAATGCGGGAAAGCTAACGCTCGTGTACAGTGGTGGAGTTGGCCCAGCTTTCTGTTGCACAGTTCTCTGTTGGACTGTTCTTGAGGACTTTGGAATGACACTGTGACTGTACACTAGACATGCAATAAATATTTTTTGCCCATGTTTACCAGCTCATTTCTGCATAAGTTGCCAAGGTAACATTCGAATGCACTTCGCGCTCAAAATTTTGCTACTCGCATGCTCTCCTTTTAAACATAGATTCAATGCTTTTTATTTCAATGTCGCTTGTTTTCTTTTCTGCTTTAGCTTATCCATATTGTTTTATATTTTCCATTGTATAATTGTTTTGCCTTAATCTGTCAACCACCCGCATTAATTTTTTTTCACTTTGTATTTTTATTTCAGTGATTTTTCTGCTGTTTAGTAGTATTGGTGATTTTTCCAAAATTATAAAAAGTCCCCCTACATTGTTCATGCTATAGGACCTTTTTATGTACTAAATGTCTATACTTTTGTATCTGCACTAAGTAACTTCAAACCTAGGATTTTGTATCTGTGCTGAGTATTCATTAAGCTCAAAACCTAAGAGTTGTATGCGATCGATATATCAGAGCACAGGTGTTTTATATTGAAAAGGCATTTAACGATCAGGATAAATGATGAAAAATAATCAAGGAAGAGCTTGGTAAATTTGAAAGTGCAGAGCATTTGCACACGAGTGACAGCAAGAGACACCTAAGTCAAGGATTAGGGTTGCCCTCCAACTTTTGTGCTTGCATTCTAACCTAATGAAAATTAAGGGAGCCAAGCTTGTCCAAGCCTCTTTGCTTAGTACATAGTAGGTTGTCTTGCCGATGCTTTCTACACGATGAGCAAAAAATAGACGGGAGTGGTGCTGAAGTTTTAGACAACCTATGCTTGCTGCAAGACGCCTGGGTGCTGTAGTTGCTTATTCTGGCACGTACATTCACACTTGTTTTCTTTTCCCCTAACACAGACTGAATATAGCAAATCTGTAAGTATGCATGCTTATAGAAAGGTGTAATCTTTTGGTTATGCTTTTGCATGGGCTTTTGAATGGTTTCTGAAGTATGCCATTGCTATATTTACCTAGTTCTGTGTGGTCTTGAGCTGAGAGAGGTAAAAAGCTTTTTCTTTGGCACACCTCTGTGAGTGAACTGAAGTATCTCGTCTATAAAGAACAAGAACACCCTATTTAAAAAGAAAAATACTTTGCCTTTCTGGTGAACTGGGCTGCTGATATGCTACAATTTCACTGTAAAGTGGCAACTTTTAGAACATGTTCTCAATTCACAGGGTCATTGAGTCACATGAACACCACCGTATTTGTCCTTGTGGCCCTGTTTACATTGACCATAGCGTAATATCACCCTGCTAGCATGCACAATGTATCTGAACATTACTGCCTTAAATATCATAACTTGATGGATACCTTTAAAGTATGAACCATTTGAAAAATATCTTTCAAAGTATGCTTTTCTGTATGTGGCAATACTAAGTATCTCGTAAAATGGATGCGATCACATTCTGCGCATTTTTGGTTCCAAGCATTTGAAGATTCAAGTGAGCAGCTTTTGGTGCTCGAGTGGCATGTGCGTCAAACTGAATGAGTTCTGGCAAAAAAAGAAAAAATTTGTTGTCAGAATTCCTTCGCCTTTACACAACAAAGACCACAGTTATTGACAGCATCAATACTGCTCTAAGGTGAAGTTTCAGTAGATTCAGCAACAAGTTAACTATACTAGCCAACAGACCATTTAATAGGTTTATTTTCACAGATGTGCTCTCTACAGCTATACATAAATGTTTTAATAGTTCTAATTTTCCTTTATGCGCAATGGTATTTGAGCTCTTAAAATCACGTATGGGCAAACTTTCCATAACACTGCTTCCTTTTCCTGAGCATTGTGATAACTTCATGCATTACTAACATGGATGCATTTTTCTCTTCTCCTGCTTCCTCTCTTCTGCCTCTCCCGTTACAGATCGCCCTAAAGATGAAAGTTAGTATGCTCACTTACTAAACCACTGCTACCTTAAAGGGACACTAAAGCGAAATAATAAATCCATTTAGACTAACAAATTATTTTTTGGTGTTCACTTTGCCATGGTGGGCTTATCATTAGAAAATAAAATGAAGGTGCAAGTCTCATATTCGATGTTGCTCCAACACCCCAGAACCGTAACGTTAGTGTGACGTTACAGATTTTTCTTTTTCTTATTTCAGCCACATTATCTTTTAAAGGTTCCCAAAACTTGCACTTTTATGTCTGGGGGTTTTCTTAGAACCCAATGTAATGCACTGTACTCAATGAACTTGAGTGCAAAAGACATTTCAAAGGACAAGCACTGCTTTCGCTTGTTATGGGCTTCTAAAAGTTTAGGTGTAAGTTCATTGAACATGGAGTATGCACAAGCTCAAGCCCTGCTGTTAATTAGCAATTAACCATTAAAGCATTACATAGGCATAAGTTAAGTTCATCCATAAAGTATTGCATAGGCCTTAACAGGTGCCGTCAAAATATATGCCATGAAGAGTTGGTGCAGGTGCTTTAATAGTGTCACTGCCACCTTTACAGTGTCGAACCTCGTTATAATAAATTCAGTATGACATGGAAACAGCTGCATTACACCCAACAATTTGTTATAAATGCATATTTGTAATATTGTTTTGATGGCATAACTGTTTTCTGTTTAATTCTTTATATCAGAATTCACTATATCAAGGCATCGCGGTATTTTCTTTTTGCACCTTAGTGTTGCCATAGGAAGGTTTATGTTTTTATAATGTGAAAGGGTAATTTATTAATGCAAATGTAATCAATTTTCTCTTTAGTGTCCCTCTATTAGTGCATGTCCACTGCGCTTTCTCAATGTGTGAACATCGTATCATAATTTAAAAAATTTTTTTGTCCACTTATTATCAGAGGGACTCATCCCGGGAATCCAGAGATTCTAGGGAAGCCAGGGATTCAAGGGATTACAGCAGCGGTCGCCAAGACAGGGACAGTTGGCGGCCTTCAAGCAACACCAAGATCAGACTGTCGACATCTGACGACGGCGGGGCAGCTCAGGAACTTGACACGTAAATTTGGGTGAGCTGCAGTGGTCTGGGGAATAGTTCGGGCTGACTTTCTGTATTGCATTTACGTGACATCCACATTTTGTCTACACTGGATTGCCTAGCTTCAAGGAAATTCATTCACCAACCACAGTGCCCAATTTTTAGGCCTAAACCCAGAAGCATTCGTACATAAATATGGTTGTTTATTTTCGGGCTTTATATATGTGAAAATTTGGAGGGTAAAAATCAGGTGCTATTTTTCAGCGTGATAACTGAAGAGAAATTACTGTTTTTTTTGTTAAACCAGACCGAACAACCTTAAACGTAAGGGTATATGTTCCAGGCTGTAGTCTAGTACAGTCCTAGCCGTAACTGCGTAGGAGGCTATAAAAGTTAAGTTCTTCCTCCCTTGCACACAGAGAATTACAAGAGCCACTCGTATTGGTTTGCAATTAGTATTGTTTATTAATGTGCTGGCCTCAGTGGGCCATGCATTTCCATTAGACAGCCTAATGGGATTAATTAATAATTAACGATGTGTAGTTCTTAACTCCATTTCTCTTTTCCATCTCTTTCAGGGATGACTGATGTATTTGTGACCGTGAAATAGTGAAAAATAAATATGTTGATGTACCAATGCGAGTTGCAACAAGTGTTCGCTGTCTCACTGATGGCTGCACGCTGTGGTTAGTGTGACCCCATTTCCCACGTATGGCAATGAAAAGAAAATGCTGATTACATGTATACTTTATTCCTTTCCCTTGCAAACATTTTATACAACCTCAACTTGACACGCTGCTACTGTACAGAAAAGCCGTGTTGTCCTCACCAAACTTTAAAAAGAAAAAAAGAAAGAAAGAGGAACTGTACAATTGTGGTTCTGTGTTCCCGAGTGTCTCTTCATGCTGCCATTCTTTTGCCGGCAGTGTAAATGTTTAATGTTTCAGGCGCTTAGCCTGTTACTGCAAGCTCCAGCATCCTTGAAGGGATGTTGACGCCGCGTTATGAGCACACTCAATGACATTGACAGAAAAGATACGCAAGTTTTAGATTATAAATAAATTCATTATGATGCAGAAATAGCACTGTTATGTGTGGTAATTCATTATAAATGTGCATTCGCTCACTGTTTTAATGGCAATACTATTTTCCTCTTCATTTGTCATACTTAATAACACTTTGTTACTATATTCGCATTTGTTATACCAAGCTTTGGCCATATAACTTGGAATATCTGCTGTCCTGTCTTGTCCAGCTACCTTATTTTTCGCTACTCTATGATAAAGCCAGTTAATATGCTTTTAATGTTATTAATCTTGTGTTCTCATAGTTCTAAAGTGTATGATACATTGCTGATCAGAAGCCAGGGTCCCAGTCTGTCTCCTGAGGCACTTGCTTGATGCTGTAGCACACGAGAATATCACCATGCTTAAACCGCACATTGGGATCCTGAAACATGAGTCCACACTCAACATCCTTCTTCACAGATTCCACTTCACTCTTGAGATGCCTCATGGATACTAGCGGCCCTGTGAAAAATGTGAAAGCGAATTGTTAGGATTCTGTAGTACAAGGCTTACGCAGCAGCTTAGTTCCAGACTCACAAAATCTAACATGGTTATTCCTTCGTATAATGATGTTTCATCTGGTGCTGCAGTAGTGTTTGTAACAAGCTTACTTACCAAAAGTCAGCTGAAAAGTAAGAGTGTGACTGGGTCTATGTGAAAGAAACACAAGCACAGTGTTCTTAAAGGGACCCTGAAACGGTTTTGACCATTTTGCGCAAACATGGTGATCCTGTAGAGCGGGTCATTAGGACCATTACAGGACAGATTTCAGCGCTGTGCGTAAAGTGTGTAATTTATAATAAGGTTTTGAACACGCGTATCGCAAAAGGTCGCAGCGGCTCGCCAAAATGCATTTTCAAACGCCCCCGCCAATCGAACTACGAATGGGAGGTCGCTGATGGGCCCCGAACCAGTCTTGTGCACGTAATTTTCAAAGCCTAGCTGCGAACAACATGCTTCTACAACGTACTCCTTTGCTTCAGCCAACGGTATCGTGGCGGCATCTGGCGGCGTACACACGAGTCGCCGGCGCTCTATTACAGAGGCTAGCACTGCCGAGGCGGGCGACCTGAGTGAGGATATCGGGGCGCTATGTCGCTACGGAAGGCTCGGCAAAGCGGCTGACGCGGGAGGTGCTGTCGTCGCTAGCGCGCACTCCGCAGCAGATCGAGTTGAGGAAGAACAGCAGTGGTAAGGAGGAAGGTGACAGAAATAAGCCCATAGCTGCCTTAGCGCATGGTGCTTCGCTTTATTTATGGTGTGAATGATTTCACAACTGTGTTGCCTAATCAGTGATGCAATGTCAAAAAAACTTTTCAGGGACCTTTTAAAGGTATTGTGAGCAACAGAGCTCCTTGCACAGTGAAGTGCTTTGCACTCGGAAGTTGGAAAACAAGCTAGTACGACCTGCAGTCGCTAAAGAGCTAATTACAGTAAAACCTTGTTATAACGAAGTTGAAGGGGGAGCCGTAATTACTTTGTTATAACCATTAGATCGTTATAGCCAATATCCATCTCATTTATGGGAATTTCAAGGGGAATTATGATTTATTCGTTATATTTAGTAGTTCATTATATCTGGGTTCGTTATAACGAGGTTCTACTGTAGTGCTATTAATGTCTTCTTTAGGACACTCTCAGCAATTTTTCGTAGATGTGTCTATACACACATTGGTGATTTCACAAGCAAAATTTTGCACAGCTCTTATGGCCTACCAGTTGCTCGTAGGGCCAATACGTGGCACATGAAAGGCTACCGTATCCAAATACACTTTCCACTGTTATGTGGAACTTTGTGACCTGGTGGCATTACAAATGGCATTCCAAATGTACTTGTGCTGTTTCAAGCTGCGGTTTTTTGTGGTTTTTGCAACAAAAATATGAACTTAGAATAGCAGACAAGCAATCCAGTCGAACCCTAGCACAGTACAAACATGCAAGCTTTAAGTTTTTCTTACAGATACTGGCAAGTAACAAAACAAGAATTGTTTAATGTATCAAATACATAATGAACATATACGTGTAACAGATGCAGGTTAAAGCAGTTAAATTAACTAACAAATCGAAGTAATTCACCAAGCCAAAATAAGAGGCAGAAAATAGTGAATTGTAACGACAAACTGAGCTGTTCTAAAACAACTGCCACCATAGCTTTAAAAGGGTTCTTAAAACTGCAGTCACATCTGGGCGGGTAAACATGAAAGAAAGTGCGACTCAATACCTTACTTACCACTGTGAATTACTTCGGAGTTCCGCACCACTTTGTAGAGTGCATTCTTTCGCAACATTCCTTTTGTACATTTGCACCCTGCCACGGGGAGCTTCTTTCGTCCTTCATTAATCAGAAACTCTTGCTGCACGACCGCTTCCCCTGAGGACATTTCCCAAGCAACAAAAACAGTTGTAAGCCATTTCACAACAAACCTACTCTCATATGGCAAGCTTGCACGAGCCATTCAGGAACAGGACTAATTTTTTCGCATAAGGAAAATGGGGGGGGGCTTCACCCCATCCACTGCATGCACCTATAATTCTTGCACATATACAGTTGACTTTTGTTAATTCAAACTTGAGGGGAACCCAGAATTTTGTTTGAATCATCAGATGCACACAGAAACTCTGTGCAACATAACAGGAAAAGTAGTGATAGGAAGTTACAGTAAAACCTCGTTATAACAAAGTTGAAGGGGGAGCCGTAATTACTTTGTTATAACCATTAGTTCATTATAGCCAATATCCATGTCAACTATGGGAATTTCAAGGGGAACTGCGATTGCTTCGTTATATCCGGGCTCGTTATAACGAGGTTCTACTGTATCATGTGCACTCTTGCCACCTCAATGGTTTTCTCATTTTCGTGCTGGTTCCTCCCGCTTTTGAATGCTTTGATTAAGTGCTAGCTGGCAACTGGCTTTATTTCTGGCTGTTAAAAGACTATATGAGCATGAATGTGCAGCCAGAAGCAACCAAAGCAGCCGAGGTTTATGGTAAGGATAAGCAACAAGTGCAAACAGGATTAATCGAATGATGCAGTCTGAATTAAGCAGCTTTTAAATACACTAAAAACACAGCAGGTCCATCAAGAATTTGCAGTTTGTTTGAATTAACTGAAAGTTTGTTATCAGAGTTTGAATTATGAAGTGTCTACTGTATCAGCATGGAACAAGAGATGAGCCAGTCTTTGGTCTCTCAACCTCCCTACACTGGGCTATCAAACCCTAAGCAAGGCTACTAACCATGAACCTCGTCCACATCAAGGAGGGGCAGCCGCTTGCCGAGCTCTTTCTTGATGTCGTCGACTAGGTGGTAGATGACATTGTAACTGCGAATCTCGACACTTCCCTCCTCGGCTGCTGATGCTGCTGTGTCCAGAACGGGAACATGAAAGGCATAGACAACGCCTGCGAGAGAAGTTATAGCTTTTTGCAAAGTTGGGCAACACAATCCATTTGTACATAATATATGTTGTCAACTATATTCAGTGCTTAAATTTGGGCTGGTAGACAATGCTCGTAAAACTTCTTCTTTGTGTGTCTTTTCTGGCTTTTAGTCTGTGCGCTACAGACACTCTTATTGTCAATCATGTATAGGGCAGCTTTCTAGTAAAAAGCATCGGATAGTATTGCTAGTTATATTGTTTAAGATGTGTATAGAAATTTTGTATACCATATAGCCATTAACGAAATGGAAGGGGTCAAGGGCTTGTTCTTTATTTGTTAGAAACAACTTAATGAGCAAACAGACAATGAAGCCTAGGAAAGCATAGGGGAAGTTACTTGTGGTATTGTAATTGTGGAGAAAGTAGAAAGGAATTAAAGTGAACGAAAAGACAAACCTTGCCTTCGGTGGGAACCGGAACCCACGACCTTCGGATGTCGCGTCCGATGCTCTACCAACTGAGCTACGAAGGCGGTCGTCCCCCCGTCCACTTTATTGTGTATTTATGTACGTATTATCCTGGGAGTGTTAGGCAGCGCCACTCATGGCCAAGGCGGAGTGCGTGGAACACACTGTCTTGCCAGGAGGCGTCACGTAGAACGTGAACTTAGATGAGATGGCTGCTGCCCAATAAGCCCTCGCATGCTACCTAAGGCACCAAGCCTGCCGCAACGAGGCCCAAGCTATGAAATAACGAAAGGGAAGGGGTCAAGGGCTCGTTCTTTATTTGTTAGAAACAACTTAATGAGCAAACAAACAATGAAGCCTAGGCAGCAGCCATGTCATCTAAGTTCACGTTCTACGTGACGCCTCCTGGCAAGAAAGTGCGTTCCACGCACGCCGCCTTGGCCATGAGTGGTGCTGCCTAACACTCCCAGAATAATACCTACATAAATACACAATAAAGTGGACGGGGGGACGACCGCCTTCGTAGCTCAGTTGGTAGAGCATCGGACGCGACATCCGAAGGTCGTGGGTTCGGTTCCCACCGAAGGCAAGGTTTGTCTTTTCGTTCACTTTAATTCCTTTCTACTTTCTCCACAATTACAATACCACAAGTAACTTCCCCTATGTTTTCCTAGGCTTCATTGTCTGTTTGCTCATTAAGTTGTTTCTAACAAATAAAGAACGAGCCCTTGAGCCCTTCCCTTTCGTTATTTCATAGCTTGGGCCTCGTTGCGGCAGACTTGGTGCCTTAGGTAGCATGCGAGGGCTTATTGGGCAGCAGCCATCTCATCTAAGTTCGGGTTCTAAGTGACGCCTCCTGGCAAGAAAGTGCGTTCCACGCACGCCGCCTTGGCCATGAGTGGCGCTGCCTAACACTCCCAGGATAATACGTACATAAATACACAATAAAGTGGACGGGGGGACGACCACCTTCGTAGCTCAGTTGGTAGAGCATCGGACGCGACATCCAAAGGTCGTGGGTTCGGTTCCCACCGAAGGCAAGGTTTGTCTTTTCGTCCACTTTAATTCCTTTCTACTTTCTCCACAATTACAATACCACAAGTAACTTCCCCTATGCTTTCCTAGGCTTCATTGTCTGTTTGCTCATTAAGATATAGCCACTAACACAGATAAGATATGGAAAACCTATAAGACATGGACGATGGCTGAATACAAGGCATGCGTAGCCACTGTCCATGTTTTTTAAAGCACATTCCCATTGTTGTCATGTTAAACAAATTCAGAAACAAGATTAGGTGAAAGCTTCACATTGCACAGAGCTAGCTTCGCCATGAGCAACACAGAGACAAAACTGTTTGCGTCTTATGCTACGGTGATACAGTAAAGCACATTTTTTTCATGCCAAGGAAATCTTTTAAAGATAGAGTGAACTCCTCGGTTGTATTGTGATGCATCTGAATGATTCACTTGTACATAACGTGGCATTACCATTGAATGGTTGCGCCAACTCCACATCGGACTCGGAGACGGGTCCTACACCGTAGTGAATGATGTCTAGACGACATTTCTGATGCGAATGGTAAGTATCCAGGAGATCCAAAACCGCTTCCACAGAGCCATCAACATCACCTAAAAAGAAGGACAAAATTGAACTGCAGGCAATTGGAACCAGTAATAACATAATCTTGGGCATGTTGGTACTCCATAACTACCTCCTAGCACACAACAAAGAAAGACATGATCAAATGAAAAAGCTGAAGACTAGCGCTTGCCTTCATCATTCCTGCTAGTTCATGCTGCTTTGCTGTACCAGCTAGTATTCGCATGCTCCAGCGAAGCTAATGCTCGTGTGCTGTGGCTAAGCTAGCCCAGGCATATGCACACTTTTCTGGACTGTTCTTTAGGACTTTACCGTTCTTTTTTCAGGGAAGACATCTGGGAGTACACTAGGCATGCAATAAATGTTTCTTTTGCCTATGTTTAGCAGTACATTTCTCAGTAATTTAACATGTTAATATTAGGAAATATCCATTTGAAAGACATTCTATTCAGTTCGCACTCGAACATTAATATTAGAATTTGTTTCGCACTCAAAATTCTGCTATTTGCACAGTTCTGCTAGTATGTGCTTGTTCATCTCATCATCACAGGCAAAAATTGGGCATGCAATTTTTAAGCATAAGTGAAACCCTTTCATAAACGTTGCTCCACCTTGCGGGTTTCCGCAGAACTCATTTGCCTATAAGCATAAGTGACTGTGTTGCAGGTGTGGCGAAAACCTTGCAAATGCTCACAGCTCGGGCAATCAGAAAAAATGTTACTGCCCACCTTTGACAACAATGGGCAGACAAGGAGTGTCGTCGACTGTGTACTCCTTTTCACGATTGGTAAGGCGCTTTCGCTTTTTCCTAATGCCCATAGCGCGCCTATTCTCGAGTTCAGCCTTGTACTTCTCCAAGTGCTGCTGCACCTTCTGCTGAATGGCTTTGTACTCTTCGGCATCTTTCTCCTCTTGCACCTGGGACTCTCGCCAATTGACAACCTGTTGCGCCCGTTTCTGCAAGACGCATCACTGTTAAAGTCAGTAATGTGTATTTTGTGGCAGCTCAGTCAGAATTGACCAGGAAGTGCTCTTCATAAAACAGCTTTGCAAGATGGCATCCCTGGATGAGCACAGCGTCACTAAAACATAAGGAGCAAAACTACTATTGTACAATAGACTTCTGTGTACAGTTTTACAAATGGGAGATTTAGGTCACTGTGGTTGAGGTTGCACTTCTTGTATGACCATATGTAGCTCATTTGCTGCACAGATGCCTCATTTACAATAGACATAGCCTGCAAGCCCTACGGCTGTATTATGGGGATGGTGCACTTATAACCCTCCTCTGACGGCGTCTCTAGCGGGAGTGCCCGCATCCGTGGGGTGATGGAAGCTTCGGTCACCCTGGCCAGTGACAGCATTCGTGCCTGTTTCTTGGTGTTTTCCTGCAGCTTTTTCCAAGCGTCTGTTGTATGGTGGTCACACCATGGCTCGGAAGACGATGCTGTGGTACAACCACCATACGAGAGACGTTTGGAAAAAGCTGTGGCAGACAATGCCATCCCCACACAAACAGCTGTGCATGCAGTGCGGAAGAGAGCATTATCACCCCATAGAGGCAGGAGCACCTGCAGTAGCGATGAACGCGAGGGGCGATGGTCAAGCCGCCTGCCCTTGTGCACCATCCCCATACAGACCCTGTGAATGTATCTTTTAACTGTAGTTTCAGACAAAGAATACGAAAAGTGAAATGCTGTGCGTGGTGCAGCAGCAGAAGGGATGCCTCTGTGAATTGCTTAAATTATGCGTCTGCTGTAACTCCTAAGCTTCTCAGTATGTGTGCGGAAAGTCAAGTTTTGTATTATTTTGTGAGCTTCGTGTGAAGACCACTGGGAAACATATATCCTCATGCGTTAGCCTGCCAACAATCACAAATACAAAAGAATGCAAGAATTCTGACTGCAAGTATTAACTGCCACACACACATCATTTGAAGGCACGCAGGCTTCTAGAAATTTTTTAGGCAGTGTGCAAGCACAAGTTTGATGACCTATAGGCAGCGTGCACTTACTACTATTTTATCTGAAGGCTGGAACACTCAATAGAAGGAAACGAGCTACGAAGACGAAGACAGCAAATAACTGCTGGACTTAAAATCTAAATCCTTATTGAAGAGAGGTCACACCTTCGATGCATCGATACAGCACTTGTGCCTTTTTTGTTGTCTTCATATTTGTTCTTTCCTTTCACTACATTATGAACCAGTTTCACACAACAAGCAACATTTCCGAGCACACAGATCACTTTTCGCATCCCGGGCAAAATAACCTTGTGTGTGCACCTGATCGGAACGACAGGACACTTCGGTATGCTTTCGAGCAGTAGCAAGAAATGACTCAACTTCACCTCTGATTCAACTTCAATGATGACATCACCAGCAGATGGAAGTGCCCTCCAGCCAATAACTTGAACCGGAGTTCCAGGTGGCGCAGTTTGTACTGGCTTGCCCCACTCGTCAAACATGCCACGAACCTCGGGGGGGGGGAAACAAAGCAAACACTGCTAAAGTACTGTGCCCCAGTTGCACCACCATCTGTTTACTTTACAGGCATCTACGACCGTTTACCTTTGCCCATGCCAGCCCAGCGACTAGGTATGCTCCTTTCCTTAGTGTACCACGCTGCACTAGTGCCGTGGACAGCTTCCTGCAAACACAGGTAGGCACACCCATTCATATGGACATGACAAAAGCATGTCATTTGTGTACAACTCTGTGCATTTACACGGTAGTAAGTTGGTTAATAATCAAAAGCCCAACATCCTTTATAACAAAAGCATGTCACATATCATAATGTACCATAACATAAATAATGCACACATACACCAAGTCAATGAGCCTCTGCATGTAGCGTGTGCTACTCCAGCTGTTGTCTAAACCAGCTGGAGTGGCAGTGTACAGTCGAACCTTGTTATAACGAACCCGGATATAATGAAGTAATCGCAATTCCCCTTGAAATTCCTGTAGATGAAATTTACATTGGTTATAACAAACTAATGGTTATAACAAAGTAATTACCGCTCCCCCTTCAACTTCGTTATAACTGAGGTCTTACTGTATAAGGAACATCACTAATACACTGAGAACTAACTATGGAAAGCCAGTGGCCTTCACTACAATCTCTGCACTTGGAACAGAAGCATCCTGCCTCACCCTCTATGCTGGTCGCTCATTGACTCGATGGTGACACCCTCAACGGGGCCCTTTGGGTCTGCTTTGATCTCCATCAACTCCGCCTGTGTCAGAATAGTTTCCACCAACTTGTCCAAGTTTGTGCCCTGCAGCATGTAAATATGATGATTGAAATGGACATTGCCACTGCCCAGCTTGTTGACGTGCCCGTGACTGCAAAACGTTATTGTTGCAGAGTAGTTTACATTCAATGTGCACTTCAGCTTCAACTGTATGGAACTGCAAGAGTAACAAATCCAGGAAAAGCATTTTTTTTTTTTACTAGATGAACTACAAACCTTCAATGCCGAGATGCAGACATACTGTGTGTCTCCACCTTCATCGTCCATCTGTATTCCATGAACAATGAGACCCCTTTTGGCATTTTCCTGTAAAAAAAGAAAGTCAGAAAGAATGAAACATTCGATCATTTGCTGCTTAGACAGCACAGCAAAATTGTAATGTCAGTGCCATTACTCACAATATCAGCAGTAGGCTTGTCCATCTTGTTTATTGCAACAATTATTGGCACTGAAATATGAAGACGTACCACGGCATCAGGCGTTTCATCACTAAATAACAATTACTGGCCCTACATTAGCACATTTCTTACACAGTTAATTAACATGGCTCATGTTCAACATGACACACTACTTGAACATAAGCAATATGCTTTTCTGAGTTGCATTTACATACCATATTTACTCGCGTAACGAACGCACTTTTTTTGCCGAAAGACGGAAGCAAAGTTGGGGGATGCTTTTATTATGCATGGTAAATTTTACGCAAAATTTTTTCAGGGCAAGCAAAACATTTTAACGCGCAAGAAGGCGGCATTGCGACCCACAGTAATACTTAGAGCTACGCGTGCGATGAAATCTTATTTAAGGAACAGTAAAAACAAAGCTATATGGCGTTGGTACCACATGACTCGGCACCCGCGGCAACAGCCCTTATGTTGGCTGCGTTTTGTTCTACTGTGATGGCCTTTTGCTTCTGTGTAACGCGTGGTTCTCCCACAGTGCTGTGAAACAGGAAAAATGGCGACACTGCATGTCGAATGGTCAGCAGCGAAAAAACGAACTAGCAGCACGCTGCGGTCTTCGCCATGTATGGAGTTTCTACAGTTTCTATGTCGCCGCGGCTCTCGCATGTGTCGACAGCGCACGATGCGTAGGCCAGTGATGTTCACCACGCCGGCTTGGGCCGCTTATTGCTACGTACATCACAAATGCATCTCGGAGACGCCTAGCCACATCAGCATTTGGTAGCATTCGCGGGTGGCCGTAACAGGAGAATAAATGTTTCCCATCGCCGCATGCAAAATGGCTCATCATCGCATTTCACCAGCATATCTGTGCTGAGCCTCTCAGTCGTGCGCGTTACGCATGACGCCTGAGACTGCATCGTGGCAATCTCGAAGACCACGTCCCGACCATGCTTAGGCTTAGCTGCGCCGGCCTGCGCAGCATGCATGGCAGCATGTCGCAGCGAGCCTGAGGGAACTACAATAGCGTGGAGGAATGCAGCATTACGAGTAAATGATGTTACCGCCGCTTGCACACGGCTACGCCTGGCAACGGCAATTTTATCGGGACGCGGGAGTTCGCGCTGGACGGCACCCGGAGACTGCGGATCGAGTGAGGTGGGAGAGCCACAGAGCAGCAGTTCGCAGGCCTGCAAGGGCTCAAATTTGGGGGTGCATTTATTACGCGGAAGAAAGAAAATCTGGAATTTGACTGCTAAAGTTGGGGGTGCATTTATTATGCGAGTGCGTTCATTACACGAGTAAATACGGCATTTTTCTTTTGTGAATAGTACTTCATCTTTAGGCAAAAAGTAGCAGCATCAGCACAAGAAATGAAACTATGTCAGTGACATTTGGGCTGTACATACATGTTTCCCTGAGGTGTGTAGCTGTCAAGCAGTAACATGTAGGATATCAAAGTGTCAACACGGCATTAGTGCTCATGAAAGTGGAGCTGTATGAATAGTGAAATTTTGTGTGCAAATCGAATATTGCTGAAATATTTTTCAAGCAGTTGCATGTTAAGTTACACACAAGATGTACTGCTGAACATGGGCAAAAAAAAAAAAATACTGCATGACTAGTGTACTCCCACAGTGTCGTTCCTAGCTAAAAGAAGTTTTAAAGAACTGTCTAACGGAGAACTGTGCAGATGCATGAGCTAGCTTCACCGCATTACACGTGTTAGCTTTGCCACATTACACAAGTGTTATACAGTGCAGCAAACTACAGGTGGAAATATGCGACATTGCAGGACATAGCATATTTTGCGCCTTAACTTTAAGTAGTAAAAGTTGGGTGCAAATTCAATCTATTAGTAAGCACTATTCAAAAAATAATAGTCAAAAGTTTTGCGTATCCAGGCACCCCTATGAGAAAGTGCTTATTAGCATCTTCACTGAAATATAGAATAAAGCAGCTGGTTTCCCCGAGACTATATTACCATTGGCTTCACGTGCGTATCTGATGGATTCAACCGTCTGCTCCATCACTCCATCATCTGCAGCGACAACCAAGACGACGATATCGGTAGCCATGGCTCCCCTCTCGCGCATTGCCGAAAACGCTGCATGTCCAGGTGTGTCCAAAAATGTGATGCGGTCCTTGCCAGGAAGCTTCACTGAAAGTGAAAAGGACAAAATTCTGTGACCTAGAGGGCCAATCAAAGTGTGCTGAAACACCTTTTGCCGTGATGTTAAAGTGGAGAAGTTCATCATAGTTTTCGTGCATGACAGTTATCACAAAGTGAGGCATGTGATACCTGCAGAACTTAATGGAAATTCTTGTGAGGAAAACTTGTCCCTGGTACCCATTCTTTAATCAGGCATGTGTGCAGCTTTTGTTCTGGTTATGCAACACACATTCCTGGTAGATAAAAACGTAACACTTGATGATGACGTACAAAATTATGGAATACAGAGTCAGAAGCTCTCCAAAGCTGGTTTTGTATTCAGTGTTAAATTTAATAAGCTATGCTGCATTTGAAAGTCACAATATAGTTAAATTTGGAAACAGCATGACACCACAGGGGCAAAAAACATCCATTCAAGACATACACACACACTTTATAAGAGTTATAAAAATATAAGGGTGTTTCATGTTGGATCTTACCTCTAATGTTGCACTGATGAGGGAACACAGTTTAGATTATTTACCTTTCAACTAAATCGCTAGCTCGTTTACACTTGTGTCACAAAAAGTTGAATTTTGCAGTGGCTTTCAATACCATGCTTAGATTCACGACTTACTTCTTTCAGCTGGGTAAATCATACAGTACATGCCATGTTAAACTAAAGCGTGCTGAACTAAAAATGTAGATTCTATCAGCAGAAAGAGTGGCAGCATTGCGTCAAACCTCAAGAGCAACATCCCTCTTTAAGCCACAATTTCCACTGTGGATGTTTGATATTTTTAGGATGGACAATTCCACTACTTATTCCACTAAAAAATAGGATTATTTTTACAGCCAAGCATCACTGCAAGTGTTCATATTATCCTAGCTGGAACAGGCAAACAGTGTACAGGGATGATATTAACAAAGACATGTCACAAAAACTGGGCACATCATTCATAACTGGGCACATCATGACGAGGATAGCTGTGCAGTATGATTAGCTAGTATACCACACCTTCACATCGTAGCTCTGCTATGAACTTTCATTCTGCAAAGATTTGTAAATATATTAAGCTAGTTTTTCTGACATAAAGACTGAGCACTTGGTTATCGCAAAGCTTACCTGTGAAGGCACCAATGTGTTGAGTAATGCCGCCATACTCCTGGTCGACTACATTGGTATTGCGAAGCGAGTCCAGGAGCGTTGTCTTTCCATGGTCAACATGTCCCATGATTGTGATGACTGGTGGTCGTGGGACAAGCACACTAGGGTCGGCAGGTGGCCTGGACAATAGTGCAGCAAGCACCGAGCATCAACTGTGTTTTGATTCCTTGCACATAACTTTTCTGGTGCTTTCATTTTGCTTCGGCAGATCTCATTTCATGTGGTAATCGTGGTGCTGCATGTATGCTGTCCAAAAACATTGCCCACGGAGATTTCCAACTTTACCTTACATATTCTGTTATAGCATCAACTGTAAAAGCACTCACTTTTACATAATGCCGCACGAGTTCTCCAACCCTGTTGGCTCACAGACCTACATGACAGTACACTTACACCTACAACGAATAGCTAATTGTGTCCTATGTTTGTGCATGAAATGATACAATGATACAAATAGTCATATCTTGTTATAACAAAGTCTATATGACATGATAGTTGCCTCGTTATATCAAATAATTTGCAATAACACATACTTTAACAGTGTTTTTGTGCTTCCTCATTACTAGTAATATGTTATACTGAGATTTCACAATAGCAACACGCCACACTCTTGTCCACACTCTTGCATATCGCCAGATTATGGTGCAGAATATTGTACTAAAATACCACAGTCACTTCGTGCCTTTGGCACTGTGCTGTTGACGGCATTGTTGGGGTTCGAGCCTAGCAATGGCAGCTGCAATTCGATGGGGTGAAATGTAAAATTGTTTGTGCACTTAGATTAGGATAGAGCTTTGTTGGAAATGATCCAATAAAGCTCATGATGATATGCGTCCCTCATTATGGTATACGTCATAACTATACTGTGGCTCTAGCACATAGAATGTAAGACTGGGCAAGCTGATTAAGGTTAACTTTTTAAGGTTGCTCGAAGATGACAACACAAGCCAAAGAAGACCACAGCACAAGCACTTTGTCATCTTTCTCCCTCTCTGTGTGTGTGTGTTCTGTAGTGCCTAAAAAAATAAGAAATACCCTGCATTTATAATGTCTTCAGTTGGCCAAAATCTAACCAATGTAAATAAATATTACATTAAACAAATTATGCTTCAAGAAACACCCTCATATGGTGTAGGATTTATTGATGCTTGTGTGTTACCTTCCCCTAGCAACCGGTGAACAATTATAAATTTAAGCAAAATCAGGAGGGAGATTGTGAATTTAATGACAAGTTGAAAGTGCTGGCCTGGCTTACAGGTTGGTATGTTAAAGAAATCATTAAGAGAGCCCAGCTTTAAAATATTGCAACACTGCTTCTTTGAGAGTTCTTTTTACACATTTAATAAGTGAACGTTGATGTGCCTGCAAGTAATTTGGAAATAAAGTAAAATTCTAAGGCAAGAATATGCAAGATGTGCTGGCATGGCAATCATTGTCCAACCTTCGAACTGCATCCTGAAACTCCTTTTTCTGTGGTGACCGTTGTTCTGGGGGAGCAACAATCTGTCCACGGAAGCCAAGTCTTTTGAGGATCAGGAAGAGGATGTCAGTGTCGTCAATTGCTGGAAAAGAATAAAGCAAGCCAGATAATGTGCGGCATTTTCTCAAGAGGCAATTTTTCCTTCTGTACAAACATCGTGTGTGTGCTATTATGACACTGTATTTTTCACCCCTCTAATAGCTCTACTACAAGGCTGACAATGAGAGAGAGAATGAATGAATGAATGCTAACAAGAAGACATGGCTATGGACAGCATTTTGTCAAGCAAGGGCAAGAAATGGCCATTGAGCATTAAACAAAAAGACTGGGCACCACGCACGAAACACTGAAATGCTCTTATGATAACCGTCTCTCTGACACTAACCACAATTGTCATGGTCGTACTGGCTGGCATCCTCAACGAGCATGATCGCTTCGTAGATGTCATCTGAAATGAAGCAGAAGTGGTGACCAAAAATTATATGGCTAGCATGTTTTTCATTCAAATGACACTGCGCAGCATCACGCTGCAAGCAATATTTTCCATAAGGACGTAAGGAAATAAGGCATGTACACAGCACACATCTTTGCTTATGCTCTGTTTGCAACTTAGTTCTTTATACATCCTATTGAAAGGATTGCTTGCAGTACGCTGTTCCATCACGTCACGAAGACCGAATGGCCCACTGCAACACATAATCCAGCAAGCGACATGCAGAGGTGGCAATGGCCGTCCCAGATCTCACCTATCGGGCGTTCGACCACTTTGGCAAGTTCCGCAATAGTGATGTTCTTCCAGACATTGACAACAGGGTTCTTAGGCTTTGTTTTTGATGGAACCTGAAACAAACACGGATGTCGCATAGCACAATTAAGCATCAAATGTGAAGTTTTGGAAAGCATTGATTTCATATAAGTTTGTATAAAGAGAAAGCTTAACGAGCTGCTTGGTGAACTGCTTGTGTCACATTCGAAAAGACAACCCATCATTTTCTTTCATTTAATGAATGTGTTTATTTATGCATGCTTTGAATACAGTCTAACAAAACTACTGAGAAAACGTTCAGCGACAAGATTGGATTGAAAATATTGTCTGAAGGGCGGTGGAACAATCAAGCTGCCGCAGACTCGTACCGCCACTCTCCATGCAACGATCGATATTCTGCCACAGGTGATCACAAAATTCTCACGAAGATATATGCCCCGCCGCGGTGGTCTAGTGGCTATGATACTCGGCTGCTGATACGAAGGTTGCGGGATCGAATCCCGGCCGCGGCGGCTGCATTTCTGTGGAGGCGAAACGTTGAGGCCCGTGCAGTGTGCGATGCCGGTGCACGTTAAAGAACCTAAGGTGTTCAAAATTTCCGGAGCCCTCCACTACGGCGTCCCTCGTAATCACAGCTGATTTTAAAGCGCAAAACATCAGAAATCAATCAATCAACGAAGATATATGAGCATGACTCGCTATAGAATGATTGCGAGCACTTTATGTCCGTAGCAAGCAGAGCAGTGACTATGCAGGGGCGGCATTATCGGAAGAGACCACACACTTTGATACTCCAGACGCGTTCGGCCGTCTGCGGTACCACAGTGGTCTGGAATCCTGCTACGACGGCGGGCTAGAAATGTCGCTCATAGACGCCGACGAACCCGGCAATAACATCACAGAATATCGCCGAAGGTGATCGCCCGAAAATCCCGTCCCAGCGAAGCATAGCGTCGACGTAGAAGTGTCTGTGTAGATTAGCTGAACATGTAACTTCTGGTCGTAACACTGCAGTTACATGTGCGACGTGATATCGCAGGATTAATCAACGTTTGCACCGCTTTCCAACTTCAATAAACAGCTGAGAATCAAAAGCGACGTACAAACGGTTTCTCAGCCTTCCTCGCCCATCGCCAGTATGAAGTGCTGAACAAACGCGATCCGCAGAGCGAACACCCATGGCTCGTTCCTCGCTGGTCGGGATAACCAAATGCCAACGTCCGCGCTCCGTCGTAAACGGCCGAAGACCGCAATCTGCAAGAGAAGTCATTCAATGCTGAGCGCGCCTTGAAGGTTACCGAGCTGGACAAGAAATCGCGGTGAATTTGGTGATCGTAGTGGCGGTAATGCTACCAAAAAGCATCCGTACGGCTTCTCAGCTTTCCACTTTCGTCATATAAAAAATGTAAATGGGACAGAGAACTTTCTGGCCTGGCAATAACACGTACCGAAACTTGCGGAGATGCCTCACGGCAGTAACTCTAATGGACGCCGCCATATTTATTTTTGCCATGCGTGTAAATTCAGCGTAGGTTTAGTACCGTATTACAAAAAGTTTCAATCAGAAATGCTTTCTGTCACACATTTCGTAAAATTCTGCCCTGTCTCCGCTTCGGTTAATTATAAGTATGAATTTTAATTTACTATAAGAAAGAAACTGCCCGTAAGTTTCCTCCGAAAATGGTAGCCCATGCTGCTGACTACGTGGCCGAAACGTTGATAGACAGAAAGTAAACAAAATTTAAAGAACCGTGCGCGTGCGTTTGCATGTGCGGATCGCCATGTGGTTTGTGTTGTCGTTGCGCGGAAACCGGTGGTAGTGGACGTTTCATACATGATGTGAATGTAGTGTACACATGAGCACACGCTTGTCATGGAGACAACGGACGTTAATGCTTGTTTCGGTTTCCTCCACAACGTTCTGATCGGTCCTGCGAGCGGCGTGGAAAGCCTTCAGTCGAAAATCCGAGTAAGGTGCTCAAATCGGGAGCTCCGTTTTTGCGTGCACTTTTATCACGATTCACCCGGAGTCGTTTTGTCATTGTTTCCACACATTTCTGTTCGCAGTCCGTCATCAGTGAAACGGCGAAGCAACCGAAGCTCAGTTTGTCGTCGTTACGGTTGGCTCCGCCTCTTGTGGACCTCTTGGAACACATCGCCGATGAGGTGTGTTGGCGCGCATAAATATCCCGATATGTCGCGTTTGCGTTGTTCCGTCACATGTCAAGTAGAGGGAACTCTGGATGTGTACAGTGTATTTAAATGCACGTTTTCATGTTTCACTGCAGCTTAAAATGTGAGCTGTGGTCTCTCTCTCTCTCTCTCTCTCTCTCTCTCTCTCTCTCTCTATATATATATATATATATATATATATATATATATATATATATGTGTGTGTGTGTGTGTGTGTGTGTGTGTGTGTGTGTGTGTGTGTGTTTCAACGTGATACTTTGATGACACACACGCAGTCATAAATAAAGAATTGCTCTGTTTACATCGCAGCACTTCTGAAGTTTATTTCAAGTGCGTCTATACACATAGAGTAACTTGTCTATTTATAACAGTTTAGGCTGAGGACATGCCTTCATCAGAAATGAAGCTGAATCATGAAGCAGCTAATGAAGCTGTACAGAGAGGCCCAAATATAATAGCTGTTTATATAAACCGGGGTTTGACAGAAAGCCGTCTGGCAAGGAATGAGCATATTGGGCCACTGCATGGGCTGGGACTTGGAAACAGTGTCATCACACATCTGAGAAGATACTACCGAAATGACTAGAACTAGAATTGCTGCACATTCAGATGACACAACATGCGATAAGCAGGACACAAGGGATTCTGCTCGATATCTACGTTACAGACACTGTGCCATCCCTTATATTTAAACAAGAGCTATTGTGTTTGCTTTTGTTGTGGTCAATGGAACCATATGGGCCCCAAAACATCAAGTTTTTTTGTGTAATACATTTCAACTTTGGCAAATTTTTGTTTTATTTCAATACAACAGATGTTCTAACAAGTAAACAAGCAACTAAGACAAACGTGGGTGTTCAGAGAGCATGCTGTGGCAGTTCTTATATGAAAGGGCTGACCCTTACGTTACATGTATTTGTTCTGTGAAGAAAGTCAGAGCTCACTCAAATGCCTCTTCTGCAGGGCGCAAAACCAGACACCTACTTCTCGCTGGAACATGCATCGTGCGCATCCTGTGCCGATTTTTGACATGCGAGGCTGCTTCGGATGCCTTACGGGAACTTCTCGTCGCGCATGGTTCAGCACTGAAGTTTTGCCATGACACATTGCTGCCATCACAGGCTTCACCTCCACCATCTGCAGACACCTTGAACTGCTCCTCGTTCTATCACCTTTGCCTCATTCACGGCATCCTGAGCACCAGCCAAGATGCACACTTTCTCCTAATGTGCCAACCGGACGGAGCATCAGTTCCCTTGATCTGGGAGGTCCTACGCCCTCTAGTCGTCCTTGTGCATGATGACAAGATCTCACGGTATCACAGTGTCAGCACTCTACATCTGTGGTTCAAAGCACTGGAACAGCTGCTGAGGAAGTCAGAGGCAAGAGACGAGGATGGAGCGTCTGTGAGATCCTTGACAAAGAGCTTATTCACTCCTGAATCAAATGCAACGGCACTCGTCCTCTCTGCAGTCGACGCTAATTGGGAGTCGTCTGTCAATGGAGTGTCAGATCTCACTAAGAAAATCTACCAGTCTTTTCTGAATGTGACGCGCTGTGAAAACTTGGTTGAACGTGGCCGCACAGAGCTGGGAGCCAGCCCACCGGATGCTGTGCCAAGGTTTCACAAGTATTTGCTTGAGAGAACAATGCAGCTTGACTGGAAGGAAAAGCCCAAGTACCTAAGTCTTGCGTGCCTCTTGCAGTTTGTGCCATTCGAGTCGGTAAGTCACTTAGTCACTTCGTGAAAGGTGGTTCACAGGGCCTATTTTATTTGATGTTTATGTACCATAGAGATTCACTCAGCTAAAACTGCGTAACTAATATATAATGGAAGAGGCTTACTCCAAATTAACACAAAAATCTGGCCCTTGCGCCAATAAACTCCACTAATCAATCAATCCTATGCAGGTCTATACGTTTTGTTATATATATTTGTTGTGGTAAGTTGAAGTAAACTTTTTTATCATAAATTTACCTGGCTCACGGGAAATTTTTGCATTACTAATATGCCACTTAGTCATTGCTTTATTTTCGGTTGTCTGTCTCTGAGGTGCTCTGCTAAACCAGGTTTATTTGTTTGTTTAACTTATACGTGCATGTTCCAATCCACTAGCTGATGCAGCGTTCAATAGTGTGATTCATTCTTTAAGCAGTGAGATTGTACAAAAGCAAAAAGTACTGCAGGAAGATTTTGCACAAGCGAACGTCCTGGGATTGTTGCTTTAGACTTTTCATCTGTATGAATGACACTTGCAGCATGCTGGTTAATCTGCCTCTGGATGCAGCCAGCCATTGGTTTGCACTTGCAAGACTTAGTTGTTGGGCCATCTGTTCATGGTTATTTAAACAGCACTGCACACACACATGCACACACTTGTATAGCCAAGTTACACCAGTACACACCACACAGTGAAGAATATGTGACAGCCATATATGTTAACTATCGCATTGGGCACCACAGTAAAAACAAAATGTGAGGGCTTTTTCATATTGGTTCTGCATGCACTGCACATTCATTTTAACATTCTTTCCTTTGACTCAATTTTCTTTCAGTGTCTGAAAATCGATGGTGACTTTACTAAGCACTGCATCCGTGGGCTACTGGCTAATCACCTCGTGTCGGCAACTGTGGATGTTTACAGAGCATCTATGACATTCGGGTACCTTTTGTTTTATAACTTCTTTCATTTTAACCATATTTTTTGTCATACAGTATTCTGAATGTCACTATGGTGATATGGGGTCTAAATTAATGCTTTTTCCTGCATATGTACTTGCGTTGCAGCACAATGTGCAGAAATGTTTCGTTGAAGGAGGGCCTGTTTATATTTTCTGCATGTCAGAAAAATTGAAAATCTAATGTTTTTCTCTCTCTTTTTTTGTTTTTCTGATTACCCTTTAAGTTCAACTCAAACGGCAAGCAAGGAAATCTGGTCTCTGTATTGGAAAGCACCAATTGTTGATATAATCAGATGTGATGATGGGTAAGTGTCCCAGGTGTCCCAAGTGTCATATCAGCTACATTCCAGTTTTAGACAGGGTCATTAATTATCCCTCACAGTTCGCAACATCACGTGCCAACCCCTCGTGTGGTGAAAATCACATGGAAACAAGGCATGTTCGCATCTTTGACACTACCTTCAACATCAGTGAGCGTGCATGTTGGCTGTATACAGAGGGTTATGTCTCCAAAGACGCAACAGATGCTGAATGCCTTTCGTGGCAAAAATATCAAATCCACAGTGACACACCGTCACACTACACCAATCTGTTCGCTTGATGAAGAAGGGTGCTGTACTACCTTCTACTACCACATGAGCATTGTGCACACAAATGGTAGAGTTACTTGTGTAGGATATCTTAACGTACTAGATGGTTCATCCTAATGACTCATTATTAAATGCTTAAATCTGAAAACAGTGTGCCACACAAGAAGAGATCCAGCCTCATCTTCCTGTGTGCTTCTTTTCATGTGGGAGGTGCATTGTTTCCCAATTTGCACATTTAGCAATACAAATGTTCAGCTTCAAGTATCAAGTATCAAAACACGAATGCTCCCTCAATATCAATATCTTATTTAACAAATAATTTAATAGTTCATACACTGAGTAAAACTGACAGTAAATGTCAAAGCTACGAACACTGGCGGTTTACTTTGTCTTGTCGTACTTTCTGAACGCTTGAAGTGTGGTGTTTCAACAGTTTCCTTCATCCAACTGCTACTCCTGTTCAGGCCAGAATCATTTCCCCTTGTCACTGGAATTAGTACCTGGCAAATCAGTGGCCAAGGTATATGCTGCCATATGTAAGCTCATGCTCTCGGTTTAGGATTGTTTCACGTTGATCTTGAAAGCAACAGAAGGAAGCGTTTTTTTTTTTTTTTTTAAGTATAAAAGGGTAACAACATAGCTCCAGAGATGGCCGTGAAAAGCAAGTTGTGATTTGCCTGAATTTATCTGTCTAGAAAAGCTGCCCTCTTTGTAAGTCCGAATCTACACTGTTACGTTTCGCTCTACCACTTGTTGCACTAATCGAAGTCTATATATTTGTAAAGAGACCCAAGTTTTCTAATGTTTACCCTTGGGATTTTTCTTTTATAGAACGTGTCTTCAGAGCATGACCACTCACTTACTTCCATGGACTCTGAAGAACGTTCCAGGAAGCCTAGAAGAACTTGCAGAAAGCTTTAGGACATGTGGGACTGACGACACATCACTTTCTTTTCTAGCGACGCTAAGTCGTATTGCTGTACAGGTGGGACTCACGTCCAAGGTGCTGGAGGCAAGTTACATAACTGGTTTTCCCGCCACAGTGGTCTAGTGGCTATGGTACTCGGTTGCTGATCCGAGGGTTATGGGATTGAATCCCGGCCACGGTGGCTGCATTTCGACGGAGGCGAAATGTTGAGGCCTGTGTGCTGTGCGATGTCAAGTCCACATTATTAAAGAACCCCAGGTGGTCGAAATTTCCGGAGCCCTCCACTATGGCGTCTCTCATAATCAGAGCTGGTTTTGGGACGTTAAACTCCACATTGCACTGTTTAATGTGACTGTGAAGACTGATTTCCGGAGTTTCTTAGTAAAACATTTGTGCAACGACAGATTCAGCAGCGAAAAATTCCGCGAATCATTTTCCTTCAAACTGTAAACTGCATTGCCAACTTTATTTGCATGCATCACAATCAATCACTGTGGAAGCTTGCTTAATGCCATCTATACCCCTAAACAATCTGGCTGCAATGAGTGTTATTCTGTGGTCTGTAGTGTTTGCTGATGAGTTTGTTATAGGGACTTTTTTTATTTGATTGGCTAGTTCATATAGAATTTGTGGTGTTTCAGTCAGACCTTGTTTAAACAAAATTCACTATGCCATGGGAATGCTTCGTTATATTCAGTACTAATTCATTATATACCTCTATTTGTAACGCTGTTCTAATGGCAACACTTTTATTTTTTTTGTTATGAATGATAATTCATTACATACAAATTACCTATATTGAGGTCCACTGTACATGCTAGAGCACTGATGATGATTTCTGTGAGTTCATTGCCTCATACCACAATCTCACTAAAAAGCTCAGCATGCATAGTGTTTTGTATATTTATTTATTATATTATTCTTTTCAGGAGTCTCTGATGGCTCAGTGTCTTGTACACCAATCCAATGCAATACGGATAGAAACCTTCAGCCTGTGTTGTTCATCATACATACTTCGTGCGGGTATGACCTTTAGTTTTTTACATGTAATACCTGAGAGTTCCTCATGTCTGAGATGGTCCGCATTCCTTGCACGATTCCCATCTGATATGATGAATACGATGAGGATATGTTGGAGTATTGAGTTTAGCTGTTTGCTTTTTGTGAAATGTCTTTAATTTTCATTACTGTAGTCTGATCCCACCAGGCATTAAACCTGCCTAAAACCACTTGAAGCTTCTCTTGACTGTGTGGAGGTTCGCATCTTGACATGCTTACAGTATTGTCTGTTGCATTGACTAAATTTTAGCACTGCTGAAAACTACTCGGTTCCACTGTTTGTGTCACTATCCCAATTTATTTAAAAATATAGTTTCTAATAAAGTTTGCTGGCATTACTTTACAAGGTCTCAAGTTTTCCTGTTGAAGCTCCTTGACATAGAAAACAAACCATGATGGCGGTGTATAAATTTACCTTATAAGCAGCTCTAGAGCTTAAATGGTTTAATTTCACTCATCTCTTAGTAAGCACTAGTACATATTAGCCCTGAGTAAATGTCAAGGCCATGTGTGGAGGTGTGTTATTTGTTACTTTTCTGTTGCTTTTAGGAAAACCAGAGGCTGACCTGCTGAACATACTTCAGTTTGTGAGGGCCAACTTGAACGTTGATGACTCTTGGTTCCGGTCAAGGCTTGTTGTGCAACTTGAAAATGTCTTGGTGGCTCTAAGAGAGAGCGTTGTGTCCGAGTTCAGCAGAGCGGCACGCCAAAAACAGAGACAGTGCGTGGAGGGCACGCTCGAGGGGCATTACACTTCTGCCTTCTGTAAGTATCAGCTTGCATGACCATTAGGTATGGGTCATGAAGCGCACTGAAAAGAATAATCTCCCAGCAATTGCTAGCAAAAATGTTCCTTTCCGAGTGCCCACAAAATGAAGAATACCTTGAGATTCCTGGTAGCACATTTTTAATGTCTTCTGGTTTACCTGTGGCGGTGACTCTGCGGCTCAGTTGTTCTGTAGTGAGCTGGAAGTTATGGGTTCGATTCCTTGCACTGGTAACTTGCATTTTGATGGAGGGCAAATTCAAAACCACCTGGATTTAGATGCATGTCTTATGGTCACTTGGAAGTAATGCAGTGCTCCCAACAGTGGCATTCTTCATACATAATTTATTGTTAAGTTTTAGCACATGAAAACCTACAATATTTTGTGTAGTTTACATATTATAGTCCAACCATAGACTTTTCTTTTGTGATTATTCTCAAGCTCTCTTCATTGCTGGACTTCACAATTTGACTTCTCAGATTTCGTTGCAAGAATGCTGAAGAAGGGTAGCAAAGATGTGTTGGTTAATTATGATATTTGCTCTCCGGGATAGTATACCTAGGACAGCATGCCTGCAGCAGAGATAATGAAGTACAGAGTATTTTTATTCCTTTGAAACATTTATATTGTAGCCATATTTTCCACTAAAAAAAATCTCTTTTCTTAGTATCACTGCAGACAGTATAGAAAAAAGTGGGTGGGTACTGCATCCAAGCATTGTAGTGAAGAAAACGCACTTCAAATTTCAACGCCTGTGTGACAGTTGAGCATAAATGAGTCAACAATTTAGTGAAAAGGGCCATTCACTTTGAGATCTCTTACAATTGCTGCATTCTGTGTTGGTAGTTTTACATGCTGTTTATCCTTGTTTAAATTTCCATTAGTTTTCATTGTGATCTTTTTGTTAATCTTTCTTATTATTGCCGATGATGTAGCAATTGTACGACATAACTGTTGTTTGCCATGGTTCTGTTAGTCCACATTTAAATGGGCCCTGCAAATGTTTTTGAACAGTTAGAAAACGGTGCTGGTCGGTTGTAAAGGCTCCTATGAACATGTGAGCCGAACATTACTGCACTACACGCACCGGGGAATTCGCAGCCTGGTTTCAAACACAGCTGGAAGGCACCTGCTTTCCTTTCAACATTTCATATCACATATGGCACCTGCTAAGTTGCCTGAAGCAGAAATAGCATTGAATGATTTATTGATCGCTGGAAAATCATCTGCTTTACTTATTTGTTTCTCTTGAATTCAACAAATAAAAAGAAATGTGAATGTATGTCTTAAAGAGTAACGAAAAAAGCCAAGTGACTTAGTCAGCGCCACAGTATTGTCACGTGGTCGTGACGCTACGTGACAACACTCGAAGAAATGCTCATGAAGTTTGTACAACACAGCTTTCCTGCTGTCAAATTGTACATTCACAGTAGAGCTCATACGCAGCTCAGTATCCGTTTTGTTATTTGCTGGTTATGCACTGTACCTGTGCCTTGTTAGGAAACCCCCACGACAGTTGTTAATTTGAAACCTCCAGTTATGTGCTTATGCCCAACCTGTATTTTACTTTATCAAAGTAAAAATGACTGATTGGTTGGTTGATCGACCGATCAATCGATTGATTGATTCTGTGGAGCATTTTGTACATGACCAGTAAGAAAGATCTTGTACATTTCATTTATTCTTAGGCTTCGTCAAGGAAATTGTAGCATTGGCTGTGGAGAACCTATTTTCAGGTGCAAACTACCAGAGAGCCATCACCTCATTGTCAATCCTTGAGTCGCTTGGAAACATTTTTCGTGTGGACCCTTCTGGGAAACAAAGGTCAACTCACAAGAAAGGTGAGTACATTTCTAATACTTTCAAATGTGTCCACTTGCTCGGTTCATTAGTCATCACTCCACATTGCTTGCTGCCAGGCCATGAAAACCTTCTGTAGAGTTGGTGTTGGAAGCGCAATCACAGATAGACCAATCGAGTAAATTGTGTTCATCGAACATTGTTAAAGTAATGAATTCAATGTGGCATTGGAATAGCATCTTTGTTATATCCTATAATTGTTATAAATGTATAGTTATAACACTGTTTTAATGGTGGTAGTACTTTTGATATCATTCACTATATTGAGGTTTGACTGGATAAAATACCCGAGCTGACTTCAGGTGGCCACCATTACGTCACTCTCATTGCTTCAATTTTGTAATACAACAGAGAATGTGCCTTTGATGCTTTTGGAGTTGATTTCATGTATGTCCTTTTATTTCTTAGACACCTTGGAGAAGTTCTTTGCTTCTGAGACGGGCCGCTTCCAACTAGACCCACTGCAGAAGAGCATAAGGGCAGCCTTTCTGAAATCTCTGTTTCATAATGTACTCGAGGTAAAAAAAAATGCATTTTTCTTAGCTAAGCATTTGCATCACGCACATTTCTCAAAATGCTGAACTACATTTGTTTGTCCACTAGCCATTTCACTAGGTAGCGACTGTATTTCAGCTCTTTTGTGGCCATGTTGAAACCCTTTATTTTGGATTTGAGAAGACCCTAAAGTGAAACAGTAATGTGACTTAAACTCATAAATTATTCTTTGCAAACTTATTGTCATTAATTTCATCATTTTATGTGCAATATTAGAAGAAAAATCCATATCAGTTTCATCTCTGAATTCCTCACCAAAATTTTGAGGAGATGGCATCATGAACCCTGTCCCTTTAGTTCGTGTTCTCATCACGTTCACCCAGTCAAATTTTCTAAAGCATGCCATGTTAGGTCTGTGGCTTCCTTAGAACACGTTGTATATCTCTTTTATCCATAAATAATCATGTGCACCTTTGTAGACACCATCCAAGATGCATGCTGTGAAGCATTCGAGTGCTGGTACCTCCCAGCGGCGTTGCCGCTTCTATTTTATTTTAGCACACATTCTGGCTTACAAGTTGTTTTCTCTGTGCAAAAGCGGTGCCATTTGTAAAGTAAAAAGGTAATTTACTAATAGAATAAAAATTGTTTTTGCATTAGTTTCCCTTAATGAACAAATACTAGTTTATAAAATGGTAGAGTAGTCTCCCAGGGAACCCTATCTGCCTGTTGTTGGTAACAAGCAGCTAAGTATTTACATTTATTCAAACGGAATTATCACATGAATAGAAACAATTGCAGTGGCACTCATGTGTCATGTTACTGTTTAATTGAATAAACATATTGTGTAGTCAGTTACTAGGTGCCTCCTTTGTACATTGGTCCTATGTGTAAAGCAGCGCAGTGGTAGTTCAAGCGTTGAGTGTGCTGCCGTCTACTAAGAATAAACAGCATCAGGCAAAACACGAAAACAAAATTACAAGCAAATTATGTTAGCTTGCCACAGCTCATTGTTAAAAGGAAAAACCATTTGAAAATGGCTGCCCCAGTTCAGAAAGGATTAATATGACAGATTACATTGATTAACATCTGTAAATAGACAATCGCACGGGGTGATAGAGTTAATCATAATGCACTTTGCAATCATCTCCATCTTATTGTCTCAGTCTTGCCTGTGGTGTTCGCTGGCACCACTTGCTGCCATTATAAACCGACTGGCACAACAACACAATTTGACCAGTTTCAGACAGCCTTTCAGACAGAACTGCACGATAGGGAAGAAAGCATGAAATGCCACAGTCATCTCATAAAGTTGAAACCCTTTATAAGAGACACTGATATAAGAGACACCATTCGTCTATGCGGTTGGCTGCCCTATCCCTCTTATTCGGTTGGACCTCTTTTAACAGACACATCTTTAAGAGTAGTTTGGTATAAACAACAAAATATGTTAAGTTTTGGTCAGCAGTGTTTCTTGTGACAGATATTTTATTTTCAAGTGCAGCTCTGTTGTCTGCTAACTACTGTTAATTCAGTAAGGAAACAAAGTGAAGTGATAATCAAGTAATGGCAAAAAGTTGTGGAGAAGCCAAGGCGGTAACGCGGGTTAGGTGACTGCCGGATCTTGCACTCATTTTGGTAGTGCAGATAAAAACATACAGACGCAAGGACAAGACAAGTAGACCAGACATTCCATTAAGCATACCATCAAACATCAAGGGTACGCTTTGCAACAGGCTGTAGCTTCTTTCATGGGCTCTTTAGTTGCAGCAGTGCACCCATATCGAAATAAGGGCCGATCAGAAAGTGAGAAACATGGCACCCTGTTTATAAGAGGCCGCTCATATAAGGTACAGAAACTGCTACATGGTGCTTGTGTTCTATAAAGGGGTGCGACTTGTATTATAAGTGGAGACCTTTGTATCATTCAGGTTCGTCTCTCCGCATTCCGGCTTCTGACCACCGAAGGTTGCCCGCTGTTTGAACATGGCAGTGGTCTTCAGTGTGCGCTGCAAGATGTTGCAAGCAAATACCTCTCTAGTCCTAGGCCTCAGGATAATGCTGTTGGTGCCTTACTTCAGCACCTTTGCCTCGCCAAGTAAGCATCCTAGCCCTGGCCAATCCAATAAACATAATTTTGTTTTAGTATTGGTTTTTGTGTTATTTTATACTCATGTTGACTTAAAAAGTTTTTTTCTCATTATGTTTTACAAAGCATCACTAGATGTCAGTGCTTTGCTGCTGTGGTGCTGCAAAGAGTGGTGCTTGAACCGACGAAGCATGTGGTTATATAATAATAATAATAATAATAATAATAATAATAATAATAATAATAGCAGTTATTATTAATGCTCTGTTACCATGATTATTGTCCATGTCCATTGTAATACATACTCATCATTATTAATGATAAGTGTATATACTGGTGAGAGACCTGGTGCTCTCTGGGCCCTTGCACCATAAAAAGCCGATTATCATCATTATACTGGTGAGGGAACTGAAGGACAAATTGTATATTTCGTAATGATAAAAAAATATTTTTGATAAAAAGAGAAAGAAAAAAAAAGCACTGCAGGGAAGTTAGAAATGAAGTTCAGTATTGTTAAGTCTGGATATTTTTTCTCTCCGTGTATTTTTCCCCCAGCCTGAAAAAGGAGCCGAGGCAGCTTGCTGCAAAGCTAGAGGGAATCTGTAGCTTGGGCGAGAAAGCCTTATCGGCATTCCAGTGTGATCCAGTATCTGCATCAGCTAGCTTTCCGCTTCATGGTAACTATTTTTTTTTGTTTACTTCTATTCAAACTTGATTAGTTTGCATAGCTTTTATTCTAATATTACTTACCTGAATTTAAGAACAAGAACATTGTGCCAACCGGGTTATTCAATTGTGAATTGTGGGAGGCAGTTATAAAGGTATGACATAAACAACAGATGGAGGCGAAATGTTGAGGCCCGTGTGCTGTGCGATGTCAGTGCACGTTAAAGAACCCCAGGTGGTCGAAATTTCCGGAGCCCTCCACTACGGCGTCTTGCATAATCAGAACTGGTTTTGGGACGTAAAACCCCACAAAACAACATAAACAACAGAAACCAGATTGAATAAGGTTTGATAGTGTTGCCAAGTTTACTTAAGCTCACTTAACTTTTAACTTTCCAATGCCCGGCAATTTGAACATGCAAGGAGAGATTCTTTTTATTAATCTGCTTAATCAATATGCCATGAATTTTAGTTTTTGTTGTCATGCACTCACTTATTTTAATAGAAGACATAGCAGTCGTAATTTTTATCATCAACATATATAGGTACAGTAAACAAATCTTTACAGATAGGCATATCTTGGGTTTTGTCGCTACAAAGTGATTTTTGCATATTTGAACTTGAAACATTTTTTTTTTTTACAATGAGCAAAACAGAACGAAAATACGGGTGGGCGGTTGACGATTGCTGGGCACTGGAGTTGAAAAAAAAAAAAGGTAGAGCTTTTCCACGTTCATGGTTTCAGAGCTGGATGCGAATATTGCTTTTCTTTTTTTTTTTTTCGAAAATATACAAACAAAACATGCTTACTCATTGTAAATGTGGCTGTATTTTTTAGTGTGAACAATTTAGAACACCCACATGAAATGTAAACACTTTTTGATCACTGGGGAGGATTAGTTGGCACAAGTTGAGCTGTCACTTTTCACAAGGAGCATGCCTTATTTTCAGACCATTTCATTTCTTACCGGATACTGCATAACTTTGTGAAGTGTATTTTGCATACGGCATGCACCGTACAAAGCAAGAAAGACAATGGAAAGTCATACTACACACGCAAAAGTTACTGTCATTTGTTATAACATTGGTCTTCATTGCAGGTCTTCTGTTGACTCTGGTGACCTGCCTAAGCGACGTCAAGTGCATACTGGCAGCCGCGCAGAGTTGCAGCGTCGATGGGGAGAACAGCAACCTAGTGTGCAGAATTCTGGACAGGGCATTATGTCTAGCCAAGCGGTCTCTCTTTCACTCACTCCTTGTCATGGTGCCAAGGAACAAACAACACGCTCTTGGTTAGTACGTGCAGTTTGCCTTGCAGCTATTTGTAATTGTACATTGGGACCATTTAAGGACAGTTCACTTTGGCTGCTGATGGCAGAATGTTTCCGTAATTTTACAACTAGAATCCCGGCAAGGCTGCTGATGACAGAATGCTTCCGTAATTTTACAGCTAGCATTCCGGCAAGGCAATTTGTACAGTTGATGGTACTGTAGTCATTATTGCAAGCAATCTGCAAGCGCAGTTTGGTTATTATGACATGAGCATTATAGGTGGGGTTGTCCCTGACACAGTCCACCAATTAAATCACCTAACATTAAGGAAAGTGACATAATAACAGAGCTTTTGGAATGGGCCATAGGCTTCTTTTGTGGTCAATTTAGTTGTAGTGTGCACTTATTGAAATAAGGGTTCATCATGAAGTTAGAACATGGCACCTTGTACCTTGTTTATAAGAGATGCCTCATATAAGGGACAGAAAGTGCACCATGGTATGTGTCTCATAAAAAGAAGTTCAACTATAGATTGAAGTATTTTCTGCCATTGTTTTCTGATGCTGCCTAGTTTCCTACAAGCATTTTTACTGTTTCTGCTTAAACTTGCTGGTTGATGTCTTGTTATTTTCATTGTGTTGTTGCCCAAACATTGTTCTTACAACATGTTTGCAAATGTAGGTGCATAAAAAACCAGCTCGTATGTATTCTTCAGGTGCAACATCTGCTGTTTCACCGAACAGAGTGGCACCTTCCTTTGAGGACACAAACTTAGCATTTGCAGAACTCATCCGAGACCACGAGACAGCTCAAGAGATCAAGTTTACGCGAGAAGAGCGGCAACAAGTGGAAGAAAGGCTGGCATCTTTCTGTTGGCACACTATCAAGGTAATATTAAATACAGTAAACGCTCGATAATTCAAACTCTGATAATTTCAACTTTCTATTATTTCAAACAAATTTCAAATTTCTGAGTTGCCTGCTATGTTTTCAATGTATTTAAAAAATTAGTGAAGCTTTCACTAGTGGCACAAGGCTAGCAAAGAAAATGGGCACTTGGCTGGTGTGGGTTTGTCTTCAGCACACCCTCATTTCATTTTGGTCAGAGGCTTTGGGAAACACCTTGCAATCCACTGCAAGGCCAAGTGAACGCTTCTCAATGTTTCGCGCCGAGCTCAGCATAAAGATGTTCGCGCCAGACCACGGACGGTGGCAGACGCGGCACACGTGGCCTCAACTTGACACCGTCTCATCCTTTTGCTATGCTACACTATGCAGTGATGTGTAGCTAAGTGAGACGCCGTGCACCGGACAAATTTACACACACTGTCTTTGTCTTCTGTCGCTTTTGCTTGCACGTGCAACACGTGCGGCCACCAGCCGCAGTTTTGACAGTGAGATGAGGTCATGTCTCGTCATCGAGACAGCAGTATATGTAAATAAAGAAGAAGTGCATGTGCGAACACTGCACAGTGGGTTTAAACGCTTTCTTCTCTTGACATGCACTAAGACATCTCTTCTAGATTTGGACGACTATTGCCACCTTCAGTTCACATGGAATACGAACGAATGCCTTTCACATCAGTGCAAAGTGACTATAGCGAGTCTCAGATGTAAAACTCCAAGTCTAAATTTCTATCTTAATAAATCTGGTTTCTCCTTAACTAACCTCTGTTTGGTATGCAATGAGCCAGAAACGATTGATCACTTCCTTCTGTCTTGCCGCCGATTTTCTTCACTCCGCCGAATGTATCTAAATTCAATGTTCCATAAACTTTGTTTACCTTTAACAACACCAAATCCTTTATCGTTTGGTGCCTCTCAGGATGGTACAGGCCGTCATGCTGTTTTGTCAGCATTACATAAATTTATCGAAGCCTCCGGAAGATTACGCTGCTAGTGCTGTCGACCATAGAGTTTCGTTCCCAATGTTTCTTTTAGTAAATTCTAATTATTATTTTTAATTAGAACCCCTTCCTTCCTTTTTATATCTTCTAAGATTTTGGCCTTGGCCTTTTAATTTGCCTGCTCTCTACGTCATTACTTGTAGTATGTCCAGTCCCCCTCGTGGGTATGTGCCAACTATACAGGCCACAACAACAACAACAACATTGGGCATTGCACAGAAGTAGTGTATGCGCACTCTTGGAGACCTGAACTAATGATGATACTTTTGTGATGCACACCAGAATTTATGCAAGAAGCACAAGAGATGGCAGAAGTGTTCCTCTGGTGGCACCACCTGACAGTGTACACGGGTAGTATAATGCGTGAGTAGTAAGGAGGCAAGGAACAGAGGCAGGACAAAGTGCAGTTTCTTTTTCTTTTCTTTTTTTGCTTCGAGTGCAGGGGGAACTTTGTCCACTTTTCTGATTGGGATTGAAATTGCATGCCCAAGTATAAATCAAGACTCTATTACAGTAGAACCTCGTTATAACGAACCCGGATATAACGAACTATTGGATATAACGAAGTAATCGCAATTCCCCTTGAAATTCCTGTAGATTAAATTGATATTGGTTATAATGAACTAATGGTTATAACAAAGTAATTACTGCTCCCCCTTCAACTTTGTTATAACGAGGTTTTACTGTAACTGTAAATATATCTTTTATAGAAATATTTCGTCAATGAAGAAGCTTGAAAAAGAAAAGCGAAATCTGGCAAATTTTGCTAATTGTGTGTAAGAGCAACTTGGGAGTGAGTTGGATGAATCAAAATATTACTCTAGTTCTGCAATAGATAACATGTTTCATTTGTGAATGTGTTGGCTGCTTCAGTGTAAGTGTTCCTAGCGCAGCAATAGTGTGTTGGTGAATTATTGCTCGTTTTTCTAGAATGCCTTTTTGCATTCGATTCATCATTGACAGTGACCTTTAGTATTGCTTGTGTTTTTATATCTCTTTATCCATACATTGCTGGTTTTTAATTTTTTTGTCACCATGACTTTTTTTTTATGCACCCTTTCCTTGGCTGCATGGCCCTGTTTCCCAGTGTCATGTTGGGCAGACTTGTGCCCAGCACAGGTTTGCCTAACATGGCAAAATTGTGGCAGCGCAAGTTTATCATATTAAGTGAGCCCTTTATGGGCAAACTTGTGCCCAGCGCAAATTAGCTCATTAAAGCGCTCACTCTAACATTTGGCTGCCGCATTCTTCCTCGTCATAGCCATGTGACAATACTTTCGGCCGCTCGTATAGTGGGTCGCATGTGTTGTGCTGTATCTGCACAGCAGCGCGTTTTATGAGGCATCACTTCTGATTTTGCTGTGCCATTGCAGAACTCTTGTTTGCTGTTGGACCTTGTGGCAACTGTTTCACTGAAAGACAATGGAGTAACTTATGCATTGGATGTCTGGGCACTACATGACGTTGTGAATGCCATGGTAGCAGTCATGATTGGATGCAGGCATCGAGTGAGTGGGTATTTGATGCTTTTTAAATGTAGTTTTGTTAACTAGATACATTTTATCAGAAGAAAGTTGAATGTTAACGAGCATGTGTAGATGTACACTGAACAGACACACACGAACAATGCATCATTGCGGCACAATTATGTGTGAATTTTGATATGTACTCACATGTTCAGTGTCACCCGGCATCTTGTGGACCGCATTTGGTTGCTGAAAATTTTTGGTCTGTTTGTGCCACTGTCATAGTAATTATTATTTCACATTGAGTATGGGAGAATCACTGATTTGGGTATCTCTATGTGGAAGAAAAAATAAACTGAAGCTTGACGTGGTGTGGTACACCTGCAGTTACAGGGCAGTATGAGAACAGGCTATTACTGCTTGCAGCATGTTGGAATAGCAGCCTGATGCACTTACTACTTTTACTACCGTTATTGCACACTAAGCATAACATATGCCTTGGAAGGACAGAACAGGTAGATGACCGTAACTGTATTTCTGAACTGTAGCGCAGGAAAACTACCGTATTTGCTGTTGTATTAGAGAACACTGTTACAAGGAAACTGTTCTGCTATTCGACGCATCATTGCACGACTGTCTTGTTTCCCTAGGGAGCAATTGAGAGTTGCTGCGAGTCCTTGAAAAGCCTCTGCCAAGTTCTTTCCAGCAGTGCAACCACAGAAATAGCTGATATTCCATTCAATTTCTTAAGAAAGGTACGTCTGAAAGTTGAGCATGTGAGCTGGTGCATACTGCATTTGTGTGACCTTCCTCTTTGTTCTTATATCTGAAACCTTGATGAATAACATAATCTGTACTGTTCATACCTTGATAGCCCTATTTACATGATCTTATAGCAGTACTGTGATGGCAACCTCAAGAGTATTTCATTCGGTTCTAATTTTCGGTTATAATGAATTACATGAAAAATAGCAATTGCTATAGCAAATGTGCTTTGAATACACATTTATAACAAGATATTGAATTTAATTAAGGTATTTCCACATCATATTGAATTTGCTATAATGAAATTTGACTGCATGCACTTCATTAAGTTTTGTGTTACGCTAAGTTACTGATACCTCTATGCATAACTTACAGGCTCTGTCGTCACTAACATCGAGATCAAGATCCTCCTCCGTCACAAGGCGGTCAGCAGGCCTCCCATTACTTGTCAGGGCACTTCTTGAAGGAGAAGTAAGAAATGTGAAGGTAAGTCCAGTTGCTAGCAAACATTGAAACAAATTCTTAAAACAGAAATGTGCATTGTGTCGATGTGTGAAATAAATGCTTGATCTTTAGGACATATGTTTGTAAGAAGAAAATTGAGAGTAAACTGGAAGCTTTCTTGCGTTTTGCTGCTGGTGCTATTAAGACCATAGTGCCAACATCACCCCAGTGCATAAAAAGATGCAACAGTAGGCCTTGTGTTTAGTTCACTGAGCTTGCATTTCGAGACGTTAGGCTCACAGTAGCAAGTATTATGAATTGGGCTCTGTGGAGTGTTAAGTCTATTTAAATAAACGAATACAGTTGGGGGCACATTGTTGCTGCCTTGATTTTATCGTTCCAGCGTAGCATGTCCTGGACTGTGGAACACTTGAGCTGTGTCATCAGAGAGTGTGCCGAGCAACATGACAGGTCTGCGTGCACAGTGGATCTGCCCCAAGCAGAAGCGCTGCACGTTCTCTGTGCAGTTGTTGGCTCTGCGTCCCTGACGGCTGCGGTGATGATGCACCTTGGCCGCATTCTGTGGTTTTGCTTCGAAGGCTTGGCATCACCTTTCTGGCTGGTGAAGAATGCAGCACACCAGCTCTATGGTACGCTTCTTTACAACTATTTTTTAAGGCTAGATGTGGATATTGTGAAGTTGGGAGGGTGTTTTAAAGAAAGAAAATTACTGACCCCACGCCTAGCCTTACATGTGTATCATTATGAATACGTCTTCCTCTCATGCAGTCAAAGCTTTTAGGAGTAAATAGAAGTTAGACAATTGTTGGTACCATAACGCTCAGGTGATGCAAACAAAAATGACCAGCAACAGTCCTAGTTTCAGGCCAAATGGCACAGGTATTATGGATAATCATGTATCCACGCTTTCTTATGTCCTGCATTACAGAGGTAAACTCTAGTTTTGTTCTGTGGGTTTTGCTTGTGTGTGTGTGTGTGTGTGTGTGTGCATGCGTGAACATGTGTGTATATGTGTGTGTACGTGTGCATGTGTGTATCTAGAAACCTATTCATAGAACAAGCATCATTTGCTTTCATTTTTTTCATCCAATGTAGCAAATGGCAATTAGACCAAACAGTTATGGAGTTGCGGTTTGGCATTTATTAACATACCTCTGTCCTGGCCTTGAATGGGCATAATATATCACAATTTCTGCAACTAGTGCTCTTTTCTTTTGCCACAGTAGCACGCTGATGAAGCTTGACTAATTGTATTACGTGGAGTCACAAGTTGGGGAGGGGGGGGGGGGGCTAAATATAAGATTTTGTTCTTAGTGTACCCCCTGGACTAGAAAAGCAGGAATACTATAATTATTACACTTTAACCTCGTTATAACAAGGACAGATATAAGAAATTATTTGTTAAATGAATTATATAAAACATGGTTTCTTATACAGGTTCACATATACATCTTATGCGAAATATAAGGTATAATGAAGTAATTTATATGTTATAATGAAGTGTAATGAAATTTGTATACACATATAACAATCTTCCCTCCCCCTTGGCTTTTTTCTTTTTCTAATGTTAGGCGTGACAGCACCGCGAGTGTTGGGACTGAAGAAGACGCGAGAAGAATTTGTTGGCCATGATGCCATGACTGCACTGGACTTGTTTGCAAAGTTTCCAGATCTGCGGGTTTTGTTTCTGAACAAACTTGACGGCTCCATTGTCAGCACCCACGACTTGTACTTTTTCCTCGACTTCCTCTCTAGACTTAAACCACCTGCCAGTGGCCAACAAGGACTGTGAGTTGCAGTTGTCTTTTTGTTTGCTATATATATAACAAAGTATTGCTTATAGCTAAGTAAATTTTACATGTTTATTAAAGCTATATATGTTTGGGACATGTTAATATTCTGAGAATGAAAGCATAACACTGGGAATTCTGATGTGAATCTATGGCAGATGGGGTAGGATGTGACTAAAGGAGCACTGAAGATAAACACTACTAAGCTAGAGTGCTTTCTGCTATGTTGCTGTAATAAGTTACTCTTTCAGATTTATTTTAAGTGAGTAGAAGGACTGTAGACACATTATATAAAAGTTCGAATTATTCCTGCTCAATGTACCTCAAAGTTTTTTCAGACAGGGTAACCATAGTTAGTGCACATTTTTGGTAATTTTTTCTAGAAAGCAATGTCTAGTGCATTCATCATTCAGTACAGAGCGACATAACGTAATGGTGGTTACTTGAATTTTTCTGTGTTGAAGTTCAAACAGCAAGGAAGCAGTGTTAGAGTCATGCCTCAATAACACAAATATGGATATAACAAATCATTGTTTATAACGAAGCACATCAACAAGTATTATCTTTAATGCAGTGTTATAAACATACGGTTATAATGATGTTCCGGATATAGTTAAACTATTTTCATGCCAGTTGTAACATCTTAAATGGGGTTCGTCTGTGTATGATGTTACCTGTAAATGGAAAGGTTAATTAGAATGGCTTGGGTAAAAGAAAGTGTGCAATAGTTGGGATCAGCAAAATGTTAATGCAGTGTTCCATGCCAAACCACAATATAACGAATAATGATATAACAAATTATCAGTTATAACAAAGTAAATGGAGAATAATATTGCCATCAAAACAGTGTTACAAATATATGCTTACAATAAATATATTTTCATATCTAATGGACTTTGCTATAATGAAGTTTTACTGTATTATTACAGGGAATCTCTGAAACCATTTCAACAGGGTGTGCGCAATCACCTGGGCTGTCGTTCATGGAAGCTGCGCCTGCTGGCCGCAAAGTGCATCTCGTCTTTTTGCCAGTCAGCCCAAGAAGAGGCCATGCTTTTGATAGAAAATGTCTCAGCCCATTCCCAGAACAGTGCCCATGCACACCTTTATGCCATTAATCTTCTCCTGAGGAACAACCCTGTCTGGTTAGTGCAGAAGTTAGAAGTTGTTTTTTTCTCATGGAAAATGGACCTCAGAACAAACTGATAACATGACTGTCTGCAATTAAAAGATTGATATTTACACGATTGTAAGTCGACCCATTTGCTTGAAATGTGAAGTCCAAAGTTGTGGGGTCAACTTGCACGAAATGTTTACCGCCAGTTATGTTTCTTCCTTCTTTCTCCCTTTTTCTTTCTTTTTTGTAATCTATTTTCGGTAAGGATGGGAGCTGAACTGCATTCTGGCTGACTTGCAGTTGTATAAATACAATAACCCATAACTGTGTGTGTGATGCTGTAATTCAGGTTTCAAGCTATTACATACGCTGAAGAGCATGACCATACCAGTGCATTGTTTGCACCTTGCAAAGTTTACACAAAGATGGTGCGGCCTTTACAAGACTAGTATATACAGTATGTGTGTGTGCATTTCCGTACAGTTGTGTATGTGCACTATAACCTAGCACAGTGCTGGCAGCATGACGACCCAGTGCCATAACCAGTTGGCAGTAAGCACATGACTGAGCATATGTAGCATGGTAATGCTTTTCAGCATTTTCAGCATGCAAGTTGACAAATTGAGGCATTTGGCATAGTACTCATAATGCTGGTGGTTTTACATCAGTTACATTACGCAGACCATCAGGCTGGTATGCCTGCTGTATCATATTTGGCAGACTGCCTTGACAAGGCCACTATTGTGAAGCATTTAGTTGCTTCCACAGTGCTGTTTCTTCTATCCATCAGGAACCACTGATGGTTCCATCAGGAACCATCAAGCACCATCCAATTAGTCCAAGCGCAGTGCCGAATGTTGCTGTCCACATCAACACGTCACCCTTCATGCAAAGCTGCCAGCTTTCTTGCCCCCTTAGCAAGGGTCAAATAAATGAGATTTTGCTCGGACAGCTTACTGTAATATTTGCTGACATTGTAATTGCACTGTAATTGCAATGTTAAACCAATTTTTAGGTCAGTAAACTTGTAAAAAAGAGAGCTTCAAGAAAAATCAATATTCAGAGGTAAATATTTATACTTGATTTGTATTAGAAAATTCTTGTATTTTCACTTGCTTAGTTCTTCGTAAATATCACTACATTTAGATATCTAACTTTTATGTGTACATTATTATTAATATTATTGCTGTTGTTAACTTCAAGCTTAATATTACAGCCATGTCAGCAAGCTTTTGAAAGGAACATTTACTGTTGCATAAGTGTGGTGGCACTTAGTGGCCTTAGTTGCCCTTGGACTAGTAAAGAATACCTGCAATAATAACAGTAAGAAAAACAGCTGCCATAATGTTGGATATTTTTTCACTCACAAGATTACCTAGATGAGCATATCGATACGTCAGGCTTGTGCATTGTTATCGAGTTTCATTTTGTTGACTCGGTACATGACACATTGAGTTCTCACCATTCTCTGCAGTGTGCCAGACGTAGCCAAGTGGTTCCAGCAAAGTGATAGTCTCAGCAGGTTGTCCTGGGCTTTGTCATCAAACTTCTTTGTGAGGATGGAGTTTCTGGACTTGCTCGACGTGCTGTCTGCCAACGGTGGCCACACTGAGTTCCAAGAGAAGTTGCGGAAGACGTTTCTGTCTGACGCTGCCGACACCGCTAGCCTTAAAAAGGCAAGATTTCACATTTTGTTTGCATGTGCAGTGGCTTTCCATTACACTGCTGCATTTGTGGTCACAGGTTCAATAGTGGTCATTAGTGCATTTCAGTTGTGCCGCAATGTAAATACGTTCTTGCGCTTAGACTTGGATGCCCAGTAAAAATCTCAGGCAGTCATATTTACTCTAGAGTGCACCAGCACTCTGTACCACATGATGAGATGGTGTTCGGGGCTCAAAAAGCTTATAATTCCCTTAAATAATTTTTAATTTAGTAAAGCATATTCTTATTATTGCCAGTGATAGTCTAGGCTTGGCCACTACATCTCACAAGTGACAGGGACTAAGTTAGAACCAGAAAGCATTGAAACTAGCAACTGTTTTAAAGGTCTGTGTTTTATTTTTATCATTAACTCATCTCGGCCACAGTGGTTTTACATTGCCTATGGTGCTGAGGTGCTGACCCAAAAGGTGCGGATTCAGCACTGGCCACAGTGGTCCCATTTGATGGAAGCAAAATGATAGGGGCCCACATGCTGGTGGTGATGGTGCACATTAAAGAACCCTGGGTTGTTGAAATTTATGGAGCCCTCCACTACGGTCTGCCTTATAATTGTGATATCATGGTTTTGACACACAATACCCCAGCAATTACTATTATTAATTACATTTTGGTTTGTGATGACACCTTCCCACTAGAGCTGCACGAATAGCAAAACTTCGCATGCATAGCGAATTCAAATATTTGTGTTCAAGTGCGAATCAAATAAAATATTTTTGAATAATTTTCGAATATTTTTTTTAATAGTGCCATGTCAAATTATGGGAAAATGTGCTGTTAAACATGGGCAAAAAAGATTTATTGCATGACCGGTGTACTGGAAGAACTTCACTGCAGTACACGAATGTTAGCTTTCCCGCAGTATGCAAGTGTTAGCTTTGCCGCAGTGCACGAATATTAACTTCGCCGCAGGACACGGATGCTATCTTTGCCGCAGTACATGAGTGTTAGCTTCACTGCAATACACGACTGTTAACTTCGCCGCATTACACGAACGTTAGCTCAGCCGCAGTACATAAATGTTAGATTCGCCGCAGTACACAGATGTTATGCGGCAAAGCATATTACACGCAGGAATGGACCACTTGTCACAAGACATAGCATATTTTTTTCCCCTTTATTACCAACTTCAAATAATTTGGATAGTAAATGTTAAGTGTGAATCGATTTGAAAAGCAAACGCTACTAGAAAATTATTTGAAATTTCGAATATTTGCACACCCCTACTTGCCACTATTTGCTCCATGTTCTGTTGTAGTATTTACTGCTAGCCATGTGTAAGTGACCAATGTGGAACTCATCATTGCCTTTGCATTGCATCAAACTTCAGCTGCCTGGAAGTGTAATGTGGAGACAAAAGCAAACGGAGTGGTGTCTGAGAAGGGCTGCACACCTGTGCCCATCTGAAATAGTCACCATGATTCAAAAGGCAAAGGCATGCGATGCCATGATGGAAACTGCTCTCAGATTTCTTACTCTGCATGCACAGCAGCCTGACTGTAGGATCACATCGCATGTTTGGTGCGAAGTGGCGGTAAGTTATTTTGTATTTAAATTTTGTAGTCTCGTTCACTTGTACTATCTTTGCTCGTTTGTGTATGAGTGGTGCGAGGTTCCTTGCAGCATAGCCCAGCAAGAAGCGACATAAATGTTGGTGGCAGAGGTGATGTAGTGGATCGTGAACGTACAGGTTCTTTCAATATGTGACCTGCTGGTAAACATGTTTGCACTGTCGTTTTTTAATATGACATAGCAAATGTCATTTTCACACCTTTACCTGCTCTTTATGAGCAGTTCTTTGCAATAAGCAGCTAGTGTGAGGAAATGCTGGACATCTAATAGAAAAATTGATATTATAGTGTGGTGGAGCCTCTCTTTTATTGTAAATTGCAGACAGCCTGTATGCACTTGTGCATGCGACTCTTGCTCGCCTCATATTGTAGTCTTGTTGCATTCCAGGTAGGCCTTGTGACTTACCTGAACGGCAGCTCAGGTCTGCCAGCCCAATCTGCAGATGTTTTGGAGTTGCTTGAAGTGCTTTTGCATAAAAAAGAAGTGGCTGACAAATGTGTTAACCTCAATTGGTTGGCGACATTTCATCACATCACTGTTGGGACATCACTTGTAGCAGGCACCACAGTGAAAGCCCTGTCTCTGGTGGCATGGTCGCACTGTTTAAAGCATTATTTAGAAAAGCTCGACTGGTGAGTATTATTTTACACATCCTGGATAATGCCAGAGTATAGCTGTGTACAATTAATATTGGTGGTGTTTTAAGTGCAAACTCATGGCATGACTGTCTTATAACACAATTTAAAAGCCTGGAGACCAGAGCAACGTTTTCTTCCTTTTCTTTTCTTAGCAGGTTTGTGGTCTTCTGGAAATCTCATATAAACATATTTTCTAACATGGATAGCACTCGTGACTTCCTATATTGTAATTTAGAATCATGATACTACTTTTTAGTACAGGCAAAACAAATGTTGATCCAACTTAACAGGAAAAAATACGTTCAGCAAGCACACAGGTTAACCACCTCCACCATTTTATACACAAAGTGAAACATCATTTTTTTTTATGATAATGGCAGCGGTGTGTCAATTATGTGCAATAAGCACATAACTTAGTATTACTCTAGATTGTGTCCGTATCTTGAAAATTCATTTGCATTTTCTTGTTTTATTGTTTCTTTTTCTGTTCAAAAGTGTGATTCTTAAGTCTGCAATTGTTACCTCTAAATAAATGTTATATTATGCAAATAATTTATCCTCTTGTATGCCTGTGTTGTATAGAAAAGGAACATGTAAAACACTTGTTTTGTGAGGTAGCACATACAGCTGTGGAGCCTGAACCTTGTTTTCACATGTCCAGCTGCCCTCCCGAAGTTGAAAGAAGTGCCGAGTTGTGGATTTCAGCCATTACATCTGCCGTGAATAACCAAGCACAGCTGGCAGCTACGGCGGACATCTTTCGGATGCATGCAGCTCGTTCGCTTCGCATTGCTGGCGATGCTGTGTTCACGTGGTCTGCTTACAAGTGTAGGCCACGCAAGTCAAAGCTTCTTCAAAGGTGATTTTATAAATGGTAGCCTGTGCATACTTCCCCACTCTTTGTGGACCGTGTCAGTCACTCAGTAATGTTGCAGCATACTGAAGACTGGTTTGCTCTCATCATTTTTTAAACCAAAGTGTACAGCTGTCAGATGGTTGACACAAATATCTCACAGCATGGCCTGGACTAGCTTGGACTGGCGCCGACACCACTCAGTGTTTGGTGCTGTTTGTTTACAGCGGCTGCCGACAGCTGGAGCACAGCTTGATTTGGCTGGTCAACTTGCCTTTGCTTGTGTATGACTGGTGGGTGGGTTGTTTTCAGGGCTCACATGAGAGCACAGCCATAAACAAGTGGAACGGACTTGTCTGTTGAGGGCACACTCTCCACTGCTGAGACACAGGTGGAAGACAAGTTGATCAGTGAAATCGAGCTGCACTCCAGTTGTTGTCACACACCACAAACAAACAGCACTCAACACTTTATGGTGCTGTGTAAGCCGGTTCAGACTATGCTGCAGAGTGTTCACATCGAGTGCACAGTCGCATTTTACCAGTATTGACGTATGGGGCAGAAGTCTTGTTCTTTAGAAAGAAGTTTGAGAAGGAGTTAAAAAAATGCTCAGTGAGTTCCAAAACAGTTCCATACCATGGCAGCGAGTGTTCCAAACTCACCACCATGGCTACGAATAGTGCTGACCAGGGGTTTATCCAGATCTAGATTTTGGAGAAGAGGGGGTGTCACACACGGTGTAACCAAAACGCGTGGGTGTGTGGATACCAAGTCATTGGTTATCTGGAAAACTCTTGGAGGGGTGCCAGGCTCCAACACTGGGGGGGTGTTATGGAGGTGTTGGGGGAGGGAATGTATAAATCCCTGGTGCTGACTAACACTCCCTGGATTAAATGTACAGGAATACCCAATAAAGTAGATGAGGGAGTGACCGCTGTTGTAGATCGGTCAGTACAGCATTGGACACGTTATCCGAAGGTTTTGGGTTTGGTTCCTACCAATGGGCAAGTGTTCTTAGTCCACTTTAGTTCCTTACCATTTATGTCATAATTACTACACTACAGCTATAGACTACAATTGACATCTCCAATGCCTCCCTTGGCCCCATCATCTGATGGATTCATTAGGTTTTGTCTAACAAAGAAACAAGCCATTGATACATTCCCCTTTTATTAAAATATCATGTTGACATTCGATAGTTTATATTCTATTATTATATAGCTTATACCCTATAGTAAATATTAAAAATTAAGAGGAAAAATAGAGCTGGGCAGGTCATTCTAATGCATAGGACAGATAGCCAGCCATGTGTTAGTGTGACAGGAATGGCTGACAAGTAAAAGGAAGCATGATCAAGAGGAGCAGAGAACTAGGTGACGTGATGAAATTGGGAAATTTTCTGTCATAGAATGAGATAACCTGGCACAGGACAGGGCGGAAAATTGTAGATAGGTGAAAGAAGCCTTTTTCCAGCACGTTGCTTATATGAGGTTATAATGGTTTTAAAAAAACATAGTGTGTGCATGCGTATAACTTCATTTGCACATTATCATCTGAACTACTCTTGACATTGTCTGTTTATTTCCAGCTTGTTTAGTGCAACATTCCGGCTTCTTCAAGACGAAGACCCGCAGGTTCGCTCTGAAGCTGCTGCTGCTCTGCCGCTTACAAGTGCTGAACCACAGGTACAGACAAATGTTGATATGAAAAATGTGGACACAAAAATTATCGGATTTAACAAAACAAATGAGAAGTGGTCTTACCATTAGTGCAGTGCTACAAATATACATTTATGACAAATTTTTGGAGATAACAAATCAACCTTTCTGGTAGAGACGAGTTTGTTGAAACAAGGTTAGACTGCATGTAACAGGGGTAACTGAGAAGGGGGTTTATAAATAATTTGTATTTCAATGTGACTAGCACCAGTGTGCATATTTGATGCATAAGAGGAACGGCAGTAGGGTCAGTTTTGGTGGCACCATCCTGGTGCAAGGACACAATGGAACAGAGTTTGTATCATACATTCGCAGCGCTGATACTAGGCTAGATACTTTTGCACTGTTTGTTTTTTTATGTTTCATGTGTATGTCAGATAGCCACTTACTTTTTGCTTTAACATAAAGTTTTGTTCTTTCTATATCTTTTAAGGGATGTCCAGGGCTCAATTTTATTGATGCAGTTGAGAACGGAGACAGCACAGCACATTCTAAATTAAAGATATTCGGCCCTGTATAATGATCTGGGACATAAATACAGTTAAATCTCACTGATACAATACCGCTCAATGCATTTTTTTTTGGATGATGCGTTTTTTTTCTTCTTTTGTTCTCGGCCAATACCCTTATGCACAAGGCATTTTCATATGGTTGATATGATTTTCGGTTGATAAGTTTTATTTTTTGGGCTCTCATAAAGGTAGTATCAATGACAGTCTAATGTAGTAATACATTAAAATGAATGAAGTCTTATTTCTTTTTTTTTTTGTACGCGGGAATTACTACAGCTTTGGCATGTAAAAGTAGCTTACCGTGATGCTCACTGGTCAGTTGTTTTGGACATATATAGTTAAACCCGCTTATAACAGTACCAGCTTTAATGCTATATCAGTTATAACATTGATGAGCTGCAGCACCATCAACATTTGCACATTTTCTGTGGTGAACTAACCCTCCTACAACAATGCCCCGATGCCCCACTGTTGGTTGTAACAAGCAAATCTGGCTGCTGGGTGTGCCCTATGTTGACGTAAAGAGGTAATGGAATGCTATATCTTCAAAAAGAAAACAGACTTTGGCCACTACAAGAGGCTGCTCTACTATCTTGTAGTAGAAGCCAGCTTTTCCTCCAGGGTCTTTTTGTCCCTCTTCCATTCTGCCACCCTCCCAAACATGAGCCCCACCCTGGAAAAAAAAAAAAAAAACAGTGGTCCCAAAGTTGTTCGTGACAGTACTTCAATTAGCTTCCTTTCTATAGAAAGGCCTCATTGCTATCCCATCTGGCCTGGGTAGTAAAGAGTGGGGATTAAAATAGCACTGCTGCATGGAAGCATGGAAAGTGGGGGAGGTGGGGTCTTTCAAGGCAGGTTAGGTTTGGTACAGGGTGTTATTGTTGGCCGTTGTTGCGCTCGTTGTTTTTTTGTGTGACCCTTCTAAGTTTGTCTTTTTGTAGTCTGTAAATCTCATTGATGCCTCTGTTGTTTATTTACAGTCGCTTCCTGTCCAGCCTAACGTTGCTGCTGATGTGAGTATGACAGCTTTTTCTGTATGATTAGCATCATAGGCCTGATGATATCTGAACGCCCTCAAGCTTTACATGCTGCAGTGAATTAAATAATTTAATAGCATGAACTATCATCAGTATACGCTGTCAGTATTTTGTAATGATGGTGCTTTCCTTCATAATGTGCAGTGCTCTTCAAATGAGATGCAATGGTTGACGCATGGAAGCTGGCACTGGCAGGAGCTGGTTATCACTGGGGTCAGATGCTCTCACAAGCAACATGCTCACTTCAATTTTATACCAAATAAGCCATCTTGGCATGCCCAGCATCTCCAGTGGCACTTGAAAATTGTGGCGGCTATGAAGCTCAGCTGTCGCATTTCATTTGCTGAGTGTTGTAGCTGTGTGTGCCCTCTGCTAGTATGTATATAATCTTTGGGGGGTTTGGTACCTGTTGGCTTTCCGTGGTAGTCATTTACATCTGCCTGTATTGTTATTTTGCAAGTGTGGCTCAATTTTGTGGTGTTATGGAAGAATGAGGTGATGGTTCAATTTCCACCTATGGTAGTGTATCCTGAGGCGACAATGACTGTTTGTGTGCTTATATTTAGGATAATTAGGTGTACATTGAAGAACATGAGGTTGTCAAAACCAATTCAAAACCTTCTCCACGTCCTCTTTTTGGGCTAGTTATTCATTTCAGACTATAAGTCTTGAAAAAACAATTTCCTGTTGCTATTTTTCTCTTGTTGTTGCTTTGTTTCTTCAATGCTCAATGCTTTGTAGGGAAGCCTGTGCTGTGGAATAATGAATACATAAATACACACTCAGTATAACTGAGCAGACCTGCCCTGTGATATGTTCTTTTTAAAATGTGATGTCGGTTGGGTTCAGCAGAGTTCCACTGTCGCCTGTGGTACAGACGCAAATCCGCCGTTTCCTTTTATCAGTGCTCATGTGCCCTGTTTTTAAAAAGAAGCATTACATTCATAACTGACAATGTAGGCGATGGTACTTAACTGAAGTGTAAGATAGCCTTGTTTACTCAATGCAGAAACTGTTCAGGAAGTTGGTGCTTGCATTTGAGGATGATGCATTGGAGTTGGTCACGTTCTTGTGGCGCGAGCTTCATCAGAGCAGCCCATCTGCACTTGGTGAATTCCAGCAGCTTGCAAATCCCACGTGAGTACTTTGATTTGCGCCTCCAATCGCTGCTTTTTCTCTCTGGCTTTTATTTTGCAGTGTACTTGTTGTCTTTGCGTACCTGTGTTCCTGCTAATGCTGTTCAATTTATGTCAATAATTTTACACCAAATTAATGCGACATGTATTGGCAGAATTACACTCATGAAAAACAGTGCTTTATGGTTAGCTCTCAACTCAACTGGTGCACTGTTCTAGTTGTGACAGACAGGAGAGCTCATTGTAAATTTTCAAGCATTTTAAATTATAACCGTGACATCTGTTCAGCATAATAATTCATTTGTTGCCAATACTTCATTTAGATGACTAAGGGCTCGCTCAGCCTAGTGGCTCAAGGTCACACAACTGAGATGGTCACAAGTGTTCCAGCACACAGAAGTTGTAAGATGACTGGTCAGAAATAAGTCAGTCCCAAATGGTTGCTCTTGGTTGAAAAAGAACTGTTCTCGACCAATTGCTCGCTCCTTTATTTTGCAGTTACATGGCCACAAATTCTAGCAACGAGCAAAAGCAGTCACTTTTCGGCCAAAAGTAACCATGTTGTCATGAGTAAAGGGGCCCGAGGCACCTGCCAGATGGCGAAAATAAACAATAGTGCATGAAGGAGGACAGGAGCACGAGAAAGCATGTGCCATAAACATGTCCATGCACATGATCAGTGGACAGCTGGCTCGTGGCGCTCGACCCGAGCCATGATTAAAGATTGAGGAGGCTGAGCTGGGATTCTCTGCGTGGCACCAGATGGCAAACGTTGTCCTGCCAGTGACAGACCGATGACAAGGAGCTGAGAACACCGGGCTCTCCATGGTGTGGCCATTGACCAGGCTCACGGCTGGGTAGCAGTGGTTAAACTGCAGTGGTTTTTGGTGCACCCGTGATGCTCTGCCTTCGATGGTAAAACAGTACAACTAACATAGTAATCAACAGAGAGCCAGGTCATCTTGGGGGCCCGGCACAACTTGAAAGCAGAGGCCGAGGCTGTCTTTAGGCCTAACCCGAGCAGGCGACTGCCACGTCAGCCGCGAGAGCAGGTGGCTGAGACCAACGAGTTACTATTCGCTACCTGGGCGACGACTACGACGTGTCCAGTTGAGTGACACTGGCAACTTGGACATGACGCTACCGAGGGGCTTCGTCTTCAAGCCCGCACTGTGAAGTTAGAACGTTCTGTTTGGGCAGCTACCGTGTATGTGAACGCGAGGCCCATTGTTGACGGACTGCTGTTAGGACTGTACCTAGCGTGGAGGAACGTTTAGCATCTTGGACAGATTAGTTTGTTCGGGTTGTTTTAGTTGCGTTTTCCTTGGATGTATGAATTCTTTGTGTTCTCTTGTTTTTACGTGTTACTCATGTTTCCTTTTTATAAGGTATGGCTCGTTGGGCCAGCCTCGTTGTCCAGTGTCTCTCATTCCATCTGAGCAAGTGCTCCCAAGATCTCGCCCGTGACACATGTGCATCTACTTATGACTGACCACTTTGTGACTTCTGTGCATGACCACATTTGTGACCACCTCAGTTGCGAGACTTCTGAGTCACCGGTGTGGATGATTCTCAAATTTCCAGGTAATCCTAAACGGCAGTAAAAAGTTACAAAGTTACCTTTTGTTTCAGTGTTGCGAGCCTGTTTGAGCAGGATGAAAGTGGTGTCTTTATGGAGCCAGCAATTGTATCTCAGATGCTGCATCGAGGCACTCAGGTGAGGGGACAGGACTGTAAACAACTCAAGGACCATAGAATGGACATAGTTTGTGTGCTAGTTTTGTAAGTGTGAGCTAAAGTTTCATTTAAGTGCTTTCTTTATGCCTGAAGTGCATAATCAATGCAAGATTGATGCAACAAGTAAGTCTTTTAGAAAATTTAATAGATCTCTTAGAAAATTTATTTGCAATTGTGAATTCGCAAATGGCTGAGGCACCTTATCTCAGTTTATACAAGGATAGTTTCCCAAACCTGTAAAGTTGTTTCTGCCAATTGTATTTCTGTATATTTTGTCATTTTTGTATTCTATGCTTTTTGCCCTTCCTATTTGGATTGGCAGTATGTTTAAGTAAATAAATAAATAAAATAAAATTTAATCTACAATAGCCTGTGGCTACAAGGAACTCACAGATTTCTTAATACCGAATATTAAATAATGACCACTCAATGGACAGGCTCGGTGAATAGCTCAGTAGGCAAATAAATCAGTGAACCAATCTCTTATTGCAGATGGCATTGGAGGCAGCACTCCGGAGTGGTGCAGATGTGACAAACTTTCTCTTAGATGAAGCTGTGAGACTAGCAGATGAGCTTAAAGCAACGTCCCAAGCCACTGAGGAATTTGTCCTGCACACTGGCACACCCCTCGGTGAGTTATCACCAACACCCAAGCAACTGTTGCATTAACCATTGGAGCCTGGGAAACCCCACCAGCTTTCGAGAAAGTGCAAGTACATGCATGATCTTCATATAGTAGGTAGCAAAAATGGAAATGCTCAGCACTCCCACTTCATAAAAGTGGTCGATCAGCGAAGCTGTGGAATGTTCCTGTTAAACATTTACTTATGTGTCACCTTAGTGCCTCTTTCACGGTGACTATGGAAAACCCATAGGGACTTGAATGTGAAAGCAGAAAGAAGTGAATGTACACATCTTTCATGATGATGGTGGCTTTTGCAAGCAGACATGAGGTGTTCAGGCTAGCTGTAGGCAACTTCGCTGTAATATTCATGAACTCTTAGTGCAACTCCTGTACACTTCTGTGGTTTCTGCACAGGGTTTATTGTAAACTGCACATTGAAGTAATAGTGATCATCAACTTTGTGTTATAGGTTAGAAAGTTTCTGGTTCTGTCTCTTAGAATGTTGTTAGTGAGGATAATACGGAGAAGATAAACCCAGAGTTCAGGCCGTGGTGGCTGCATTTTGAAGGAGGCGAAATGTTGAGGCCTGTGTACTGTGCCATGCCAGTGCATGAAAGAACCCCGGGTGGTTGAAATTTTCAGAGCCCTACTCTACAACTTCACTCTTATGAGCTTGGAGAATTCATCAACCGAGGGTTTCTTTTGTCTTTTTCACAGCTGGAGCATTCACGAATGCAAGCAGTAGCTTCCTTTTCAGGATGGAGAGGCGACTTTTAGTAGACAACCAAAAATGTCACACACCGTATAATCTTAGCAATGGGAAAGAGTTCTCAGAATGTGCGCATGTCTGGCTATACCAGGAACAAGCTATACCAGAACAAGCTTACAAGAAATAAGCTTGTGCAGCGGTGCATCGATATGTCATGTAAACTTTGCTCAAATCCACACCTGCAGGGTCAAACCTTGAAATTCTGGGCAGGCCGAAGCTGCACCATGCCATAGCGGTATTACAAGCTCGTGCGGATCTGATTGAATGGGCTTGCACGCAGCACAGCATGAACCAAAGTCCTGGTGATGCAATCACTGAAACGGTGCTGCCAGGTAAGGAAGTAGGTGAGCGGTCACTGCTACCAAGTGCAGCATTGCAGCTTTCACGTGAAAAATTTCACCTCGTGGATCTTTGGAGACAGCTAACCTTTATGTAATAAAGTTGTGTACTATAAGCATGTTTTTTTATGAACATTGCTTTCTATTTTTATTAGCAAGCGTGATTGTAGTAAACCAGCACACCAACAACTTCAAAAATTCAGGCCTACTCTGCGGGGTCCAAGGAGTCATGCCAGCAAAGTGCATGTCTACAGGTGTTTCAACAGAGGTTTCACTGTTAGCAGTGATTAAAAGATGGCCGCACTGCCTTGGCTTGTTTGTAATGTTCTCTGAATACTTATGTTTAGAAGTAAACGAACCAAATTAGATTTCTAGTAACGCAGTAGTAATCTTAAATATCGAATCACACTTATTATATGATGCTGACCACTTTACATAAACCTCGGATTCTAACGTATTCTTGAAAATGAAAAGTGCTGTTTGATTTCAATTATGTTAATAGAACGTCACATCTGTGTTACCTTACGACGAGGGAACTCTTGAAGTGTATTTTGCGAGACTTTGCTTATGTGCATGTTGCACAGTGCACTGCAGATTTGGGAACAAATGTTCTTGAATTTAGCTTTGGCTCAAAAGTCCTGTGGGCTTCTTGCATCTGTCCATGTTGCATGCCTCAAGAGCAATACCAACCGATTACATATTTCTGGGCCACCTGTCACAAATGCATACCTGCCAGCCCATCTGAATTTTCCCTAAATTGTACCAATTTGAATCCGTCTTACAATTTTGTGACTATTGACTCAATTTTTATGGAAAACAGGTTTTAGCTGCAGAAAAAAAAGGTTAAAATTTCTTGTAAAGCTACAGTGTTCCTTCGCTGCAGTGTGCTACAGTAGCGCAGTGAAGTTCATCAAGAGTTGGGAGTGGCCACTGGTTTTCATGAGGACCCAGCATGTTATGTAGCTTCATTACATACGAACTTGATCTCTATGGTTAGCAGTACCAACTTTAGTGGCAATAATTCAGAGCTGTACATAACGTTGCTTAACCATTGGGAAACAATATACTATTCAAACAGAAGTCTGCGGGGATATCCTTTGTGATGATGCTGTTGAACCGTCAGTTCAGGACCAAGGTTAAACCAACAGACTATTGGTTCAAGCTCGAATACTACTACTTAAAAATGCACAGAATAAGAAAACGTGTAAGCTGCGTTCAAGCTGCAGGTGATAGCTTTTAACTGAGGATAACTTTCCTGGAATGTTTTGAAAACAAATTCAAGTGAACTGAATGAAAGAAAGCCACTCCCAGTTTCTCATTTTATGTGTGCTTACATCACTGAGTTTGTGCAGCAACTTATCTGCTCTATGAACCCTCTGACAGATGCAAATAACGAGACTAACGAACGCCTGTTCCAGGCATCTTATGGTACAACGGTACAGCACCTTTTATTGCTTGCCACAATGTACAAAAATAGCGTCTGCATTGCATGCTGGGACGGGATGGGCATCTAGACTAAACACATGCTGCAAATGGCTGTCGAGCCAACTGTTAGGCATAGTAATTGTTGAGAAGAACAAAAAAAAATTCTCAATCCAAACATGAAGGAAACCCTGCTCAGACAATAATGGCTCGACATCTCTAAGCAAATAAACTTTCTAGCGCTGTATTAAAACCGAACCAAGTGCACTTTACTAAGTCATGGTGTGACAGTTCAAAAAGGCTTATTATTATACAGCCTAAAAGCACAGATAGAAGGTAAGATTACAAACATTGGAAAGCTATGATGTGCATGTTTCTTTTCACAACACCAGAAGGCAAATTGCACGGAACAGGTTGTGCATGAAATAGGTCGCAAAGTATAATTAGATGGCAGGAGATGACAGTTACAGCACAAATATCTGCTGCGACACAAGCAAGAAAAGGAAAACGCACATTTGCCGAACACTGAATTTGGCCTAAAATATTTCCATACAATTAAATGTAGTACAGGACCTTATCTTGTAGTACACATCGATTCTATGCAAAAATGCCAGCTTTTCGCAAACTCTAAATAATTATGCCCATTTTGAACGCGTATGCATTGCTTAGGCTTTTACATAACGTGCACACCGGGACGTTGAAACAAGATACAATTACAAGAAAGAGAAATTGTGTGTAAATCTTGTAGAATCAACATGAAGATTCTGAATGATCGTGGTTTATCACAGCCTAAGCAGAAAAGAGAAAAAATGCGGAAGAAAACACAGCATATGCAAAAAAGTATCAGCTGCACACAAGTTTGCAAAATAAGTGTTCCTCGCTGGTTGCGTGCCGAGCTCTTTGCATGATCCTGGTAATTAAAACATAAATTAGTTGGCGTCCAATCCACGTCAAAAGCCGTCGACTCCTCCGTGTGTTCTACAAATGTTGAAATGTGGTCTTTCACTGCACCAACCTACATGCATGGCAAAAATGTCCACTACATAAAAAAGTAATAATTTTCCTTAAAGGGGCCAGGACATCATAGTTTACAGGAAAGGGGCCCGTTTAATAATAAAGAAGCTACACTTTCAGTTATGCCTACGCTTAGTGTGCTCACAAAAAAATGGCACTAGCTAGCAGATACCTACAGAAGCCTACATCGGGTTGACTATCCAGCAATGTAACCCTGAAACAAAGCTGTGTGTAACAGTCAAACCCCCATATGACAAACATGGGTAAAGCAAATTTTTGGTTATAATGATGAAAATTAAGAATAGTTGTACCATAATAGTATTGTGAATATACGTCTATAACGATTTTTTAATACAGCAAAGCCATTTTCGTGTTGGATGCAATTTAATTGTAACAAGCCTTTGCTGTATATGCCAACTTCAACCACACTAAAAGCACCTCATTTGTTCATGTCAATATTGCAAAAGAGCTGTGTGGTTTAGATGCATTATAAAAAAATTTTCAGGTAGAAGTTTTATATCGAATTAAATGCTTTCAACCTTTGGCAGCTTGCTATGGGGCTATAAGCAGTTTAATGTGAAACTCCGCAGCTGGATGTCATGGCCTCTTCAAAGACAAATTAAGCTAGTTTGCAGTCTTCATATGTTTGTTCTGCCTTGCACTTCACCTTGTACGACTCCTTACAATCAGTCACTCGTGTTAAAGGAACAAGAAGTTTGTGAGAGGTAAGGAAAAAAAAAAAAATGACAGAACGCTCTATATGCACCACACCAACTAAACTGCACCGATTGAGCTGTCCAGGAGGATAGGGCATATGCTTGCATATAATATGACCTCTGCTTAACATACTCATTTACAGAGATGTGCATATATATTAAAAAATCTCTATTTTACAAACACAAGCGATGCGCTGGTGGGCCACGGCCCTTGGGACCCAGGAAGATGGCTTCACTGCAAGACACATCCGCTTTCCGTCTTCGGGTCGGATGTGGAATGTGACGAGGTCTTCTCTTGCACTGCCGGGAGATCACCTTCGGCCTTGACGGCTGCCTTCTGTTGTTACCGTATTGGGTAAAGGAAAATGCAGTTCATTAGTGGCCTTTGTTACACCACATCCTGTGACGTGCGCATCTCATAAAAACAGCACATTGCTATATGGGGACCAGAAGAGGGACGCATAGAACAAGCGTTAGAGTTTACAAATGAAGTTTACTTGAAAAACATGTATGATATGCATGCGCGTAACACATGGTAGGCGATACAGGGTAAAATGAAAAGAACATATTTTGGCGCAAATAGCCATCTATGTGGAACCTAGATACATGGTGTATTTCTTTACCACACAGATAAAGGTTAGCTAAGGCACCCTTTATCTCTCCTTGCAATATGGAAGGCTGCTACCACCTCCCGTGTTGCCTGATCCTTGTGTAGAAATAAAACATCGGTGTCAGCGAAGCTTGCGCGGCAACCACATTCATGACAGTGCTTGGAGAAAAGTGCATGTGCGTGACTTCCCGTATTTTCGCTGTACTCATGAAGGAGTGTGTTTACACACTGCCCTGTTTGGCCTATGTATGAAGCACCACAGATTAAAGTGGATGACACACAACCCCTGTGCGACAAGGGACAAATCCAGCAGTAAGCCTAATATTATGCCCCCATCCTATGTGCCTACCTGCCACCTCCAACTTTCTCTGCACTGCTCAGCAAAGGTTTCTGAGCTCGTAAGGTGCAGTCAAAACGATGTTCACACCATACCTGCAGCTGCATTCTGCAGCCCATGTGACAGGCCATGTACATAAAGAATGGCCACCATTTTCTTGTTCTTCTTCTCGCCTAAATTTGCCTCCTGCATGTGTCTGAGTGAGACTAATGGTGCTTTTCACTGGCGTATCCGAAGCAGCCTTTCTTGCTCCACGGCAATGAATACGAATTTCGCTGGTCAACTCGGAGCGAGTTCGCACTCTTCACTGGTCGTTTTGGATCAACTCACTCCGTGCTGATTACACTCACTTACTCTGGCACAACCAGGCCTATCAATAGGCCAACCAAATAGTCTGCGTCATTGTATCACTTCCATCTTGTCTGCTGCTTCACAGAAATGGCTGTGTTCACTTTGCCGCTGCTGTGGAGCTTGCATTTAGCGATGACGGCAGCACAAGCGGCAGCTCCTTCAGCTCAGAGGCCAGCGATTACAATGCACTGTACGAGGCCTTCTCTGCAACTGCCAAAATCAAAATGCTCGCGGGAGAAGGTGAAATTGGTTGCCATGGAAACTTACAAAGTAGAAGTCGGGCATAGCTTCTAGTACCAGTTTCTGTGATGTGTTCACGGATTTCCTCTGTACTCCCTCACAGAGCTTTGTCACTTTCTGCTGGCATATTCCTGAAATCAGAGTGCTCGATCCAGGATTTTGGCGGCCGCTCGGATCCACCATGAAAACTGCCATTACGTTCAGGGGATGACGGAGGTTTGAAATGATGAGATATCGTTGAATGTCACTGGCAGAGATTTATACATCATCACTGCTACAGCCCCCCAACACCCCCTCAGGTGCATCCCCCCCGCGCAAAGCTTTCCAGCAAACGTATAACTCGGTGTTCACACCCCTCTGCAATTTACAAGATGGCCAGCATCCAAACAATGTACTACACAGTTGTGAGGGCTAGGGACCATTTACTTGCATGCATAAGGTACGACAGAGTGAGATGAAAGACTTGCCGAGTTCCCAGGGTCGGGGGTGCTGTTGGGCTGCACGTAAAAGGCGGCATACACAACTGGAGTCCAGGCCTTGTCGTGAGCGGGCATCTGGAACTCTTCGGGGCTCACCAGGCCATACGTGGCCCGCAGTTCCAGTTCAGGTGCATCCTTGGGCACCTTCTGGTGGAATCTGCAGAGACATTTGTACCGGCAGCACATTTTAAGCCTGGTGCTTTGTCAATTCACTGGCGAGGTGCGATTCAACAGTTGCACACAATACTGTACTACAGTATAGCCTCAGTGACGCATTTTTAAATCATATTCAGTAACTTTTGATCCTATGTTTTCCTGGATACTGGCACATTTCTCTCCAAAAATTCTTTTACATGACATCTGTACAAGGCCACATTGTGTACAACCCTTTTTCTGATAGAAGCACCAGTAGAACCTCGATAATTTAATCTTTTGGTTGACCTGCTATGTTTTCAATCTACTATAAAAGCGCCTTAATTCATACATTATGCCTATCCTCACCAGAAACATTGGCTGCTTAGGCTCCTTCTAGCTGGACATTCATGCTCACGTATTTTTTAACAGCCAGGAATAAAGCAAGTCGCCTGCCAGCACTTGCCAAAGCATTCAAAACCACTAGCAGAATAAACAAAAAGAAAACACACTGAGATCGCAACAATACACATCATAACTGGCCATCTCTGCCTGTCCTGATATGTTGCACTTAGCCACAATTCTGCTTGCATCTGAAAATTCAAGCTTCTGATAATCTGAAGAAAATTCTGGGGTCCCCTCAAGTTTGGATCAACGAGAGAGTAATGTATATATGTAATTGTATTGAGAGTACTGCATGCAGGGAAATGTTTTGGGCTTTCTGGCCACAACGTAACAAAGCTTTCAAGAGGATGCATATTGGGTGCTCACATGAAGCCGTTCTCTCGCTCGCACTTGTCGAGGGTCCGCTTCACCAGGGGCGCAAGCTTGCGAAAGAAGAGGTGCTGGTCAATCTTAGCTGCAGAGCCGGGCCCCTTCATGGTGCTGTACTGCCTGCAGATCTGCACGGCATCCTGGTAGCCTGCAGTGGCATTCAGAGTAGAGCCATCAGTTTTGGTGGCTGTAATTAGTCGTCACTACTGACGAACGCATTTTTGAGATGTTGCCCGACTGGTGTGGAGGGTTTATCATTTAATTGCGCCCCTAACACACAATAGCTAGTGTCACAAAGAATGAAATTTGTCTGTACTGCCATTTGTTTTCTGTCGCAGGGGAATGACAGTCGGTAAAAATGACATTTATAATCGAGTGAGCTCGCTTGTTTGCATTCTATTAAGGACCAAATGTATATTTTCTGAATGCCAGGGAACACTGTAGGAGAGTGCTAATGATTCATGTTTACCTAATCAGCATAATTAAAGTATTTGTTTATTGCAGAAAATATCAAACTGTTGCACCTTTGTCCACATTGTCATGTCTATTAGCCATGTTTTTCATTTGACTCCTGGCTTGACTTTGTTTATGTTATGCAGCTGAGACAAATTGTGCAATATGAGCAAGCGTACATTTTTAAATCAATATTTATTATTACAAACTATTATTTTAAAGATGCTCACATGTTAAATGTGAACTTCGTTGGGTTCTCCCATTTCCCAAGGTCGTGGCACAAGGGGCCATGGTCATAGTCTAATTATATTTCTTTTCATTGTATAACATTAAATTCACTTAACGTCATTTCATGGACCTGACATAATATCTTCCATGGGCAGGAGTATTAGTGGTGCTTCACTTTTGCATCACAACATATCCAAATGGCCTAGCATGCCATAACCTGTACAAGACATTAACAGTGAACTTTTACGCAAAACAGCACTGTGATGTTCCCTCACTGCGGTGCAATGTTGAAGGGCCCCTAAACCACTAACCACATTTTTTAATTTTTTATATCATTTTGAGTTAACATGCACATCGAGTTGAGAATGCTGTAACGATGAACGAGGCCAAATGCGGTAGCGCTATGCGCCGTGGCCGTGCCGCAAACTCAAAAAACAATCCTGTGTGCCTCTCCGGGATTTTCCAGCATGCCAGAGTTAGCCATGACATCAGCAATGTGTTTTTGGTGATGTCAGCAGGCACAGAGCTCTGCCGATTGGTCGAAGGAGAATCTACGAATTCCAGTTAGCCTGCTAGCAGTTACACGTGCTCCCTGCCTGTCTGCTAGCAGTTACACGTGCTCCCTGCCTGTCTGCTCTTCCTCGTCGTGTGGTGTAGTGTTCGTGCATACACGCCTGTCATGTGACATTCAGAGGAGCACTTGGTGAGGAGGAGGCACCGGCAAGCAGCCGGAGTGTGGTGCAGGAGAGAGCGAAAAATGCAGGCATTACGTTTCAATAATCAAATGCATGTAGTTCCGCTATTACGGCACCATCTCAAGAAATTTTTACGGCTACGTGTTTGTTGCGGGCACCAGCAACACATCAACTAAATTTTACCTCCAGCTGGTTTAGGGGCCCTTTAACATCAAGCACGGAATGATGGCCAGCTGTGCCAGCTTGGTGCCGTATTTGTTGCAGTCACTGAACGCAGCACCTCATGGACGTGCACGTGCTTTTGCCTCACATTTTTCCAAATGTTTCACAAACAAGAAAGACAGATATTGATGGCTCAGCTTAAAAACTACCCTCTTTGTTCTTGTCAAGTTTCATAGCCATTCGAAAACTGGTTATGCATCCGATTTATTTGCTTTTTTTCTTTTGTTTTCTTTTTTCATTTCCGCATCTTTAAGTACATTTTCAAGATAAGCCTTGTGACGGCAACTACATTTCCAGTTAGATGATTGCTTAGTGACAATGGGAACATACCTAGTACATAGTGACAAAAAAGAACTTGACACAGTTAAATACCTACAGCTATGCTGCATGCGCCGCATGCAGCATAAGTCCAGTAGAATAAAATGCCCAAAAGGCTTTTCTTCCACACTAAGCAAACATGGATACATTAGTTACGTCACACACGTGACGAAGAAATATGAATCGACTGTAAGTACTATATAGGAGATTCTGGTGAGAAGAGAAAGGGAGGTACATTTGTAGCTTCACTAGAATGCAGACACCTGAAGAGAGAGGGCAGAGAGGAAGGTGACAGCTACTGCAATCATTCTCATTTTCTTACACTTGTGGCTTTCCTGCAGGGCTCTGATCGCATCTCCGCACTTCTCCTGTGCCAGCAAGTTCTCTCCCGCATAGCAGTAGGCCTGTAAGATGAGAGAGTTCGAATGACACACTTTTAATCCACAACAGACGCAGGGTCTGTACTTAAGCTAGAATACTTTAATTAGGCTGCAAGCTTAAAGTCGAACTTCAGCAAAACATTAGACCTTATAAAAAAGCATAGTTCTGGACAGAAAATATACTCAGCAAAATTGACTACTTGAAGTACACGTGGGAGCATCACAGAAAATTAATTGAAATAGCCATTTTTCATACTGAAACTGAACAAAAATGTCATAATTGCCATGCATAACAAGCAATGCACAACAAGGGAATGACTTAATATGTGTGGCGCAACATCAAGAGGTAGCATGCCTGTACCGCTGCCACAGCAACAACCACTTCACACATACACATACAGTAAAACCTTGTTATACTGAATTCTATATGACACGGAAATGGCTCTGTTATATCTGATAATTTGTTATAAATATACATGTGTAACACTGTTATAATGCCAATAATTTTTATTTATTATTACCAGTAATTCGTTACATCCAAGTTCATTATACCAATATTCAACTGTACCTGCTTGAGTGCCATTCAAGGGCTGCTTAAAAGAAAACTATACTATTAGGAGCCCCGTGGGCAAGCCTAGATTGCGTCAGTGGTATACGCTAATCACTCACAGCGAACTCTGCCAAAGACAAACTCTGTTGCAACTGGCCTGCAAAAGAATTTCGAGGAATTCTTAACACACAAGAGGACTTGCATTGAAGACCATAATGGTTGAAAGATCACAGAAAAAGACTGGCAGGAATAAAAAAAATGCTAAACCTGTGACATGTTCTGCCACATAAATTTGACTTTTCTGTCCCTACATGCTGCTCATCTGTAGCGTTATCATCATTATCCTGACATACAGATGAGTGATGACACTGGGTCTTTGGAACTTACATAGGAGAGATAAAAGACAGCCTTGAGGATGAGAAATTTCCTCCAACGTCCAAACTTGGATGCTTCGAGGCTGGCAAGAGAGTCCGCTACATGAAAGAAAAACAGTCACATGAAAGTATCCAAAAAATGGTGCTAGTACCTTGTTCATTTATTTTTATTTTGGGGAAGAACAAGGAACAAATGATGAGTGTGACCTTTTGCAAAAGTTCAAGCTCCAAGGAATAGTGGATGCAGGCATTCAATACTTTGACTACATGGTTTCTCTGAACTGTTGGGCCAACATATCACAAGTGGCCATCCACTGCCTTTCAATTCTAGAAGTGTTGGAGCTTACATGGAACCGACAAAGTCAGCAGCAAGACTGACATTACTGTAGTGACTTGAGCAACTTGTCACGTTGTGATAATGATAGGGTTCGCTTTTTAGTGCACAAAAAAAAATGCATAAATGCACAGCAAGTGGCAGATGCATGACCTCTAGGAATAACAATGAATCCAACGAATTCTTCCTAGTCAGAACTAAAATGCTTCTCTGATCTTTTTGTGAGAGCAAATCGGTTCCAAATGATGGCAGTAACACTTGTCATGTCCGAGTATATTGCCAGAGTTCACATGCCAAAACCTTTGAACATTGAAACCATTTAACAATCAGAGACAAGCATCCATTACAAATATAATGACTGCTGCATTTGATATTGATCATTTACACAGGTATCAATTTCCACCGTCGCTGCCATTTGGCTAGGCTGGTGGGGCCAAACTCCAGAACATGATAAACCTGCGGTAGGGCCTCATAAATGAAATTAGACCAATTACAATATGTGAGCACTGTTGTACAGTACTACAGTCTGTGTCATCTCCTGTATGGGTATGCGAATATTCGAATTTTCATATAGTTTTTGAATAGCATTTGCTGTTCAATTCGATCCGGACTTTTGTTATTCGAACTATTTGAAGTTTGTAATTAAGAAACAAAATGTGCTGTGTCCATAACAAGTGGCCCATTCTCGCATGTAGTATGCTTCACTGCATACAATCATGTACTGCGGCAAACTTCACACTAGTGCACTGCAAGGAAGCTAACGCTTGTGCACTGCCCATTCTTGCATGTAGCATTTTCTGCTAACACTTGTGTACTGCGGCAAAGTTTACACTAGTGCACTGTGGTGAGGCTAGCACTAGTATACTGTGGCGAAGTTAAGACGTGCACTGCAGTGAAGCTAACATTTGCACTCTGCAGTGATATTTACACTTGTGTACTGTGGCAAAGTCAACTCCTGCATCCGCACAGTTCTCTGCTAGATTGCTCTTTAGGACAGCTCTTCTAGGAACTTTGTGGGAATGCACTAGTAGTACAGTAAATCTTTTTTGCCCATGTTCAGCTGTACTTCTTGTGTAATTTAACATGAAATTCTTCATAAAAGTATTCAAACATTATTTGAAAAAATAATCTCTTCAATTCACACTCAAATATTAATATTTGAATTTGCTTTGCACCCAATATTTTGCTATTTGCACAGCTCTGTATCTGTGCAATGATGAATGTGCATGCTTGATGGTAAGCCCTTAGCATTAAGACATGATGAGCCAGCATGACAGTGCATTCAGCACAATCCTATGCACTGCAGTGCACCTTGCTAAAGGAAATGACAACACAGCGCTAAAGTATTTTGTTGTTATTTCCTTTCATTTTGCCCATGTCTTTTGTAGGGCTATCACGAACTTCAACATGAATCCAAACCAAATGGTCCAACTTACCATCATAGTGCCTGTTTCTTTATTTGCACGTCACATTCAACTTCACTGTAACATCACAAATTCTGACAGCATCTGATAAGGCCTATAGAATTCCTTGTTGGTAAAAAGTGGTTAAATTGTGTTCTAATGGAGCTGGAGGCTTAGCATGGCATGTGTCAGGCGTTTTTGCAGAGATGTGGCCAAAATATGAAAAAAAAGGAATACTTTGAAATCCGTGACGTTGCAATGAGTATTGGTATTGAGGTTTCAGTGTAAAACTTAGAAGTGAAACATTTATTTTTCACTTGCTCTTCTAATAATGAAACTATAGTAGTGAAACTTGTTATGCTGAACTCCTAAACAAATAACTTTTCAGTCTAAGCTGATCTAAGTGTCCATTTAAAAAAAAATTAATGGCAGTATGAGCTATTGAGAAACATGAGCACTGTCGGTGACGCTTATCTAGCACAGTTTGTGACTTTATTCTTACCCGCTGATGTGTACATTTTTGACGTCTCGTGGGCTAGAGCAGAAATGAGCCCTGGGGCATGCTTCATCTCAATGGCCCGACCGATGGTCACTGCAATGACAGCATTACAATGATGTCATAATTATCCTCAATGCTAAACTAAATGCTTCGTGCTGCTCATGCCTACAAACTAATGTTTTCCAACAGCAGGCACAGCTTTAGACATATTACTGTACATAAAGATCATGCATGGCATAAAAGAAACTAAATATTTTGCAATAAATTTACTTTCTTTGCAAATTCCCTTCAGGCTCCGACAGGTGCATTTTGTGAGGGATAACGGCGAAAAGGAATAATAACAATAATAATAATAAAACAAGAAACATTTAAAAAGAATAATAAAATAAAGCATTACAGATAAAATGTGTGAAATATAGTGGCACAAAGGTTTAGTGCAATAACAAAAGCACTTGTATTTACTATATAATTTTGAATGCACAGAAATAAAGTTATTACAAAATGCCTAAAATGACAACAGGCTACAGTTTATGTTTAGGAAACACTGCACACAGCCAACAGTGGTTACTATCATATTTGTAAATGCCAAGAAATCGTGATGTCAGTGGTACTGTCAGAGAGCTAAGCAACCATGGCAAGTCGCACTGCATTGTGGTGCACTGTGAGTGAAGTAACTACATAAATAAAAAGGATAACTGAATTATCGTCAAAGAGAAACGTGACGGTACCTTCCTGCGCTTCGGCAGTGCACTGGTTGATATAGGCAGTCGCCACTCGAGAATCCATGTCTGATCCTGGTACAGGTTGCTCCCTCAGCTGCCCTACGTACTTGTCCTGTATGAAATGAGGATCATGGCTAGTAAAACAAGGCAACCGGTTCGCACATACTCTTGTATAAGTTATCCTTGCACTTGTTGTTTAAAACACAAGTGCTGATTTTTTTCCCTCACAATCACAAAGAGCTCAAGCTGTCCTGAAGGTGAGGAGCAAAGCTACGGTCACCTTCATCGCACTGAAGTAGCCAGCAGCCTTCCTGAGACACTTGTGGACGTCCTTTGCTTCATCCATGTTGATGCTGGAATGAGCGCATCCAGTGTCTCAGCTTGTTAACAACAAACGATCCTTCACAACTTGTACATATGCGCATTAAAGGGACACCAAAACGAGATAAGACCTTCCTTTTCACATTTTTAGAATATTCTGCAACACAATATTTGCAACACAAAAGCACCACTGTTGCTGCAGGGAAGCACTTGGTGAGTGAGAAAACACGGAAAAGAAAGTGCAACAGGTAACGCCGCCTCGCGGTTCCTGCACCAGCTCATGACGTCATAGACTATGACAGCATCTGCAAGGACCCACATTATTCTTTACTAGTAAAAATGAATTACTTTGTGCTTTAAAAGAGCCGGAGGCTGAACATACCACAGTGAGGACTGAAATCCATGATGCCATGAGGTGCCAAGATTTTGGCATGAAATTCAAAAATGAAACCTTGACCTTAATTTTCTCTACTCATAATGAACTATGATGGTTAAATTAATGATAATCGAATCCTTAAAAGACAATATTACAGTATTATTATTGTTAACTACTGTCTTACTTTAGAGTCCCTCTAACTAGATCAAGTCACTCAAAAATTGGTACGGGAAAGCCAAGCTTACTCTTCCTTTGCAGCAATGGCCGACGCATGCTTCATGTGCCAAATGCCAACATTCTGACAGATTGAGACCAGCTCAAAGACTGCATCTGACTGCACCCTGCACAGGGAGGAAACAATGCAAACATATGATATGCTGGCCACCCTACTCAAGCATAAAATGTCAAACTAGATTATATTACATTGTCAAGCATGTAATGTCAGCGTTACTGTAAGGTTCGTACATGGCACCTGCAAGAAGTGCACTGCACATTTCCTGATAGGGAAGTTTAGCACGTTGGGTATTCCAGTATACACAGTGGCACCTGCATTACACAAGCTTACTGGATGCTCATATCATGACAACTTGCGAGGCTTCATTTAAGCACAATTATGCATGTTTCTGTTTCGTTTAATGGGTTTCCTTGCGGCAAAAAGGGTTTCTAAGAAGTAACTGTCTGCATTTTTGTCGCTAATGAAAACTTACACCTGCAGAAAAGTAGGACACGACATGTCACTGCAATCATAGCTGTGTTTGTTTAGTTGAGCTCTGTGCTGCCAGGTGGAGCCACTGCCCCACCCACTCACATTTACACCTCTGGTAACAACGTAATCTGGATAAGAAAAGTTTGCAGACACACTAAATATAATGCATAGTTGTGCCAGACTTTGTGTTAAGTTCACAGCTGTCGACAATAGCCCACTTGGGGTGTTTTCTGCCAGTGACCCCAGTGTTCAGGGACACTTGTTTTTATTGAGTTTTCTTAAAGCTTTTTCTTCACCGGTACTGTACCAATACTATACATAGTGGGCAGTCTCACAGACCCAACACTTGTTGTCGAGAATGGTCAAGTCACTGGTGACACCATGACTGCCAGTGAGACCTACTCAATGCAAGGCCCTTGGGTGTGGTTCCACTAGGATTAGGGGCTAACAACCATCTCACCATCTTGTGTATGGTCAGCCTTGTTTTCTCTTTCCTTCCTCTTTCGCTAGCATTAATTGTGTTCATTAGAACAGCCAGCAAATATAACTCACAGTGGTGTCTGGCCCAGCATAGACTGAGTCCATCGAAACCTTGTTGTATTTCTCAGCTTGCTTTCGCCACCCTTCTCATCAGGCGCCAGGATCATGCCAGCAAAGAGTGCCAGGTAAGCATTCAGGGCTGTTTCAATCGTTCCGATGTCGTTTAACGGGTCTGTCAGCAGATCGAGGAGGTGGTTCCTTGCCAGACGCAGGTCACTGCACATTCACCAGTCAAACATTAAACGGTAAGGTTTAATCACTCAAAAGAACATTTCTTTAGCGGACTATGAATGCCTACATGCTTCAATAAATGCTTTTTCTCCCTTCTCTTCAACTCACGCATTTCACTTTCTCCTAGTTTTTTCTTTAAGTTTAGTTTTCCACAAGTCGGCGCTGTGTCGTCAGCACACCAAATAAGTTATGTATATTTCGCACAAGCAAATAAAACGCTGAGGTGACTTTAACACTGTCATTGGCGAGTAGTGCTAATACCGTTGCAAAAGCGCAGCTGGACGTCAACATTGGCAAAGTTTGCAATGGTAAAACTGGAATATACCGAATTCCTCTTTTTAATTCAGAATTCATATAGAATGCAATTATGATGTACGTGTACATTTCCGAGCGCTGCCCATTTATTGCAGCCCCAGTCGTACTTGGTTTCAAACCCTTTAATTGCGTCAGCTTTTTCTCACAAGCACGCTAGGTTTTTTGCTTTTTTCCCGGGAACACACGACTAGCTAAACGAAACAACTCTGCCAAACATCGCCGCCGAGCTGTTGAACGTCTCCGAACAGCGCGCGGATTTGTCAGCCAACTCGCGAAGAAGCGAAACTAGCGACACATGTGTGGCAAAAGTGCAGTGTTAACTGTACAATAGACAATCAATCACCTGTAACATTGGGTGGGGCTAGATCGGTTTATTAGAAGCCAACAACAAGCTGGACTACGGTTCCAGAGAGGAAGCGCTGGCCATACTAAACATGGCATACGACATGCGCCAACCTTTCAAGGTTGACAGCTCGACAGGCTCGTCGTCACTGCAAGCGAGCTGGCAAATCACGAGTTCACTTTTGCTTTGTTGCTGATAACGACTATCTCTAGGTTAGAGTACTTACAACATTTATCGCTAATTCAGTACCGCGAAACGACAGTTTTAACGCAGTGCCACGGTTGACGTGCTTGCGCCACTTTGACGAAGTGCTCGTTTCGTGCGGCCGGCTTTGAAATCCGCGTTATCTCGCCTCGAAGACAACGTTGCTTTCTAGAATGTAGTATGTTTGTTTTGAGCTCTTCCGCGATTTCGATCGCGATCGAGATCTTTAAGCACCGGATATACAGCTGGGAGAGCTGACCTGCAGAGCTTCAGCGCTTGACTGTCCATGGCAAGCATCTTGAGGTCAAAGTTGACAATGCCGGTGGCTTTTAAAGGGTTTCGGTGGAACCAGAACGCCATGGTGACTCTGGAAAGTGTCCTAGGCGCAAAATATACGTCGGCAATTTACACAGTACGAGCCGAGCGGAGTTTCACCAGCACAAACCAAAACAACCCACCCCGACGAAAGCGTCACCGCTCGTCCATCGTAACAAAAATAAAGAGAGGGGGGGGGTTAACTTTAATTGTCTACAAAAGCCGTAGTTTTATTATACGTTAATACACAAGATGAACGCATATGCTACATAAGCATTTGTCTTCTTTTGAGAGCGTTGTTAAATTGCTAACAACCAAAATTTAGCAGTACACTACCGCAGCCTAGCGGTGTTTCTTTGGTGTCACGGAATCTTTCCGTTCTTCCATTCAACGCTCTTTTTTTTTACGGTCAGCTGTGGCGCTTGACGTAGTACTATGCCGTAAAATTACGGGCTTTCGCGCGATACGGGTAATAAAAAATGAATTGAATCTAATTGGGCAGTAATTATCGCACACATACCTCCTTCCTCTTTGTTAAAGAAATGCACAATCAATCCTGAAACTTGATTCGGTTCAATTTGTCTTCCAAAGGCACGTCGTCTAGCCGCTAACTGCATTTATCCTTGACGCTTGGGGTTTCCAACGTACGATATCGGTTTCCGAAACTTTGTGCACCAAGAAATATTTCAATATATTTGTTTCGCTTCATTCTGTGAACACCGGACATCACCTGGCTTCGCTGAATACGAGATACATCGAAGGGCACCATTTCGCTTCGCGCATTTTGTAGTTTTTTATCGGAACTCTCTTCAAGGCTTTACCAGGAGCCTTTCAACACAGGATTTGTGCCTAAGGGTACGCAATATTGTCGCCGCGTTCAGTTTCGAGGCACATGCCGTGTATGTAAACAACAAAACGTGCGGGTGAACATCGAAAGAAATGAATCAGCTGTTGCAGCGCTCGAGTGACGTCAACGGCTTTAAATTTCGCGCCAAACCTGGCGTCACAACAGAAGACCCCGTAGTGCTTTGGCAATTTTCAAAATGGCGTTGTATTCACCCAGTAGGTGAGGTGAGCGATTGGTAAGTTTTTTCCTCGTCACCGGACTCTGTGGACGCGTTCATCGGAAATTGTTTGGCTCCGTGAACTTTTTCCGGATCGCGTGCGCCGGCGCGTGTCTTGGAAAAGCCGTCGGCTGCACCGTGCAATATTTCGATGCATTTTTCGCCGTGGTTTTGTTACTCTTTCGAAGCCTAAATCCAGGCTAGCACAGTGGCATCTTTCCGAGATACGTGCTAAGCCTAAGAGCTGTGCATACTTAACCCTAAAACAATTTAAATTTTCGCCTGGCGGCCTGCATCCCCGTCGGTGGAGCGGTCGGACAGACCGGCGGGCGTCGTGCTTCCGCGACGTGCCGTGCAAAAAGTGGCGAGACCCAGCGGCCTGTATCGGGCGTGTGTGCTGAGCCGTGGTCGGTCCTGCAGGAGCCCAGCGACCGGGATGTGATCGGCGGCGCGACAGTCAAGCGAAGAGCGGAGAAGCAGCGCCCGACGTCGTTCGACCGACGACGAGTATGGCGGATACGAGAAGACGCGTCAAATTGTACGCCTTGAACGCCGATCGCCAGTGGGATGACCGCGGCACGGGCCATGTGTCGTCGTCGTACGTCGAGCGGCTCAAGGCTATGTCCCTTCTCGTGCGGGCCGAGTCGGACGGTGAGTGAAACCCCCCTCCTCTTGACCCCGCGGTTTGATGCCAAACGTCACTTGCGCGTCGTCCTGCATGCTTGAACCGCGTCGCTCGTCGCGCGCTTTGCTCAGTCAGTGTCCTTTCGAGACGTCAACAACGGGCCGAGTCCGCCTAAAAATGGGGCTTCCCTATTGTTTACATTCCTGGGGATCGTCTGGAGCCTCCCTCTCTCTGCAACGCGAAGCTTGCGTTCGTGAGACGATCAAAATAACGTAGTTGAGAGCCTCCTTTTGAAACCTTGCTTCTTTCTTCTTGCGCTGTACTACATCTTCCACCGTGTATTGTTTGTTTCTGTCTCTCCTTGCGCCGTTCGGCACGACACAAGTGAACCACTGCGCTTTCGATTTTTATGTTCTGTTGAGCGGCCCCATCTTTCCCGTTTTTACTTATTGATTCGTCGGGACCAAGGAGCATGCCAAAATCTGCGCTGGTGCGGCGTTTCAACTACACGCGTCTTTACGCACCATCATGTTTCGAAGATTCTGACGTTCTATCAAAGGCACTTTCGTCACCCACCGCGTTGCACGGCAGAACCGCGAGATGCCGCGCCTGATGCTACTCTCATATGCCTAATTCGTCGTCCATCTCTTCCATATTTTTTCGTTTTTCGTTAAAGGCTCCTTACTCTTGGAATCAAAAATACAGCAGGACACCGCCTACCAGAAGCAACAGGTAAGAAAGACCCTGCATGACGTATCTGGTTCGGAAGCGACCCCGCCACACGAAAGGGCGCTCCACATTTAGTGAAAATGTGCACACCGAGTGACGCTCTATTAACGAGTAGCCTGTTCATACTATATTTGTTACTCACTCACTGTAGCCGCCCTGTTAATGACTTATCGCTCAGCACATTCATCAGTGTCACCATTAGGTTCCATTTCTTGTTCGAGCATACATCTCTTGTGCATTAGCAGTGGTAATCGCACCTACATAGATTAAGTGATGTGGCGGGAATCGCCGTCCTTGGTAAGGGCAGACAGGTAACAGTGAATGCCGCAGGGAAAACTGGCTTAGTCTTTAAAGAAGCATGAAGTGGCAAGGCAGTGTTGTGTTTGGTTCTGTTGCAACTGCTCAAATTGTGAAGATGCCCAGCAGTCGCCCCAAATTCATACGCTTGTCAGCTCTGCTGTACCCTCCTTATCAGAGTTGTTTTGTTCGCTGCATACGTGATGAAGCGGCATTGTACCTTGAACTGTGGTACTTTCATAACCATCACTGCCTGTGAATGTGACGTAACAACCCTGCAACGCAGAGCTTTTTTTTTTTCGTCTACTTCTTTCCACTTTGCGTTGACGCCAGACAGCTTGACGCCACTATCGCTGCTTTCATTTGTGTGAGGGGGTGGGGGTGGCATTTTCTTTTGCGATGTCTGCCTCTCCTGCTGATAGCTACCTTGGTCACCCACCATTGTGCCTGCAGTGTTTGCTTTCATGGACGTGTCTGGTGTTCGTAGATAATGGGGGTGGGGCTTACCAAAGCTAAACTGCTCGCTGTTGCGAGTCTTATCTCTTAGGGATATAAGCCTCTTTCTTTGTTATTACCTGTTGCCCTGTTTTCATTGCATTTTTTGTGGTCTGGAGATGGCTGCAGCCTTCGTTTGTTTCTTTACGACCGCTGCAAGTAGCAGAGTTTGCTCAGCCATGAGCATAAGCTGACTGCTACATCTAGGGAGCTTGTGGTTTGTTATTATTCTACAAAAGCGTTTATTTCTAGCCACTGCACGACAGTCTTGGCTTGTGTGCTATGCTGCTTTATTAGAGGGTTGGTAGTTTTCCACTCTATCGACTTACGACCTTGTTAGTTGTCTGAAACAAAAAGGTGCTACCTTTACTGGCCCATATTTGTAACTGGAGTGCGTGTTTCAACACATATAGTAGAAATCTCATTGATTAAAGATTCAGATGTGTTGCAGAAACATGAATAGGACTATCCTGTGTGTTTATGTTGCATGAAAACAAGACAGCAAGGATCTAAACAGCTGCAAGAAGCCTGAGCGTCGACAGTTGGGCCAGTTGGTGCATAATTTTTTAATGTCCGTGTGCTTTTAGCTGGTTTTTTCTTAAAAATTATGCAAGACGCATGTTTCAGCTGGGTGCTGTTACTGTAGTACTGTTTATTTATTCATAAATGTTAAGTACAGCTGTCAAGCTTAACTTGTTTGTTGGCCAAGATGGCAGAATGCACTGTCCAGGCCGTTAAGACTCTGGACGTGTATGCACTGAAAGAAAATGTAAGATTTTGGTCCTTTGCTAGCAACTGGGCTCTTCCACACAAGCAAATATGAGCATCGCAGAACACCTTTGTTTTCCGTCTTGTAAATTGTGTTCAGTGATTACATTTTATGTGAACCTAAAGGACATTTCTTTGCCATCTATTGTTACTGATAGAACAGCTTTTTCTCTACTTGCAAGAAATGTGTAAAAACTTGCAAAGAGCAGTCTGTTGTGCTGTTCGCGGGCATTTTCATGCCTTCCTTTTTGCACTTTAGTGATAAGCTGAGTCCCTAGGTAAGTCATTGTGCCTTTTCCAGGCCATGTAAGTGAAAGAGACAGCATAGGGCAAGCTCTGCTCACATTTATATTTTGGCAGAAACATTGGTAAGCTGATCTCCTCGTGCAAAGTGGCTTGTGGGGGACAGGTTCATAATATAATCAGTTCGAATACCTGCTAAGAGGAAGAGTTACACAGATTTTGAGGAGCAGCTTGTATGCATTTTGCCGTAGGCTTACCTTAAGAGTACTTCTTGTTCAATGAAATGTGTTCTATGCTACATTTCTTTGCAGGAGACGTTGATCGTGTGGTCAGAAGGTGACAATTATGACCTAGCTCTGAGCTTTCAGGAAAAGGCTGGCTGTGACGAGATATGGGAAAAAATCTGCCAGGTATGCTTGTGAACTGTCTAAGCTCTGAGCCAATACTTGTGCAAAGCATTTGTAATGCACAACTTGATAACGTAATGCTTTAATTGCCAACACAATCACATATTACAGGAGTGCACGTGCCTGACCTTTTTATTTTTATTCCCCCTCCCCTATTTCTTTTTTAATGTGCAGTCTTCAGGTCTCATTTTACTCATTTATCTTTAAAATATGCCTGCGTTTACTATGTGATCAGATAAGGATTGCACCTAACTTCCTTTGTCCAGCCTTCGTTTCAAACTCCTTGAAATGAACAGCGGGTTTCTGTTCTATGGGATTGCAATAGTAGTGATCCAATAAAGAAATGGTGGAAGGCAGTTGATGTCGAAGTGACTGTTTCTGAAGCAAGCCTATAAGCTGAGCACTCTGCCCACAGCATCAGCGCACAAATTGCCGCAGAAGCAGCTGCCAGTTGAACGTTTGCAAAAGCTGCAAATTTTGAGATCACCCTTAATTATTTATGCTTAGCTTTGCCGTTATCCTATACGTAAATCGCATGTAATAAGGGTATGAGGAGGACTAAATGCAAGAGCGCTCCCTAAGCTTCAGTGTCTGTGCTCTGCTTTGAGCTTGTCTCATTGTTTTCTCATTGTTAGCACTCGGAACATTGCTTTTGTAAAAGCACGTAGGTCTGGTGGGAGAACATTTTTAGCTAGATATTTTTGTTACAAAATACGTTACACATTAGAGGTGCTGAAATCTTTCTTTTTATTGAGCATTTTCTATGTTACTGTGTGTATGCACCTAGCTTTCCAGTAGTTCCTGCAATCTGTAGCAAAATGTATTGTGATAGTCATAAAAGCTGCAATCTGTAGACCTCTTGTCAAATTCTTCAGATTCATGCGAAGATTTTGCTGCATGCTAAAGAGTGCACCTTGTTATGAGCACACCTTTCTCTTTTTCTTTTCTTTAGTATGTTATCATTGCACAGATATATGCGCTACTAAAAACTGCATGACACCCATTTGCTTCTCCGTGCAACAGAGTAAAGGTGCAGAGAAGCTTTCTTGAATCTATTAGACCTGCTCTTGATTTGACTGGTGCTCTCCCCTCAGGTGCAGGGCAAGGACCCCTCGGTGGACATCACCCAGGACGTGGTCGAGTCGGAGGACGAGCACCTAGAGGAAGTCGGAGATGGCATGCCACCTGTGGAGCTTCCCCCCTGCGAGACCCAGCGGCTTGGGGAGATGGCCACCTTGGTCCAGAGCTGTCTGCCTTCGCCCGTGCGACGGGACAAGCTGGCCACCGCCCTCGAGGAGCAGGACTACATACGGCGCCTGCTGCCCGTCTTCCGCACCTGCGAGGACCTCGACTACCGAGAGGTACGCCCAGGACCCCCTTTTGTAGCCACAGTCAAACCTCGTTGTAACAAATGCAGTATTACGCAGAAGTGGCTTTGTTGTATGCAATAATTCATCATAAATGTATATTCATAACATTGTTTTTGTGACAGCACTGTCATTAAGTTCATTTTAACCAGTAATTTGTTGTATTGAGGTTCCACCGTATACAGCAGAACCTCAATACAACAAATTGCTGGTTAAAATGAATTTAATGACACTCCTGTCACAAAAACAATGTTATGAATATACATTTATGATGAATGTATACTGTGGAATAAACTTAAACAAAATATTGAAGTGCCATGGAAATTGCATTGTTATAATCGACGATTGTTATATGAACAGGGTTGCATTAAAAAAAAAGCTAGGTAATGGGACCCCAGAACTGTTTGTGTCTGGGGGGTGGGTATGAATGGCCAGAAGCCCTTCCCCACATTCTGTATGCCTCACAGCATGACAGTGAGCTCAACAGTGGCTAAAGATAACCCCCTGAACCAACCCTCCCCTCAGCAGCTATTTGGAAAAGGAGAGAGAGAGAGAGACCCTGGAGGGAAAGCTGGTTTGTGTTGTTTGACACTGGAGCAGCCTTTTGTATGGCGGAACAGCAAGCGCAGAGTATCCAGAGCTCTTTTTCTTTACAAAGATTTCAAATTCCGTTACCTCTTGGCACCAATGTAAGGCACACCCAGCAGCCAGACTTCATTGTTATAACCAGTAATGGGACATGGGGGCATTGTTGTAAGAGGGTTAGTTCACCATAGGAAAACATACCAAAGTTGATGGTGCAGCAGCTCATTGCTTTTATAACCGGTATTGTTATAAGTAGGTGCAGCTCGAGCATTCTCGAGCATTTTCACCTGTGGTCTGCACAGCAATGCCCTTCTTGACTTTAACATTTACTGGGTAGTTTTCGGGACTGTAAAACCACACAGGCTTTTAATCATCATTCGCTATTTGAGGCAACAGACAGGCCACTAACATGCTTGTGAAAGCTGATCACCTTGTCGGTGAAGTCCTTCGGAAGCCGCTAACGCAGCAGCGTGGTTCTTGGCAAAAAAAGAGAGCCCCCTTCCTCTTCAGAACCTTTGCACCCAGCCAGCACTGGCCTTGCAATCGTTATGTGGTGTGCTTTTTTCATATGCCAAGGCTTGAGCCTTCACACGTAGCATGTCCATTGTCAATGTTGAAGCAGCATTCTGAACTTCCATCGAATGGGGGAGAAGCTCTTCCAATTCGGGAAACTTGTGTGACTTCTGTTGGAAAGCGCTTGCTTTGCTACTTGTGTTCTTCAAAGCATCTTTTTGATTGCACCATCGTCGAACACACTTCTCGTTCGTGTCAAATTTTCTGCCTGCGGCACATTTCCCGTGTTCGACAGCGAACTCTACCACCTTATTTTTTGAAGCCAGCCGTGTAGATGTTTAGGAACTTGGCCATCGGGCAAACACCCATTGTAAAACGAGCACAACTAATGGCACAACACAAAGGGAAACGGTACGTGGCTACAAACAGCCTGCAGAGCATGAGCAAACGTCTCTACGACGCACAAAAACGAGTTGCTGATGGCGCTAATGCCAATACGTATACCACGAGTTAGCAAGTGTATGAATCCCAATTTCAGAATGTTAAAACTTTTTAACCTACAGTAGAATCGTTAATTCGGCCCCCGTTAATTTGGAAATTAGGATAATTCGTCATTCCTACACCCTCCCTTCAAAAATGTTCATAGACCTATGGCAACAAACATTCGCTAATTCGACGCAAAATTGCACGCACACTGGTTAATTCGGACTGGAGGCAAGCCAAAGACGGCGAAACTGAAACTGAAACTGCATCTCGGAGGCCATAATATTTATCGCATTGAATTTTCTTTGCCACACATGTGCAAACTTGCGGTCTCAGAGATGGGCTCCGGCAGCAACAGTACACTGTCGATGCCGATCACGGAGGCCAAGGAAAGCCGCATTTTTTTTTTTTTTTCGAAAACTTATGAAAGGGGACGCAAGGTGGCGTTTTGGAGCACGCATCTTCCTGTCATTGGCGGAAAAGGATGACAAAGAAACAAGGCCTCAGATGGATAGCGTGTGACCTGGATGTGTTGGTTGTGCTTTTTCCCCCCCTCTTCGGTGCGTTGTGACATATCGGCGTATCAGAAGTGTCGGTGCGTGAGGTGGTGGTCGGGCCATAGTGGTGGTGTGATATATCCCCGTGCCGTGATGTGGGAACCGGATGAGGCGTCCGATGAAGACCCGTGCAATGAACAACGCCTGGTGCGTCGTACCGCAAAAAACCGCAGACGCTCTCGTCGTTCTAGAGGAGTATTGTTACGATGTCCCAGGCTTGCGATGTCTTGCGCTAGAGAGTTTGTCACAAGCCCGCAGACTAGTCCTTGCCGCCCAGCTAACCACACGCACACACACACACAAAAACCGAAAAAAAAAACAAGCATCACGGACTACCTCTCAAAATAAAGGTATGCAATAAAGCAATTGAAAATGTGCGTTTTTGCTATGCATTCGTTAATTCGACATTCGGATAATTCGGGCATCTTTTTAACTCCCTTGAGATCCGAATTAACGAGGTTTTACTGTATTTGATGAATGGCTTAGCACATAGAAAGTTTAAAAAAAAATTCTAGTACTCTCTCTCTCTCCCTCCCCCCCTTTTTTTCTTTGGCATAGTAATTTGTTGGCGGCGATGATCACGTTACAGAACCCCAGGTGGTCAAAATTTCTGGAGCCTTCCACCATGTCATCTGTCATAATCATAGCTGGTTTTGGGACGTAAAACCCCAGAAATCAGTCAACGATGATTATGATCTCTCACATTGTCGTGTGCCATCTATCCACAACGCCTGGAAGCTCACACATGCGCACACATTTTTGGAAACGTGTTGGTCAGGAAAATGAGAGTGCAACCCTTTGCCCTCTCTCTTCTTATTCTCTCTCTCTGCGGGTTTGTACTTCAGAAAAATGGGGCGTGGCCCTTACTAGCGTTTTTACAGTAGTCATTCTGGAGATAGGTGTCAGTGGAGCTTTTGATTCCTGATGACAGATTTTCTTCATAAATGGCCCATATATGAGTTATACGAGAGTTATAAGAAGAGCCTTTCAAATGGCAACATTGGCTGACGTATTGTTCAAACGACCACCCCCTCCTCTTTCTCTCTCTCTTTTACTGTCCCTAAATTTTGTGATTGTGGCCAGCTAGCTTGGGTGAGTTTGAGACCCCTGGTTCTATGGGGTAGCTGCAAAAGCAGAACTGACTGTTGCTCGCAGTAAAAATTCCAAGATTTGGGCCGAAATTGCTAGGTTTTTGGTAGGGCGAAATTTGTTATGTCTGGGGCATCTCCTGCGGCCACTTTGTCATACAGAGCTTACAAATACATGTTCTTCTATGGAGTTACTGTGGGGGATTGAAATACTTCGTAATATCAAGGAATTCTATGTATCGAAGCTCGTTATAGGCAGGTGTAAATGTAATTGTGGTTCGGTTAAGGAAAGGGCGCTATTTTCTGTAACCTTTGTCAGGGGTAGGGTAAAGGGAGTGAAAGAGTAAAGGAGTAGAAAGAGGAACACCATGGTGATTGTGTTTTTTTTTTTTTTTTTTTTAATGTGCATTCATAGTGCACACTACACAACTCTCTCACCATTATTGCCTCCATCGAAAGTGCGACCACTACAGGCTGGTTTGAATCCGCATCCTGCACACTTCGTATTGTGGTACTGAAATAAAAATGATTCTGATTCCTCTGGGTTCACCATCTAGCACCACAACTGCTGGACCACGTGGTGATGGTGTTTCCTTCTTGCTTTTGATATGTCCTTTGATTACACACTGTAGTCATTTTATAAATTCTCCCATCTTTTACAATACTGGTGGAAATTTTATCTTATGTCTGTCCCTTTATTTTGCCCTTGCAGGGTCTGTACCAACTCTATGACATCTTCAAGGGCATATTCTTATTGAACAAGAATGCACTGTTTGACGCCATGTTTGCCGAGGACGCCATCTTGGATGTTGTGGGCATTCTGGAGTATGAACCAGGCTGTCCAGCAGGCCAGAGGCGGCGACATAGGGACTACCTTCGGCAGGTTGGTCCATCTAGACTCTCAACAGCATTTCTGACCCTACTCCTTTAATATATACATATGGCATGAGCATTCCCTCAGTAATTCGCATGTTGTTGGGAATGTTTGTCTTTAGATATCTGAATGCCAATTGAGGTTGCTAAGGGCACTGGAGGCCATTTTCATTACAGTATAAAAACAGCGCAATCATATCTCTCTCTCACGAATTCAATGACACTGAAGTAGCTTTGTTATATGCAATAATTTGTTATAAGTGCATATTTATGATACTGCTTTAATTATGACATTATCTTTTATTAAATTCGTTACAAACAGTATAAGTCCAATATCAAGGTTCAACTGTATTCCGTTAAGAAGCTTTGCCTGACACAAACTTTACACTTGGTCTTTCATTATGTACTCAAACCTAATTGGTTCACACACTGCATGAAAAGTCATCTTTATTCTTTTACTACCTTCAAGAGTACATGTTTGGCTCTGAGAAAGTACGCTGCGAGACCATCTTCGGTGTTGTCCTTTACTGACTTGCAACGCTCGCGTTCGGGCTGCATATGGTGCAGGTGTCCAGATTTCGGGAAGTGATTCCCCTGGGCAACCCCGAGCTGCTTGCCAAGATCCACCAGACGTACCGGGTGCAGTACATCCAGGATGTGGTGTTGCCCACGCCATCAGTCTTTGAGGAGAACATGCTCTCCACCCTTTCATCATTCATCTTCTTCAACAAGGCCGACATTGTCTCTATGCTTCAGGTCAGTGCGGACATCAATTTGGTCCCACAATTGACTCAACTACCACATTTACACGACTGTAAGTCAACTCGAATGTTGGCCGACTTGCAAGTTTTGCAAGTTACAAGCTTACAAGTGTGGTGCTTCACGTACGCTGCCTTGACTGTCAGTAACACCAACTGACATTCCCAGAAATAACCACAAAAATGTTTGTGCAAGGGTGGCACTGCGGTGTCGTTGTATCAGCAGCAGCACTCAAGTTGTCTCTCATTTTCATTCACCTTATTTCTGTACTTAGTTATTTGTAAGAATGAACTTTATGTATCCTCTGGCGTCAGTGCCTGTCACCTCAGATGATTGCAATTAGTGAAGATGTAGTCGCTCTTTTTTTCCACATTCTTGTTTTTAGGTTTGTCAGATGAATGCTTCATAGTCCTGCTTTACCGTAGTGTTGATGTTTTGTTTTTGTGTTTTGGTTGTGCGATTGCAGGAGGACGAAAAGTTCCTGAGCGAACTTTTTGCCCAGCTGACAGACGAGGCGACAGACGATGACAAGCGACGGGACCTTGTGCTATTCCTCAAGGAGTTTTGTACATTTTCACAAACGCTACAGCCGCAGTGTAGAGAATCATTTTTTAAGGTACGCCTCTTTATTTTTTCCACCCAAAGTCCCTTTGTTCATGTAGAAGGAAAATGTGCCGTACGTGCACTTTTGTTTTTAAACAGCCCACTTTTGTAACTCGTGGAGACTGTTGAATCTGGTGGGTCTAATTAAGGGGTTAGGCATTGCTGCTTTCGTTGTAAGTGAAGCGTCACTGAAAATAGCGCTTCCCTCTGACTAGAAATCATTGATTGTGCTTTTTTCTTTTGGTTGCAGACGTTATCAAGTTTAGGTATTCTACAAGCATTGGAAATTACTTTGGTGAGTAAGGCTTCCCAACCTATTTCTGGTACTCTCGTAGTTCCTCGAACAAGTACTTTAACAAAGCAACGGAGTGGCCCAATACTGGTCCAGTGGTCATTCTTGCTATGTAACTATGATTGCATGTAGCTTGTGACGAACACGTATTAAGCATGCAAATGGACAAGGGAGGAAGAACATTAGGTAGCACTCATCCTGGGCTGTGCCTTAGTCGTTGTCATTCGATTGTGGGTTGTTTAGAATGCTTGCTCTTCCCACTGCAGTAGCTTTTGGAGCCTACGCACGTGTCTGAAGAAGTTCAGAGGTTGAGAACCAACAATGAAAGTTGCTACACAAGCATGTCTAAGCTAAAGTCCCTAGATCGCTTTTCCGATTTTAAGTAGCGACAACGACCTCCTCTCCCTGCACCCTCTCGCTCAAAGCCCGCGTCGGCAGCCATGTTCTTCCTAAACACGTGGAGCGGAGCACACGCGCAGATAGCGTCTGGCCGTCAACATATGCGTTCCTATCAAATACGATAGTGGACGTGCCATATGTAAGGAACTGTCTACTGAAACGCGCAACTTTCTTTGGTGTTCTCTCGCTGCAGCATTTAAGTAGCAGCTTTAGGAAGAACATGGCTGCCAAAAGCAACGCCGACCAATCCGATGAGCCCGTGGCACATCAAAGCTTTTCACTACTTAAAAACGGAAAGAAATATCTAGGGACTTTAGTCTAGGCAGGCCATGTCCACCAACAATATCTCACAGACTGTCTGTTGCATGATGCACAGGGCATGGAGGACACTGTGATCAAGACAGCCTCCATCGACATCCTTTCCTACTTAGTGGACTACAGTCCGTCCATGGTGCGCGAGTACGCATTCCAGCAGTCCAACGTGCAGGACGACGTGAGTAGTGGCATTCTTCCATTGCGGTCTGTGCGTGTTTCTGGCTGCTGGGCACATGTCGGCTTTGATGACTCTGGGGAAACTGAAGTCCCCACACCACTGAGTGACCTTGCAGCTGTATAAAGTGCGTTGTATTGAAGGCAGTCAACATAGGCAACACATAAAGTAAACGCAGCATGTGTTACAGCGTACATGAGAGGGAAATGCTTTCCATCTTGACACTGTAGGTAAATGTGCACTGCATTTTACGGGTCTTCACACACCGCCGGAAGAACATTTGAGATGGTCAGCAAAATGTACTCTAACAACGTTATAACAAATTCACAGGGAGACACAGAATTACTTTGTTATATCCATTATTTCTTATAACAATCATTGCCCTTAAATGTATTATGTACCATTTGGGTGTGAAAACTTTAACGTGCAAATAAGATGGCGCTGTGGCCCACGGTAAAGCGATGTGATGGAGTTTTTATAAGACAGTAAGAAGGGGAAAAAACTCATCAGTATCGTGTAAATTGGCAAAGTATCGTGCAAAATGCTGTAACAAAAAAAAAAAAAAAACTACTCAGCAGTGCCATGCGAACCAGCCGCATCAGTGCTCGGCAGCATTCGCGTGCGACCGTAACGAGAAATGTGGATGCACGAATGTCTCGTCACCGCACGCAAGTAACGGCACACCATCACGCTTGCATATCTCAACATCCGGCCGTCTGAACGCGCAGTTAGCATGACCTCCGAGATTGCCACGAAGTGATTGTGTGAAGCAAGTTCATGCTTTGATATGTAGCTGCTGTAAGAAAAAAGAAAAAAGCAGCGATGGCAAGTGAGGGCTGCGACAGGACAGAGGAAGGCAACAGTACATATCGGTGTGCTTGCTGTTTTCGTGCGACTACGCTGGGGAATGTGCGGCACTTTCATTGGGACACAGGACTTTTGAATCGGTGCGCCGAACGGCTGCCAAACACTGTGGGAGGCTATATTTTTGGCACAAATGCGCATTGATTTTCGGTTTCGAAGACAGTTTTAGTTAGTTATATCCATTCAAAGGTCACTTTTACCTCATTAAAATGAGGTTTTAAATGCATGTACAGTAAACCCTCGTTATAACGAAGTTGAAGGGGGAGCAGTAATTACTTTGTTATAACCATTAGTTCGTTATAATCAATATCCATTTCATTTATGGGGAGTTCAAAGGGAATTGCAATTGCTTCGTTATATCCGGGTTGGTCATAACGAGGTTCTAGTGTATGTCTATGGGGAAACCAAGGGGACATTTATTTACTTTATGTCCATTATTTCATTATACCCCGTTATGTTATAATGAGATTCGAGTGTACTGCTACTGTAGGGATGATGTGTGTGGGTTTTAGGGGTGCAAGGCAACTTCGTGTTCTCATCATGTGTGTCTGTCTCTCGTGCAGGATCAACTACTGATCAATATCATCATTGAGCAGATGATCTGTGATCCAGACCCAGGTTTGTACAATGATGTCATCATTGCTTGTTTCAAGGGGCACTGAAGTCTGATGAGGCATTCGTTTAGAAATCCAGTTTTGTTAACTTTGTAGTGACAAGTGAAGGATTTGATGTCCACTGTTTTGCAGTGAAATCTTGTTGATATTATCCCATTTAATGGGTTCACTACAATTCATGCAGTGCCGAGTAATGCTGTTCCACATAAAGCTTGGGTTATAAAATGCAGTGTCACTTGGTGCCGCGAGTAGCTTTACCACCAATTTTGTCGTCGGTATTTTCTAACATTCTGAGCTTTTTTTGGATATACGGCTTTCAGTCGTTATGTTTTATTTTTCTGGTTTCTCTGAAGACCGTGTCAGTGAGATTCCACTGCACTTCTTCGTTATTTCTGCTGAAGCGCAGGAGTCTGGTCTGTGCGAAATCAATGCGACTAATTGATTTCAGTAATGATCTCTTATTCGGGTCGTTGCAGTTCTGCAAAAATGGCCTCGAAACTTATGACCCTCAGTCTTCAGGTTCTTTATAATAATTATCCATTTAAGCTTTACCACTGAATCACCACTGTCACTTCAATTGGCACTGTCAATTCACAATGTACTTACGAGCTGGTGCAGGAACTTCCTTGTAATGTCGCTATGATCCGTCTTTCTTGACTGTACCTTTTCTGCCTTGCAAAACTAGATGTGTTAGGCATATAAGAGTGTGTCAGTGGGCACAAAATCACAAGGTGTATATGAATGTCGCCTTGAATGGTGTATACAAGGTCATCTGTGATGCACATGTGCACAGCTGTTGAGATTTGACATTGGTATAAGTATGCTGTCACACTTGGCTGTGCAGTGTTCTGAACCAGCATTGTTTGGTATTGTAGGGACATGACTTGTAAATTATTTTCTCCTGACTGGCAGCACCTAATACAGGATCCACGTTTTCTCCTCTGTTCACTTTTCCAGACCTTGGTGGAGCGGTCCAGCTTTCGGGCATCTTGCGGTTATTGCTTGACCCCGAGAACATGCTATCCCTCGACACTGTGAGTTCTTCCTTTATTCTGTGGCTGTTGTTTCATTTGAATTCACCTGCAGTTCTACCCGTGTTTTAGCTTGTGAAGAAATTGTTTAGATTTGTAATTCCCAATGGGTCATGTGTGCCATGCTATACCAGTACCCAGAATTCTCATCTAAATTGAGCATTGAAAGATTTTGCTGTAGTCTATAGATACGCTTTGGATACCCTGGAGCAATTGTTTGTTCAATTGAAGATAGTTATTACTTGTACTATTACTTAGTTGTACTGGTTAAGCTACACCTTTTCCAGTAATCCACTCTGTGTTGTGACCAATACATCATGTTTTGCTAGTTTTTGCATTTCGAAATTTTGGCTATTATAGGGTTTGAAGGAAATTTCTAGTTTTATTTGATCGAGCAGAGCATCTTTAAAGTTGAGTTCAAGCAGGAGTATTGTACATGTCCTTATGAACATACAGAATCTTGAAATTGCTAGCTGCTAAGGCATTACACCGCATCTTCACTGTTGACTATCAGATTTCAGTTTTTCTGAGGGAGGAGGGTTGCCAGACGTGTGTATTTGAAGATGTTTCGTGTAGGGGCAAGAGGCTGTTCTTTTTCTGACACAGCATTGAAATGTGTAAGCTGACTTCTTATCTTTCCCTTTCTTTTTCTTTTTTTACTTGTTCTGTTTTCGACAATTAGCAAGATCCACAAGAGAATACAATGTTCTTTTAATTATTTAATGTGTGCTTCAGTACTGCATCCTTGCAGCTAGTTGGTTCGTGTGTGCCTGATACACTGACTTACTAACTTACATAATTGTAAGTAAACTGGAACATAGATCAACCACCATCCCCCTTAAAAAAAAGAAAGGAAGAAGAAGAAGTTGCAGGCTGGAAAAAAAATAATAAAAATCTGTCTGGTGATACACATTTTGGTTTAGATTGTAAGTCCGCTCCCCAACTTTGGATTTCAGATTTCAACAATACGGATTGACTTACAATGGTGTAAATATGGTGGAAGGGCTGTATGCACTTTTGTGTGCCTTGCTTGTAAAAAATGACAATATCCTTTTTTTTTCTCCCTTCATCCTTACCAATCCCTTCCAGAAGTCTGAGTTTCTCAACTTCTTCTACAAGCACTGTATGCATGTGCTAATAGCCCCAGTACTTGCCAACACCACTGGGGATGCGCCCAGCAAAGGTATGCATCTTATCAATTCTGTTCTCAACTTGGCCAATATGTTGTTGCTGTTGTTGTGGTTGTCCGCTCTCTCCGACTTACTAAGCGTGTGTGCCCACCCAAATCGGAGAACCCGTGGTCTGTGGAAAACCAGCCAAATGTTCCCATAATGTTCGATGTGTCTGAGGATTCGACCTGAAAAAGAGTTTGTCTTGGCCAGTTTACTGTATACTGTAGAACCTCGTTGATACATTCCTGGTTGTTATGATTCCATGGTTCCAACATTTGTGATCATAAACTCGCAAAATTATGTAACAGAGCTAGGCTCCTCTTTTACAGGCTAAAACGTTTCCGGAAAATACAATTATTCGGCACCCACGTTCAGTTTACGGCCAATCTACGATCGTTTGGTACGTTTTCAGGCTGCTAGGGTCCATGTGCAACCAAGAAGTCTGGAAGCACATATGATCGAGAGCAACAGCCTATTATGTTATAAGGAGATCAGGGGCCAGAGTGTCCAAAATTTTCAAAAAAATAATAAATAAAGACAGTGGTTTGAACATGCAAAACGCTTGATTTATGCTATATCTAAAAAAAGTTTAGCTTAAGGTGTACTAGAGTGCCAGAAAAGAACAATTTTGTCAGCACAAATGCGATGTCAGCACAAATGCGAAGACAGGAGCTTAGAATTGCACAAGCGCAATGGTATTCATGCAGGTTGCCTCTCATCTTTTCCCCCCACCGAGTGCCGCCATCTTGATAGTGTTCAAAAGCTCGAAGTTTTCGCTTCCCGTTTCCACTCACCCTGCCCTCGATGACCGTGCCCAAAAAGTGCACCGAACAACTACAATTTGTCAATGCATTGTGTCATATACCGTATTTACTTGCATAATGAACGCACTTGCACAGTGAATGTGCCCCAACTTAGTCGCTGAATTTTAGATGTTTTTTCTTTTGCATAGTAAGTGCACCCCCAACTTTGAACCTCTGCAGTCTCACAAACGGCCATGCGGCACCTTCTTACCCCTACCGAGTTTTGCGCTTCTTGCTGTGTTTGGGAGCCGCTCGGTGTGCCAGTTGGAATATCCCACGTCCCGATGAAACTCCCCTGCCTACCTGCGTCCTAGCAGCAGAAACACCCTTTACTCGTACTGCCGCATTCCTTTGTGTTATCGCAGTTCACCCACGCCACTAGCACAGCTAAGCCTAAGCGTGGTCGGGCCGTGGCCTCCGAGATTGTGTTGTGTCAATCTCAGACGTCATCTTAACGTGCGCTGCCGAGACGCCCAGCACAGGTATGAGGCAGAAATGCGATGGCGACCTGTTTAACGTGCGATGGTGAGAAGTAACTATTCTCCTGTTGCAGCCACCCGCGAAAGCTACCGAACACTGCTGCAGCTGGGCGTGACCTCCAAGATTGCATCAGCGACCTTGGGGGGGCCGCAAGCCACCCAAGCTAAGCTGGCGCCTGCACATCGTGTGCGTCGTGCCTAGTCGTGGCATCGTTACTGGCGGGATCTGCGGCGACATAGAAACTATAGGAACTCGATGCGCGGCAGAGACTGCTGCATGATGCCCGTTCGCGACGGACGTTTTTTTTGCTGTTGGCTGTTCGACAGAGTCGCCATTCTTCCAGTTTCGCGGCACCGTGGGTGAAACGGAAGCAAAAGACCATTGCATTGGAACAGCACACAGTCACCATAAAGGCGGTCACGACGAGTGCCGAGTCGCATGGTACCAACAACATAGCTTTTTCCCTTTTCTTTGTTTTTTTTTCTTCTATCTTTTATAAAGTTTTATTGCACATGTGGCTCTATATCATCACTGTGGGTTGCAAAGCCATCTTCCTTGCGTGTTAAAACATCTTGCTCACCCCAAAAATGCTTTTGCTAAATTTACTGCATATAGAAAATGCACCCCCAACTTTGCTTCCCTCTTTGGGGGGGAGGAGTGCGTTCATTACACAAATAAATACGGTAACCACTTGCAGCATAGTGGGTGCGTTCTTGAGACGAGCGTAACTGTACGCTAGGAAGCGTACACTATGTGTGCTTTGGGCTAGTTTTGTCGTCGAGCCGAATCGTGGGTCCCGTTAGGCATGTTCTCACGACCACTTGAAAGAGCCAGGAACCGCTTGGGCACGAAAACATTTCACCTATAAACTGCATGTTCGTCAGCTCGAAAGTTGCAGTGGGGCTGTTGAGGGAGCGCAGGTTAAAAAAGAAAACCCGAACGTCTTGGGGCGCCTAGAGACTAAATTGCTGGCTTTTTGACATTCACGCGATGTGACCTTGGCTTGATACATGGTGTGCCCGGTCACATGATCTGTTGAAGTGAGGCGCCATTGCCTTTGGCGTGCACGTCTTACCACACAGTAAAGATTTGAACTCACATGAACAAGTGTGTGCGTCCGTGCTCGGTGCCACGTGTTGGTGACCACGCACGCTGTTTTGAGCAAGCCGAGAAAATTGTTTAATGTGCACCCTGTGCTACTAGCTGCATGATGGCAGATTAAATGCTGAAGCAAGGGATAACGCATGTGCTTTCTACTCCCAACGCTACCAGCATTGCGACAGCCAGTGCTTGTGGTCACTCTGCAGTGTCTTCAGGCGCGTTCCAGTGCGCTTTAGTAACATAGGCCGACATTTATTTTTGTTTTGTCATTTTATTGCCTGGATTTCATGCACTAGTAAAATATTTTATCTACACCAGTGCTTTGCTTTTCCAGCGAAACTGCATGATTTTTTTCATTCGTTTAGGTCGTACCTTTTCCCGGATAGCATGTTCATCAACGCGTTGTTCTTCAAAAACGTATGGACAAGGTTCCGCTATGTCTTTAGTGTTGTCTGTATCAAACATTTGCACCAATCCTTTGGAACTCCTTTGAAAAGTGTAGCAGTGAATTACACACACACACACACGGAAAATGTTCACTGCCACTGAGAATTTCAAGTGGTGTGCCACACTACGCAGCTGCACATGCACTCTTGCATTTACTTCCTGCTTTGTCGGAAGCGTTCATGCTGATGCAACGTTACCATTTTATCAGACGCTATGAAACAGGGCATTGAATCTGAAAGGAGTTCCATGCCATGGAGGAGAAATAAGGAAGGAACCAGGTGCACAAATCAAAATATGGATGGCTTGCGCAGCGAGTGCTTTGTGCTCTATAAAAGTCAGTTTAGTAGGCTTAGCTACAACATGGCAGCGTAACAGAGTGAGGTGTGCTGCCTAGGGCTTTTATTGCTTTTGTTAAGGGGAGACGCGGGTCTTGAAAAAGCAAAAAATGACCAAAAAATCGATTTTGAGAAAAACGCATTTTAGGCATGTATGTACCTTTGAGCAGCTGCCTTCAAATTATTAAGGCTGATTTCGATCGGGAAATAGTCTAAAATGTACTTTCAAGACGCCACGGGAGCCGAAAGTTGCACCAAAAAAGCGAAAATTTGTTCGAACTTCCCGCGCGCGCCGCGGGCGCGGCATCTGGCCGATCGCCGCCATCTTGGGCTTGCTTTGAAGCTCTTTTCTTTGTGCGCATTTTGCAGCCTTTCAAAATGGCGTCGCTCCAGCAGAACGGCCGCTATCGGCCCTTTTCTGAAGGGTGGTTCCGGAACGCTGATTGGTCATAGCGCGGGCGCGTGGGGCGAGCCCCCCGTCTCGAGCGTCCCATTGGCTGTCGCGGCCGCGGCGGCCATTTTTTTTTCTATTTTTGTTTCGCGTGCCGCGGTATCTGCCGCTTGATCGGTCTCATCTGCTTTCGCTCGCGTTCGCGCGGCCACCGCAGTTTTATCGTTTTGTGATGGCATTTCCGGAGATGCTCGTCTAAGCAGGGTGCGTCAAGCATGCGGAAAAAAAAAAAAAGAAACGGAAACGTTCGCGTCACGCACGGTGGAACGCTGACGAGTGCGCGCTGCCCAAACCACCTGTCGCGTCCAAAGCGGCGCATTCAACGAGAACTGGCCGGTTATCGGTCGTGCTGCAGTACGTCTTGTCATCTGCTTATCGTCCAGTTATCCCAGCGGCATCCGAAACCGAATTGATACGGCATACTATTCAGCGGACGTGACCGCCGAGTGCGCGAGAAATGTGGCATCGCAGTGCGCAACGGAGTGGAATCAAAAGCTGGACGTCGCTCAGCGATAGCAGCGAGCGCCGGAATGAAAATACACGGGATTTATCTTATCTTCGTGGACTTTCTTGTGATAAAAACGTGCTTTGGGCTTGTGCTTTGCCCCGAGTTCGGCGCAAAAAGTGACCTTGAAAGCAGCGGCGATGGGATGTGTTCAAAGCGTGGGTTTTGTAACAGATGCACGATTTGCGCGAGAACTGTCTAATCTCCGAATGTAGCCGTTGACAGAATGCTTAGATATGATCAAGATAAGATTTCTGAAGTGAAAGTGCTCGCACTGAAGGCCATAAATAGTATCTAGAAGGGAGTGACAGCGGGGTTTTATACGATTTGAGTGTTGCCTGACAAGGCAACGCTCAAGTCGCCATAAGACTGCGATGCAGTGTGGGGAATTGCTAATTGCTTCACAGCCTTGATAAGGTCAAAATATGGCACTGGAGAATCATTTGGACAGTAGTACCAGCAAGAGGAGGCCTTGAAAACAGCATGAGCTAGCAGGGGACTCAGCTTTGCCTGCTATTGATACAAGTGTAATTGTAACAAAACAATAGATTTGGATTTAATAAAATATTCTGTATGCCTTTTAAACTTAAAACTTCGTGCAGTTATATTTGTTTATGGTATGCCCGCATTATCAGACAATTTTTGTATTTTTTAGATTGCGCAGCACTGAAACAAACCTATGACTTGGTAAATGTATAGCTTCTCATGTTCATGCTTGGTGTAGTACATGGCTTTCTGACAGTATTTTGACATTATGTTACCAAGATATGGTGTCATATTTAGTATGCCTATTCTCATGACGAATAGAGCTTTAAAATGACACAATTGGTAGTGCTGTAGCTGCATTTTTACCAAAATAACACTTATCTAAAACTTCAAATGCGTTTTTCTCAGTTCGATGTTTTTGCTTCCCTCACTCAGCCTTACGGGGCTTTTTTTCAATGTTTTTCATGGGTTACAGCGACAAACTTGGTGTCATTTTATTCAGTATAAATGGATCTAGCCGATGATGCTATTTATTCATTTGTAAAGTCGTCTATTAATTTATTGTTGCCAGTAATTATAAATGAAAGTTCATAAGAATATAGTGATCAAGTCCATATCTATTTTTTTTGCATTAAAAGTGGGCCAAGAACAATAAAATTAGCATCATCAGCTAGAACAGCTTTCGGGCATTCTTGCCATATACTCAGTTTCTGATTTTGGCAAAGCAAAGCTTTTGATAAGCCCCGTAAGAAATCGGCCTAATGTCTGTATTAAATGCCTTATAGCTTTTGTTCTAATGAAGATATACAAAATATGATTAGATATTTGGAATCAGCAGAAAAAACTGAACATTACTCTTAAATATCATTGAAATCAATCCAAAACTAACAAACTTCGTTTTGAGACCCACGTCCCCCCTTAAATTAGCAGTGTATATATATATAAAGCTGTCTTTTTTGGCATCTTTCATGTTCAAGAGAAGCATATGTCAGAAGCAAAGAGTGTAACACAAGAGGGAAAAGCCAACCCGCCCTTGCCATTGGGCTACTCCTAGATGATAATGGTTATACGTGAAATGCATAAAAATAAAGAAGTGCATGAGTCGTCAGATTGTGGTACATGTCAGAAAAGCACAACCCAACATTAATCCAAAGTGCCCCATGACGGCAAAGTGCTGTGATCATTCCTCATCGTGCGTCCTTTCTCCCACAGAGACGAGCCAAACAGCACAGCTGCTGAGCCTGATTGTGGAGTTGCTGTCGTTCTGCGTGGAGCACCACTCGTACCACATAAAGAACTACGTGCTGCACAAAGACCTGCTTCGAAGGGTGCTCGTCCTCATGCGCTCCAAGTGGGTTCTCTCGCCTGTATATCACCTTGGCTTGCACGGATTCAAAAGCCAAGTGCAAAAGATAACGTTCAGGCGAAGAATAATTGCAGAGATCAAATTGCACCTTGGCCATATTTGTTATGAGTGAGTAGTGTGTACCACTGAAGGAAATCTAGGAAACGCCACAGGGCTGGTTCTGCCATAGCTCTCTTAGGTCGGTCTACACGTCCTATGTATGCAACACATGCATGTGGCGGTGGTTGCTGTGACACGCAGCTTGGCCTACACGGGGTATTAGGAGGCCTGCTTGTCTCTGAGTGTACAGTAATGTGTAGCTCAAGATTATACAGCCACATAAGAAAGATGCAAGGTAACATAAAAGTGCTTGTATGTCATCTGATATCTTTCTTATGTTTCCGTGTTTCTTGTGCTACAAATTGTCACTGATGCATGCGAAGTTCCTTTGCCGCTATCAAAATTCATTCACTGTGCCATTGGTCTTGGTATATGAGCACTTGCCATATTGCAGTGACCATTGTGGTATTTACTTTATTGGGACTGACCCCATTAGACAGTAAAAGCTCGTTAATCTGAGCTTCAGTAATTCATAATATCATATAACTTGACTTCTTTGTTGGTTCCAGCAAGTATTGGATTGTATAATGGTTCGATCTTTAAATATAAGCATCGGTAAACAGATGAAATTTCACTGTTCAGGCACCCCTAAGCAGTGCTATATGATTTCAGAATTATGCCATCTGCTGTTGAGCTACTTGCTGATTAGTTGCCACGGTGATTGCGAAGTAATGTTGAATGGCAGTGCAGCAAAGGCTGTATTAATTAAGCTGCCCTGGTACTATTTGGCTTTGCTTGCCCAGGTTCACGTTCCTTGTGCTGTGTGCACTGCGCTTCATGCGACGTATTGTGGGCCTGAAGGACGAGTTCTACAACCGCTACATCATCAATGGGAACCTGTTCGGGCCTGTGGTGGATGCCTTCCGGCAAAACAATGGCCGCTACAACCTCCTCGACTCGGCTGTGCTTGAGTTGTTTGAGTTCATCCGAGTGGTGAGTGTGGAATCCCCTTGTGCATTTCTAGAGCCGGAAGCGCTGTTGCGCAGCTCACGTCAAACTTGTGCACCACCGAAAGCTGTAAGCATGCAACAATACAGTGTGTCGTGCGTGATTACATCCTCCCTCGATGCAGAGTTCTCATTATGATGAATGCTGCCACATTGATGTAACAAAGCCACGCAGAAACTGTCTGGCCATCACTGAAGTTATGTTTGTTCAGGGCATGTTCAAGATTATCTTGAAAAAAATAAAAAACGTGGCCATGACGTCAAGCTGAAATGTTTGTTCTTGTTCATTGCGTAGTGCTGGAGCATGCTGGGTGCAATAGTTTTGCGGACATGCCTGCATGCCTTTGTGTGTTTGCCTATTTTCAGATGCTCTTTGTTCATGGTGCCCCTGATTGAAAACGTGTTGCCGTAGCTGACATGTAACGTAGCAAATCTGGCAGCAAGTTATGCTGTATTCTTTCCTTAATATTCCTTTGGGGAACAAGAAAGACTGCATGCTAGTTTTGGTTCTGCACTCTGGAAACAAATGGAGGGATGGCTCCAGTTTCGCTCTGCTCATTCTCGTGCAGGACGACGTGAAGTCTCTGTGCCTACACGTAGTCGAGCGTTATAGAAGCCATCTACGGCCATCAGGAGCGTAGTTGCGTCGCTGGAGCAGCTGGTCCCGAATGGTGAAATGAACTGCTTGGCGTCGCAGGGATCGTGATACCGGGATTGTCGACGAGCCGGAGAGGTAGTCCAAAATGGAAGCAATCCACAGCGTTGTTCGGTGGCGACGGAGTCCATGTCCAGAGATGAGATGGAGTGTGTGCAAATTACTCCGCAGGCCGAGGCTGAAGGTAGAGGTGAGCGGGAAAGGGCGTCGGAGTGCTTGCGTCCGCTGCAGTATACGACGCGAATATCGTCTTCTTGGATGCGGAGTGCCCAGCGGGCTAGGCGGCCAGAAGGATTTTTTCAAAGTGGCGAGCCAGCAAAGTGCGTGGTGGTCTGTGACTGGGCGTCCGTACAGGTATGGGCGGAATTTGCCGAGAGCCCATACTAAGGCCAAGCACTCCTTCTCGGTCACGCTGTAATTCGACTCCACTTTCGTCAGTGTGCGACTCGCATAGGCGACAACGTACTCAGAGTAGCCCGGCTTTCGAGGACGGCGCCGAGGCCGACTCCACTGGCGTCTGTGTGTACCTCAGTGGCCGCTGTCGGGTCGAAATGGATGGGTGGAGAGGTCTTCGTCATCTGCTCCGCTGAAGATCTTCGGGTCCCGTTGTCGAGGGACGCGGTGTCGGTCATGGCGGGTGGAAGCGTCCTTGTTCTTAACTCCAGGGTGTTAAGGGGGGACCCTGCGCTTTGAACTTTTTTCAAAACTCCTTGACCGATTTTGGTGAAACTTGCTGAGTTAATGTATATTTGTGTGCTGATTTCAAATATCCAATTATTTGCCTAATACAATATGTAGTTCTTACACTATCAGACATTTCATCTGTCCCTTTGGGAGGAAGATGTTTTCCTAAACTGAGTGAGTTACAGGGTAAATCAGCATATCATAATGATCTGGAATGAAAACTGTATGTAGTAAAACAAGAATGGAAGTCCTAAACCCATTTGGTCAAAAGTTATGGCAAGTCAAACATTCAAGAGTGAAACTCCAGCTGGACGTTAATACGTCAATGTTATTTTTGTAAAATTTTCTTCAGAATAAATCTGTGCAATTTAGTCTCACTTCATTCTATACTAGTTTATCATCCTGGCAAAAAAAGGAATTTTAGCAGTAGCACATTTAGAACCCAAGATATTACTCCTCCAAAACTGCAAAAGCACCAAAACAGCAATAATGAGAAAACGAGAAAAAACGGTTGACAAGGTGTTTACTGACACAAACTTTACGCGAAGCTTGCCAGTGCCATTCAGAATACTCCAGGTGCATTATCCGGATGCACAGAGTCCTTGTGTTTTTTTGCAACTGCTTTTCTGGGTTGCACTTCTGCGAACTTTCCGTGCGATGTGAGCTCCATGTCTCTGCGATGTCGCCGCAGTTGTCGCACAACGCTGAGAGTTTCACCGCGAGACCGTACTCGCGATCGCCACGTACAAGCTTTACTGCACCTCTGCACCAGTAGCAACGCAGAGACTCGAAGAGATCGTTGACAGCATCGAGGTCGACGATGGTGTACGGCGCTGCAGCTTCCGTAGTCGCTGTTTCCGCGGCACTTAGTCGGCTGAAGTTGTCGATCTTCCGCGTGATCGCCGGCGTCGATGCAAGCTGCTCAATCGTAGCTTTCTCGCCGGCACGCATCACCCGTGCCATGTCCTCTGTCACGAGCGCCGAATCTACCCTCACGCGACCAGTGTGAGGAAATGAAGCGGTCTCGTGCTCCACTAAGCGGGCGGGCCGTTTTCAGCCACGGCGTTGTTTGGCGGTGCTTCGTGAACGGCTGCCGTTTGCGTGGCGATGCGGCGCGATGTCACGTTATCGCCGCGCGCTTATCTCTTTCTTCGTTTCCGCCCGAACTGATTCAGCGTGTGGTGCTTCGACGCCCCGCCAGGCATGACGAACTTCGCGAGCGATAAGCGCGAAGAGAACACGACGAAAGCGCAATGAAACGACCTCTGCAAAATGGCGACTTGGCCAGGTGCGGCTCCGAGTCTCACTCAAGATGGCGGCGCGGAAATCCGGCACTTAGACCAACCAGAGCGCGCCGTTCGGATCACGTGCTATGGACTGACTAATAGCAACGCGTGTTGGGCCCCATGTTTGCGAGCCTTTTTCTTGCTCGCGGAGTGTGCACAGGGTGGCTAAGCGAATAAAAAATGACGCCAGAAACGCGGGCTTTCCAACGACACCAAAATGGCGGCGGCCGAGTGCGTAGTTTTCGAGCTACGGGCGGTTAAAATCGAGGCAATTTGTCCCAATTTTGAGGGGCAAGGTTCGCGGAATCGCATATTTACAGCGCAATAACGCAAGAAATATGCACTTTTGTGGATCCAAAATTTGGAGATAGGTGCGGAAACATGTCGGGAAGGCAAAAATGAAGAGACTGAAAATGCGATTTTTTGGCCAATTTTCGGTCTCTAAGAGCCGGGTCCCCCCTTAAAGGACGGGGAACTCCAGCACCTTCCACAAAATGTGACAAGGTTTATTCACAGTGCGTCGCTACCAAGGCACAGCGACCGTATGAAGCGGCAAGGCAGCCAGGAGACGCCAGCAACCAGAAGCGCGCGCCGAGCGAGCCCGGCGTTGTCAATGCGGCTGGCGATAGCGGCGTTTCTTCTTCCTCACACCGGATATATACTCCTGGTACCCCAGCCACACTCTGTCCTTGAATGGCTTGTTCAGCACAACGTCAAGCAGCTGGAGGGTGGACGTCATACCACCTGGTATCACGACGAGGTCCGTTTTTCTATCGCCGAGTGCGCGTTTCACAGCGTCAATCAGGTGACCACGAAATGCATCCAACACAAGCATGCTGCGAGTATGCAGCAACTTTTGGCAGATGGATGTGCGCCAGCGGAGAGAAAATCCTTTGCGTCTCATGAATCGACGCACCCACGAGTTTGGTGTACGGAACTGTTCTCTTGTGAGCCCAGCTTCTCGAGCGAGCTCCACGGCTTTGTTGCGAATGGTATCCACGGTCACTGGCAGCGAGCGCGCACGAACTTCCCGCTCAAAGTCCGCGAGCGTATCCTCCACCTGTGGATGAACCGTACTTCACCCACGAAACGACGTTTTCCGAGGGTTGGACTTCTGCAGCTTTCCTTTCTGTTCACACTTTTTTCCGGAACGCCAAAGCGGCGCTGAGCGGCCATGTTGCCATTCGCTTCAGCAAGCTCAACAACATTTAGTTTAAATGCAGCTGAGAACTGCCTCCTTTGCCACTGCTCATATTCAATGAATGGAAAAAAAAAAAAAAAAACTGGAAATCATACGCGATGTCAATCGGACCCGAACAGATCGAAAGCACAGCACGAACACAAAGAAAACAGGGAGACAAAAAAAAAAGCCTGCTATTGGATTTGGATGTGGATATTGCCGTGTGTGGCTCATGCACGCCACATGTTGCCAGACGGCGACGCACTGTCGGCTAAACACCGCTATATAAGACGAGGGGTGACTAACTCGTTGTGTTTTTGAAAATATCTCTACTTATATTCCGGTTTATTCGGTAATCTGTGAGGCCTTCTTGTTCAGTTGGAACATTCTGCCGCTAGGACTAGTTTGTTGCTTTAGTTTTTATACATGTTTTATTTGTCGTGTACTTGCGTGTCAGTAGTGTCTTGTCCCGTATACGTCCCAAACCTAGTCAAGCGTCATTTGTCGCTCCTTTCCGTTAGCCATACACACGCACACTTGATGGATAGTCCTCTATTCATTACAATGCGGTTTAGTATGCGAAATAAAGTGCATGTGTATATCTGATTAAGATTTCTGTCATTGCAGTTCAAAGTGTGCATCGTTGTCTGGATATGACTGGACTCGAGATAATGCCGCTGGCTAGGATTTCGTTCACTGTAAAGCATGCATCCTGGCTATCTGGTGGCCCATAGAGTCATGTTTTAAACGTCAAGCGCATTGGCCTGATGTGCTCACCGACAAAGTCCCAGTTGCTAGCCATTCGCAATGGAGCCTGAACTGTTTGTTTGTGGAATTATGAATATGGCCTTCACTCACATGTGTGCGTGCATGTGTGCAGGTCATGACAAGCTGTAAATGTCATTTCGTTAGACCTTATAACGCTGAATGGCAGTGTGTTCTACTGGGATTTCTTATCTGGTTAGCAATGGTGAATTCAGAATTCTTATTACACTGATGCAGTGCACCAAGGAAAAAAGGAAATGGCGCCGAATGCCGGCTCTCACTGTATCAGTGAATGACTAACCAACTTGCCCAGACTTCAGCACTAGTGGAATTCAGAATTATACCTTCTTGTTGGAACACATTTTGCAGTAGCTGTATAAGCACAGGCTACAGAAAACCACAGCATGACTGTCCGTTCTCTGTGCAGCACAAGAAAGAGAGGGTAAAGAGAACGTGCGCACCTTGAACCGGTCAGGGTCACCAGTTTTGAACAACAGTGCTGGTCGGCGGAGCCCATCTAACCCAGCGGGGCCGCTGAGCCCGACAACAGTGGTGGAGGTCAAATCCCCACGGGACCCCTGCAGCAGCGAAAGGTCAGTTTGTTTCTCTTTTCAGTGTTCACCTTTGGACCCTCAGGTGGTTCTGGTGAACAAAGGTTGTGGTATGTTGAACTTTTGCCAGCTTAATCCCAACTTGGCATCAACAAACATGCAAATGTTCGACATGCCACAACTTCTTGTTGAAATGTGTCTTGAACATTCATTCTTGTTTTACTGTGCGCAGTCCTCTTTGCAGGTTATAGTGATATGCCAGTTAGCTTTGTAACTCTGTCATCAAAAAAAAAAAAAATCTTCTAACAAGGCTCGAAATGTGACAGTATTAGGAGTGGCCAGCATGAATAGTAACGCACAGTAAAACCTCGTTAATTTGAAGGTTCCAGAACCGAGAAAATATCCCAATTAAGCGGGATTCGCAATTATCCGAAATAACACCAAAGCAAAGAAAATCAGCCAGAAAACGTGATGCATGGGTAGCACACGTTTATTGTGGTAAGTCCGCCTACTTGGAAAAAGAATTTCTCTACGCGAGACTGCCGACGCTTGCGGCTTCACCGAGGGCAGCGTTTGAGAAAGCAAAACGAGACAACCTTTCCGAAGTACAGTCTTCCTGAGATTGAACAGGAGCGACCACCTTCATGCAATGCCAATGGGATGCTGTTCCTGCTGCAAACACTGAGCTACTACATGCGAAAGTGAGAGAAAGACGTTCTGTGCGCTGTGCTGGAATTCCTTTATATTGGTGGATGTCATTATTGTATGAACTCTCTGAAAGCTGTGAAGAAAAGCTTCTGGGTTTTCAGCTGTCTTCAACAAGGGGCTTTCGGGAGACAGTTTCAGTGAAACGGATGACCGCTGAATGTTAACTGCAATGCTATAAGTGCTTTCTGTGAGCTTTTCTCACTCGCATTATACGCTGATGAAAGCTCCCTCTCTCTCCCCCTTCTTTATTTTTTTTTTTTCGTCTTCAAATTAATTAGAAGTGGTTTGTATTGTATGCAAGCTTTTACGGCAATACAAATCATCCGGGATTTCCAATTAACCAAGTACAAATTACCGAGGTTCTACAGTAATTGCATATCTTGAAACCGACAAGTAAATCGAGAATATTAAAAAGTGGTTGCTGCTTTGTCGCAGTCTGCACTGCCCATTGCAACCAGTTTTCAACTAATAAAGTGCCTCTGGTTTTCTTTTACTGCGTTTTGAGACTGCCGGGTGTTCTTGCAGGGTGGCCTTGTCGACTACCCCGACGAAGACTCGGATGAGGAAGAAGAGGAAGAGGACGACGGCAGCATGACAGCGAGCGGTCTTCCCTCACCAAAGCGGGCGCGACTGTCATCTTAGCGCCCAGCAATGGTGCCCTCTGCCCCCTCCCAAAACAGTGCTGCACACGCCCGTGCATCTTCTCGTCCATCCATCCCTCACCATGAAGCGCCCCCCCATCCTGCTATGTGGCAGCACGACACCCTCTACACAGCGGACAACGTTGCCATCATCTTCGCCACCTGGGCAGTGATAGCACGCTGTTCACCACCACCAAGGCCGTGGGCCTTCCCTTGCACCACTGCTTGCTGTTTGCGGGTGGTACAAGAAACTAGGCAGCGCTCATGTGCCAGTCGTGACAACTAAAGAAAATGACGGCATGGTGACACACACCCCATCATGGTGTTTTCTTGTTTTCCTTCGTTCAGTGTCTGCTGCAGCGACCATCTTCTTTTTCTATAGACCTCGCACAGCGGGAGATGTGCTTCAAGGGGAGAAAAAGTGTGTGAAGGACAAATAGTAGTGCCACTTGCCACATTGTGCTACTGCCTCTGCGTTTGAAGATCTCTTTTCCTGTCTCTCTCCCCCCCTTCTCTCTCTGCCTTCCCCTTTATTTTTTTGTCCGTTCAAGCCATTTTTATTTCTCTTCACCACAGAGACGTTCGCATCACCACCGTAGCCCTTTCTCGAGATCATCTCCCGGCACCTGCCATCCGCATTCTACCTTCTCTGTACATAGTTATACATAAACAATAGATATATATATATATGTGTACACATAAGCACCGTACATGCATATATATATGTGTGTATACATACACAAATTTATATATATATTATAAATATATATAAAGGGTGTGTATCAAAACATCAACTGAACGTTAAGCTTGGGAAACTGTAAAAAAAAAAAAAATGCAACGACTGTAGTATGCGCTGGCAGCCTGGAACAAAGTGGTGAAACGAATGTTTGTAGCTATGAACTTTCTTCTTTTTTTTTTTTTCGAGTTCTCGAAATGCTGTGGCATCTAAGCCAACGCTCTGGGAGTCATTGGTGATTCATCGTCACTTCACACCATGCCATTTGCGCGAGTCGTTTCTTGGTTGTATCTCTCGCCTTCGTCCGGGATTCACTCCTGGATAAATGCATCATCTAGCCTCATCATCTGCTTCGATTTCGCAATGTTTGCAACCTTGTGCAGTATCAATCCTTTTTCTTTTGTTCTCGCAGCCCTCTCAAAAGCTGCATTTCATTCAACCCAGCTTCATCTCTCCCTACCACCATAGTTCATTTTTGCATAGACTCTCCCCCCCCTTGTTTTCTGTACACCTATCTATACATGGGTCCCCCTCCATGCCTAGTTGTATGTGAAGAATGCATTTTCTCTTTTTTTTTTTTTTTTGAAAATGGAAAAAAATTGCTACAATTGAAGTCAGCCTGTCTTTGTGATTGTTTGTTCATTTCCATCCCTAACTGGGATTGGGGGAAAAAATGGATTCCTTGGCTTAGGTTGCTTTTTGGGCGAAGAGAAGAGTGTTGTCTCTGCCCAAAGGACCAGCTATGATATTTTTTTGTTTTTCGGCAAAGAGTGTGTTGAGTGAACAAGCGTCTACAGGAAGAACGAGCGAGTTGTGCAGGTGCGGCAGCAGTGCCAAGCTTCACAGCCTCGCCCCGTCGGGGGATGTGTGCAAAACGGAGCAGTGTGCCGTTGCAAAGAAAACGGAGAGGTAAACGGTGAAACTGCGATGCATCTACAAGACATAAAAAGCGTCATCTCACAGTGGTGCGTGCGCGAAAGGCTGTTTTCACACTGTCAGTGCAAGACTAGTTACTTTTATTATCATTTCTGACAGATTTGACTGCCAAGTGACTGCCGCAGTGGGCAACTCACCGACCAACTCTTGATATTGGTGCATTTTTTTTTTTTTCTCCTTTCATGGCCCTCCCCTTTTCTTACATTGTTTGCTTCAGCACCCCCTGAGCCCATAATGGTGCCACTTCCTGCCATGCAGAGGCAGACAGAGAAGCTGTGTCCCTGTAGAATATATTCCTCCCTTGGTGTTGATTTTCTTTTTATTATAATAAAAACCAGTTGTTTCAGCTGTGGCTTCATCAAAGAACACTGGTGTGTTGCAAGCCTCTTCACGTTGACGCATTGTTCTATATGCCTTTCCAAGCATGGCCACAGCTGTGCTAAATGTTGCAGTAGTTCTGTAATTATGATCAGGACTTAAGGAGGGACTTAAGGGCTAGAGGAGTTGTGAAAAAAATATAGAGTTGCCGGGTTGGCGTGCTGATTCTGAAATATTGGCGTGATATTCGGTACAGATTTAACAATACCCGTTTGAAATCCTACCGTTCTTGCACTCCCAAGATGACCATGTGACACCACAGGCCGGCATAGGCATTCTTCAGTGACCTCACCTCAGGTTATTCAATAATGTAATCATGTTAACTTTTGCTTGCTTTAAAATAATAAATTTATATAAAAGCTAGAAAATAAAATAGGCCCCATTCAGTGCTGCAGGGCAGAAGCAAGGCTGGAGCATGGTTTGTTTTCTCATGGCTTCAATAGTGTGCCCATCTCTGAAGCAATGGTGGCAGCTGAGATGACGTAAGCAGCAAAGTTGAGAGTGCACTGGGAACTTGAAATCATTTTTGTTGCTGTAAATCAACCCAGATGATGCAACAAAACAATGTATATTGTCACGAGGGCCAAGATTTCAAATGCATTGTAAAAGTTTTCAGGAAACATTTCACGACCCCTTCAAGCCAAACAGCTCAAACAACTTTGCATGCCCGAGTGTCGCTCGTATTCCATTTCAGTGGAGATTTTTGTTAGCTTTGTTGTAGAAACACCATCACAAGTATGAAATGCAGCTAGAGGAATTTATACAAAATGATTACTGTTAATTTCTTTTGAAGATTAACAGTAATAAAGCTGCTACAGATATAACCCGGCCTGCTGCGAGTCTGCTAGTGCTTTAAACTGTTGGCCATGTTATGTGGTTTACATTAACTCAATGTTGAATCATGTCTACTCGTCGCTGGACAGCTGACCGGGTTATACATTTGCTGTTTCATGTTCTCGATTGGCATTGATATTCTCCGTGAATGGAGCTCTTGTGACGCGTATTGGTTGAAAGGCTGCGCACAGTATTGGAAAAGTTGTGCGGCATTTTTTAGACCAAGCAAAGTGAAGTTTGTTCTTGCGGCACAACTTCTTACAGAACATTATTTGCTTGCATAGCCTAGCCTGTGTCAGTGTTGTAGTCGTTGTGGTCGTCACGCCAAAACTCTCAGAAAAATGGAACCCCTGGCACTTTCAAAAGAAGTTTGCTACCAGTGCTGGGACTAGAACTCTGGACTCCACCATCCTAAGGCAAGTGTCGACCACTAGACTACACATCTACACTTGACAGAAGCGAGCATATGTGAACCGTGTGAATGACGGATTTTCTGCAAGAGTGCCGAGTACTTTCAAAGAGCAATGAGAAACTGGCACCGAGAAGGGCGAAAGCAGTGAAAGAAAAGGAACAAATTTCTGTCGAAGCTTGTAGCCTCTTTGCATATGACTAATACCAGCATTCTATCTAGACGTATGAGCAGCATGTAGGAAGGCCTTGTACATACATGGTGGTATGAGCTATAGGTGATTGAATTCGCCTGAAGTCTATCCAGGCTGGCAAAAACACACACAATCTCAAAAGTAGCATACTTGCTTGCTTGCCCTCAGTCTTCTCAAAAGGGAAAGGGCCCGTGATTTTGTGTTCTGCTAAATCTTTAGGCTTGCCAATTTTTCATCCATTCTATCACTATCACTGTGTGCACCAAAGCAGCAACGCAACGAATTTTCGACATACAGATCATGCACGGTAATTGGGATGTTCACAAAAATATTTGAGCTTTAGTACTGCATACGCAGCATTCATAACAGCGTAGCGTTTATAAGATCACTGCGTTCTACATGGAGAGTGCACAGCCCTACACATGCATGCATTTGTGTGAAACAGCCTTCTTACTAGAGCTGCACTAATACCAAAATTTTGGGTGTGAAGAAAATTTGAATATTTATGTTTGAGTATGATTCAAATATTTTTATAACAACGTTCAAATATATTTTTTGAATAATTGCATGTCATATTGCATAGAAAGTGTACTCTTAAACATGGGCAAAGAAACAAAAAATTACTGTACGACCAATGCATTTCCACAATGCACTTAGAAAAACGGAACAGTATAACTGAGAACTATGCACATACTTGAATTAATTTTGCCGCAGCACACAAGTGTAAACATAACTGCCGAGCACAAGCATTAGCTTTGCCACAGTACGCAAAAGTTAGCTTCACTGCAATACACGAGTGTTATGCGGCAAAGTATACTGCATGTTAGAACGGGCCACTTTTCACGGGAAATAGCACATTTTGTCCTATAATTACAAACTTCATATATTCAAATATCCCAGTTCTTGTGCAATGCCGTCATGGATGCTACATATGCAGAACTGAAACTCTCTCTCACTTTCCAAGTCTGCATTATGAGCTAGATGTTCAATGTGGGTTTAGAATTTTAAAATAAGAAGCCACAGTGCAATGTACGTTAGAACAATGAACAACATATATTTATTAGGCCTCTTGCTCTGGATACGAGTTTAGCTGTAAGCGATACCATTTTTCACTGCGGTCTTCTAAGCCGGGGTGATTGCTTGTGCTCTGCAACAGAAAAGGGGCAACAATGATGGTGATCAGAAACTTGCAACAAGATAACTGCTGTGAGCCACTTACATCAATGTTGTAAGCCTCTTCTGGAATACTTCATAGATTTGCAGTTGCCATGGGCAAGGCAGGACAAGGTCTCTATGAATCTGAAATGAGTGGACACATCACATGTGGCCTTCTCATGTGCTAATGACAAAAGAAATTTGTAGAATTGACCATCGCAACCACAACACAGCAATTACTTGAAAGGCAGGAAGTGCATCACCTGATGCACATGAACAACAGTGGTACAGTGAAATCTCGATGTGATCCCGTTTGATATATTTTCAAGATAATACATTTTTTTTGCCCAGCCAACATTCCAAATTAGCAGTGTATTTTCATACAGTTGACACAATTTTCGGATGACCTGCTTTATTTTCCAGCTCCCATGAAGATTGTATGAACAAGATTGCACTGTATTTGTCTCTGGGTGGCAGCAAGTGGCGCTTGACTAGCCACGCACAACTGCACGGGAGCCAGTGCATAAATAAGCATGAACATTAACGACACCTTGAAGACAATTCTAACAATTGAAGATTAAAGGTATGTGTGTCTACACCGAGATACCTTAGATTGTGACGTTGCAAGGTTTCGCCAAAAGTAGTAAGTCCACTTGTTACAATGACAGAAAGTTTGTAGTTGTAGGGGCGAGAAGGGGAGGGTGGGGGTGAAAGCGTGCCACATTGCATTGCTTTCTCTCTATCCGCTGAGACTCAAGTGTCCTTTTTTTTTTTCTGCTGGATAAACCATATCCACAGGCGAGTAGAAAAGAAGCATATCTAACATTTCTTTGCATACTGGTGCATTCATGCATTGCCAAAGGAACACTGGTTTGCACCCAGCTGTAGCAGGAAGCTGCAATGGAAGTCCACACAGGCTTCCTTAAAGAAAGCTTCAATGCTAAAAAAATTCCTCCCGGTTTGGGAATTTTTCTTTAACTGCAAAACACAGCTCATGCGGCTTTTGTCATCAGTATTGTTGTCAATTTTTTTCTGCAGCACACCTTTTTCTTCTGGAGCTCTCATGCAGAACCAATTTGCTATTCAGACGTTGTGCTTCTCAAGACACCGGCAATTTTTCACTTAGTACATTTGCACTTATGCGATTATGAGAACTACTGTTAAGCTTTCAGTAGATAACAAACCCCACTGGCCCTACGTGTTGCCTTACTGAAAGAATGCAGTAGAACTGAAACTTGGGCAAGTTGACTATTTTATGTTAATATCATAGCTCACTGAAAGATGCAGTGATGTGGATAAACAAACACACAGAACATTCAAATCCCTGCTTTTGAAAAATACAAGTTATCGTAATCTGTAACTACAAATTAGATTTTCCCTTGAGTTCCAATTGATGTTCCACTGCCTGTTTCTGTTCTTGCAAACTTTTTAAACATTCTGCACTTACTCAATGTAGATAGCTGGGGCTTTACCTGTGTTCTTTCTTTTCCAAACGTGAACACTTCAAAAGTTCAGTTCACTGTCCGAGTCTTATGTGTGATGTCATATTAACATGAAGGAACGTAACAATTCAACAACTACATAACGAACCGCAACAAGAAACAACAGATCTATATTGCCGCACTCCATTGCACAGCAAGCACAACAAATTCCAGAAAGACTGCCGGTTACACTGATAGGCGTCCACTTCGCCTTGAAAGCTGTTAGAAGTGCTGTACCTATCACTTCGGCCTTAAGCCGAGCCGCCAGCGACTTGCGGAAGGCGAGGTTCCCCTGGTCGGCGACGTTGGGTGCCTCGAGTGTCACAGTGCCTCCGAGGGCGGCCCTGGCAGCCCGCGCAGAGCGGGGGCGCTGTGGCTCGTCTCGTTCCAGTGTGTTGTTGAGCTGTTTCTCGCGCTCTGCACGTTTCAGTGCCACCAACTTGTCCCGCTGGTTGCGAAGGTATTCTCTGCGCTGGTTAACTTCCTCAGTGGTTGCACGGTGCCGCCATGCCAGTTCATCATCCTGAACGAAAGTTGTGGCAGAACTTGAAAAGGACCCACCAAGAATGGTAGCATAGGTTGGTGCCAATTATAAACACATTACGAGCAAAAAAAAATTCAACAGTGCTTCAGTAAGAGTTGCTTGGGACAGAAAAGTAGCCCTTACAAGATTAACTAATTGTTACAGCTACTGCTGATTAAGTAATGTCATTACCTTTAAGACCAGTACTTAGGTTTAACAAATACAAACAATATATTTCGCTGTGCTTTTATTCATGACTGCAATGTTGCCTCATGCGACACATACATACATACATACATACATACATACATACATACATACATACATACATACGACATCATCATACATCAACCTACATGCATGCATGCATGCATGCCTGCATGCATGCACCCTTGCAATTTTTTAACAGTTATGCGCGAGTAGTGAGCGCGGGACACAGTATCTAATATTCTTGAAAGCTAAGTTGATTTGCTGTGAGATACACAATCGAACAAAGCACATTCAACTGCGAGTGCCATTTCCTATGCTGTTTTACCTCAGCATATCTGTAACCAAACAGTGCCGTATGGAGGAGCACTTCAGTGAAATTATGAGCACGTGCAGTCTCGCTATGCGTAACTAGGTGTGAGTGCTTGTGGCTGCGCTCTTCTGCTAGGTGGATTCCCTTTCTGTGCTTTTCTCTGTGTTAGTGCTTCCTTTGTTTTCATTTTCTTACGAATATCTTGCACAGTCGCATTCCTCAAAGATTACGTTGAAGAAACAGTGTTACTTTCTAATTACTTTTCGAGAATATTAGATAGTGCCATGTTCTGCGCTCGGTGCTCACATATTATTAAAAAATTGCAAGGGTGTACATATTGGCTTTATTCCCCTTTTTGTTTTCTTTCACATAAAATGTCACTATATGTGTTGCATGTTACCACACACCTTTTAACATCTGCAACAGCCTAGGTCTCTAGAAAAGTAGGTAACTGGTAAAGTTATCAGTACGTAGTCACAGCCCGTTACTAGTTCATACCTCAATGGCTGCATTTTGCTGTTCACTCGGTGCTTCTGCGCTCGGTGTTTCTTTAGGAACAGTCTCTTCACTCTCGGCTTGAGGTGGTGGAGATTCTGCTAGGGACAACTTCAGAGCCTGCACAGTTTAAAGTTTGTAATTCATTTTTCATACATGGTGCATTTCTGATGTTTTAAGCACAGGTTGAGACCTTGCAAGAGAAATCGCAGCAATGAGATATCGTGATGTGGGCAGAGTGACATTGGCCCTACAGCTAAAGTCAGTGTTGAAGGAAGATGCGTGAAAATCTTGGAACATATTCATAATCAATCCAATGAAAAAAATAAATGCACACATAAATAAAAGCCTAGTTAAGCTACATCAGCTGCCAAATGCCATATCTAAACATATTATTGTGAACGATTGCATTTTGACAGAACAGCCAAAATTCTGGCTCCTCGAGTGACATAGCGAATTCCGGTACATAAGGTTCAATGTGCATGGGACATAAGTTAAACCACTGTTGTTGGTTCACTTTCATCTTTGATCATGCACTTCACAATGTGAAGCATCCAAAAAGCATTTCAGAAAAATATTTGTATGTGACTACTCAATACAAGAGAAGTGTATTCTATTCACCGCTCAAATGTTTCAAAGGTTAATCCATACACCACTACTTTGTACCTTGTCCAAGAGTTCCTTCTCTTTGCTACTTTCTGCTTCAAGGCGTTGTTTCTCCAAGAGGGTGGCCTGAATGGCTTCCTGAATAAGCTTCTCTTCCATCGTTTCTTGTTCTTTTGCAGTTGCCTCTTCTTCCAATGACTTCCTGCAATACAGCACCACAATTCTGTACTCACTAAATGGTAACATGGTTCTAAAACCCTGATCTGTTGCAGTAGTAGTAGTCGATGACATTACAGACTACAAGGAGCATGGAAACGAACAGCTGCGAGCATTTCAAATGTATTGCTTTCCAATATATAACGTAAACTTCCTGAGGCATTTCAAAAGAGACAAGTTATTGAGAAAAAAGAATATAGAAGTGGAATGTAATAAAATAGAAATATGAGGACATAAATGAAAATGGGACAAAACGGCAAAACTAGGGGAAAAGAATTGTAGCACTGGTGTGCAGCAATGTACGTAGCACAGCAGTACTGGAGCGTGCACTACAAGAGAAATCATTTCCGAGTACTTGTAACTCCAACTAATCAAACTTTTCAGAGTGTGTAAGATTGTAGTGCGCCTTACAAATGTTGTTGCTAAAGTACTGGTTGCATACAGACAGATTGAACCTTTTACTTCTATGTTAGACACGTGATTTAGACGGGCAAAAATTCTTCGTTCACAACGATCCCACCTCAAGATGTTTTTTCTAGTCGTATATACACAGGTCAGCTTATACATGTTGTTCAGTGTATTAAGTGAATTCCGCACCTGTGTGAGAGAGGAGTGTAGGCACAAATGGGCATGTTAATTTATCTGTGTATGTGTCACGTTAATTGTGGCTGGCAACATTAGATGTTGGCATGCAGGGTTCATTATTCGCAGGGTTCTGGGATATGTTACTTGATCACACTGAACACTGTGAGCCTGCAAACAAAATGGTGTTACTTGTGAGATATAAGAACAAGATGAGCTGTGCTTATCTCCTGTGTGTTTTTCATGCACGAGTTTTTATGTATATATACATGTTGTTTGCTCAGTATGAATAGCTTGATACAGCAGCTAAGTAAGAAAGACTAATGGCAAAAAATAACCATTCACAATAACCAACAAATAAAAATGTGCAAGTCGTACTTCATGACGTGAGCCATGAGAGCTTCCTCGTCATCTTTACTGTTCTTCTCATCCGCCTTCTCAGCATCGTCCGTTGTACCCTGTGGTTCACCCTGAAAGGAGTCTGGCACAAGACCGTAACGTTGAGCCATGATCTCCAGTGCCTGAAGTTGAAGATCAATGTTCTTCTGAGTCATCATACGCTTGAAGATTTCATAGTCATCTGCTGCCCAGACCTGCTCAAAGAGACCCTGAAATGTAAAGCATATGTCATGCATCTTGCTCCATGCAGTGTGCTCCATCGCTTTGACGAATAATGACAATAACCTCAAAAAGTAGATGCATACCTGATGAAATTTGGCAGCTATGCCTCTGTTTGGTTTACCGCAGACTTTTTCGAATTGCTCAGGTGTTATCCCCATGTCTTCCATATGGCTTCCGAGCATAAAATCGACCTGAAACATTTGACGTCGTTTTTTTTTTTTTTTTTCGGAGCCTGAGAGGCACGAAAGCGGCCAATCAGCACGTGGGACACTCTCTTTCCTTACCAGGTTCTTGTATTCGTTGTGTATCTTACGGTACTCCTCGTTGTCGCATCCTGGTTCGAACACTGCAAAGTGGAGGCGACGGTGGCGTTGATACATGTCAAATACTTGAGATCTCACAGGAAGGAGCAACGCATAGTGAAACAAACACACATCAATCAGCCTCACCGATCGATTTCTGTTCAATGAAAGTTATGATCGGAATGTTCCACGCGGGACCACGCAGGTACCCGACCAGGGACTCGAAAACCCAGGACGATTCGTCGTCGTCCGAGGACATCGCCGCGTTTGCAGTGCGAGTGAATCTAACACGTTGTGTACAAACATTGTGTTGCTATGACGACTCCTGCGTGTATTACTGCTGCCCATGGTCACCCTTCGCGGTGATCAATGAAACAGGGCGCCTGAAAACGGTGCATCAGTTTCTCAATGCTTCCAGTGCTATGCTGAATAATGTACGCATTAGGAGGTCACGCTGGTTGTGCTGGTTGTGCTGGATTCCTCTGTAACCTGAAAACGCCACAGTTAGGACACGGAAGATGATATGGGCCTTTTGATCCTGACTTGAATGGTACCACAATCAAGACACGGTTCAAGGTAAGAAACCGAAACCGAAACTTTCTCAGTAGATTTGTGGGGTGCGTTTTGTGTATAAGAACAAATAGAACAACAGTAGTATTGTGGCTTATCGGTAAAATCTAGAACTGTTTTCTAAGCTAAGCGAACTACGCCTTGGACATACTTTTAAGCTAAACGTGCTGGTACCCCTTATACGACACCAACGACACTGCCGTCCACCGCATTCAGGTCAGCCGAGATGGCGGCGTCCTGCTGCGCCTTTTCCAGCTTTCTAGTTTAAATGGTCTCTTTGTATTATATTATGCTCTGATCGCTGTGTTCGTGCGCCCTAATGTAATCTGCGATGACTCAAGGCACAATAGGCAAGGCCGGCAGAAAATCTGCTGCGGCGAAACCGGCCTGTAACGGCGATGCCGTTCGGTCTTCGTCCAAACTCCCGTGCGAAAATGTTCGGGGCGAGCCATTGGACTTCTGTGCCATCAGTTACGGCAAGAACTTAGTCCAGGAATACATATTCCGGCACCAAGCATTCAACACTAAACGGTGGCTCGTCTTGACGCCCGTATTTCTCGCCTGTTTTCTCCGCTGCGGGCTCCATACGAGGGTGAGTCGCAGTTCCATCCTTGACCTAAACTGGCAGGATTTCCGAGAAAGATGTGATATTAAGAGTAGATAAAGCGCGTTGTTTCTAGCGTTGTTGTAGGGACCCACCATTATCAGCAGGTTACTGTTTGTTTGATATGATGTTCTGCACACCCTTACGCCGTTTCACATCCTTTTCGCCAGGGAGTCGACATCCTTGGGCTGTCCCTCGTCGTATTGTGTCTTCTCCTGGTTGTGAAACTTAGACGACGCGTGAAGGAAGGTAAGTCGTGCCGGTTCGTCTTGCACACCGGCCGTTCGCAATCGACGAATCGGTTTTCCTCGTCTTTCCCGCAGAGTCGCTCCTGGTGATGAGGTCACTGGGGTTGCAGACCACGACGACATTTGTGACCGGCAGGCAGGAGTCGCGGTTCATCAACAAGGAAAACATTGAAGACGTCGTGATTTCGGAAGCGATATCCATGGTAAGTGTCGCTCTCGGTGCCGCTGTATTAAGAAATCCCGCGTGCATCTGTTTACATTGGGTATTTTCTGCGTGCGCTTTCGCTGAGAAAGCGCCTCGACCTGTAGTGTTATATCACCGGAATGTAGGTGACCTAGCTCTCATAGTTCTTTCACTCGACGTTAATTTTATCGCCGCCTTGTTTTGCTTGCGTACTGTAGACTTTGTGCAGGCGTGCAATGACAGTAGCTTCATTTAACAGTAAGATAAGGTAAGAAGTGCAAACACCGATGCATGAGAAGGGAACTAGATAACACAGACGCTTATTTCATTACTAGCTTATTTTATTATGAATCCATGTTAACAACCACAGCTTTCTGTCATTCTAGCTTCATTTTGTAGCATATGAGGCAGTACTCCACTGATGCTGTCATTCTATGATGTGTACTTCAGAACTGCGACATTATAATTGGCACATCTTAGTGAATGAAGACATACCACTGGCACAGTGTACCTTTGCACTGCTTGCTGAACATTCGCTTTGTCGAAATTGCTTGCAGTCATTCCAAGTACTTGCCATGGCAAATTAACATCTGGGGTTTTAATCTGCTATACCCAAAGACACTGTTTTGATTTCTAGCCAGGGTAGCCGTGTTTCTGTGGTGGCAAGTTGCAAAAACACCTGTCTAGTTGGGTTGAGCAGGGAACCCAGGGGGTCAAAATTGGTCCTCAGTCTCCTTGCTATGGCATGCTTAATTATCATATAATAGTTTTGGCAAGTAAATCCCCCATCTAGAAGACATCCCCAGTCATATTTGCATGGCTTGTCACACAGCCTAAAGCATGTGGCCACGAATAACGGAGTAACCCTAGTTTTCTCAGCGCCAAGCATACTGGCAAAGCTATGCAGGAGGATCACAGGAGAGAGGAAACTTGCAAGCAGCAACTGTGGAAAAGTCACACGAAACAGTGCACGTTTACCAATTGTGCAACATCCATAATTTATCAGATTCCTCTCTCGTGCGATGGCTCCTATGTGGGCCAGACTGGCCGGTGCATTAATGAACGCGTGAGTGAGAATTACAATCTGCTCCCAACAGGTACAGGGGGGAATCTACCTTTGCATTGCAAAAGGTGAGGGTGTGAAGCAGATTTTCAGGGTGTATCGATAGTGGGGAGAGAGCGCGGCAAATTGGAAAGGGAGATAGGCGAAGCTCTCCGTGTCAGGAGGTTGGGTGCCGATTTATGTGTTAGCGAACCTTCGGTACATCTCAATGACAAAGAGATAAAATTTCTGACAAACCACTAAGGCTGCTACACAGAGCATGTGTCAAATCATTTAAAACAAGGTAGTGGCACATTGTTCTTTGTGTGCTTTTTATCTTATTTGTCTTTTGGTTAGTGTGTTATCTGTTGTCTTACAACATCTGGTGCTTGCGCATGTGCAGTGGAGTTTCACTAGAACAAAATTTTTCCAATAAATCTCAGTTGTAAGTCCAGCCTCAGACCTGTGCATTCCTTGTTCTTGTGCTTGCGTCTTTGCCCTGCTGGAATTTTTACGCCATAAATCCCCAGAGTAGGATTATTGACAGTTTTGTCATACCAAGCATCTGATGCACCTGTGTTGAAATTTTGCGAATAGCAGTGCGTGGGAAAACATTTCTTAGTAAGTGCTTTGCTTACGTTGCAGCACAGTGCAACAGTGCAGGGTTACAGCACACCTTCCCTGGATGTACTACACTATCTTACTCGCAGTGCATCTTTTCCTTTCTTTTTTGACTGGGTGGGCTTCCTATGCGATTTTCCGTAAGCTCTCATGTGTGTAGCTGGAAAAACTTGTGTCTGACAGAGTTTTCAGTAATGGAATTAGAAACCAGTAATAGCTATTCTTCTCTGCATTGCCTTTAATGAAGGCAGCTTGCTGATCATCACTCTCTTATCCATCCAGCACAGCGTCATCTTTTACTTGGTTATATTGCTCCACAACGTAGATTCCAAGGTTCCCAGCCTGGTACCTTTATTTCAAGTGAGTCCTTATATGTTGCTATAGAATGGCCTCTTCTACATTGTGTGCATTCTTTTGTGGGCCACATATAATAGTGTATGCAGATATACACATGCATGAGTAGTTCAGACAGGATTAGCTTAAGAGATAGAAATCCTAATTATCTACACTGGTGGAAGACAGCAGCTTTCATAGGCCTTTTTTTTTTTTGCAGCAACATGTTTAAAGTCTGTATCTGTCCAGGAAAACAATCACTAACACGAGGTTCAATGTGGGTCTGGTGAGAGTAGGTATAGTGTCGGTCATAAATAGAAAGACAGTTATCCTGGTGCAATTTCATCTACTGATCAAGGAAGTGCCTTGTTGGAACTTATTTTCAAAGACCTACATAGACAGCTGTGTATAACAAGACACATTTACTACTACTTCATTCTAAGTATCTCATCTAACATGTCTAATTGAGTGTTGTTGTTTGTTTTTTCTATAACTGGCGCACATGGGTTGAAATTGGACACTAAGAATACTCACTTATGTTTTTTCATTATGATTTAGAACCATAATACTAGATTTTATTTTCTGCTATTCATACCAGATTATTTCTAAAATTAATTTCTAATTGGCACCATATTCTTAGTATTAGGCTACTTAAAGCATAATTGGCCCTTCAATATACTGAACTGCATCTGAAAAGCTTCTCGCCAGTATTATCGTGTGGTGAACACATGATTAGAATAAAAATTAAAAGTAACAATGGTATATTCATGTCAGGTACAACCTTTATACAATGAAGCTTGACTTTTTTTTTTTTTTTTCATTTGACAAGCGGGTTTTGGCTTTACGAGATGTGTAGCGCATCACCATGATACACCAGTCCTATTGTGCATGTGGATCCTATACCTCTGACTACCTTGGCAGGGTACTATGATTGCCTGAGATCCAGAGAAACTTGGTTATTACTTTAAGCGCCCATGAGATAGTTAGTCCATAATTTTTGCATACCACAGAACACCATGCCAAGGCTCGACGCCCTGAAGATGGTTTACCGTGGCATCCATGACACCTCTTGGAGCCTGCAGCAGTGATGCCTCGTGCACGTGCAGTGACCAGAACTGCCATCATTATCATTCTTGTTTGACGACGCGCTGTTGACCAAGTCTGTCGGCGTCTTGCAACCACTTGCCATATTGACTTACTTAGTGATCATTTTACCATTTTTGGGGGACACTGTTCACTGTGGACATCCCAGATGCCGCTCGTGATCAGTGACATCCCTTCCTTATCATTTACTTATTTATGAAAAGCCCACCCTTTTAGAGTTGTGAACTTGCCAAGTTTTTAGCCTAGATTTTTCACATAGCGAACTAGAGATGTTAACATGCGCATTGTGTCTGGAACAGACTTTCAACATATCACCCATGTGTGCACTGTTAGCCTCTCAGTAGAGGAAGCTGCTTCAGCTAACTAATCAGAAAGCAGAAAGCTTGAAATGTTTATCTGTCAAAACCTTAGCGTTACCTCAAAGGGGCTCTGCAACACTTAGTGAACATAGCCAGAAAACCCTGCCAAAAACCCTGCCATAGTCAAGGCTTCTGTGAATGTATGAGCCAAATACATATTGCACTGCACACATCAGGGAGTCCAAAATTTCACACCATAAAGCGCTCGGTCTCTCACTTTGGCTATGCCATTAGCAACTACACAGCAGGTGAGAGCAAATGGATGCTATAGGCACTGGCTGCTGTCATGAACAGCATGCCAGTGTACAATCTCGGAAGTCGCATCCCGCATCATTTAGGTACTGTGGCAGCCAGTGGAGTGTGGCCATATGCCAGCGCCACGCATGCCCGAGACAGAATTAGCGGCCACTACAGTCAAAGAAAAGTGAAGAGAACATGCTCTAGGCCATGTTGTATAGCGACGTAACCTTTGGGCAACACCTTGGTATTCCCTCTGTGTAGTTTCCAGCGTGCTAGTGACAGTGAAACAAGAGAAAGCGCTCGTTCAGTGTGATAACCCCCTATATATACTTGACTACTCATAAAATTTTTGCAGCGAGAGATTTGTCTTAAAATGGTGTTCAGTGGTGGGGTCACTCTATGATAACTTAGAAAGGTGTTTCAAGGCCCTTCTAAACCTGTAGCACTGGCGTGAAGGTTTCAGGTTTTCTGCCTCTTAGCTCATTGCATATCATGTACCATACGGTCGTTACCAAGCTTGAGTTTTCCTTTACGTCTCTTTATATCACATATGTTTATTTAACAAATTAAGTTTCAACACAGTGGAGACATTTCTGATGTATAGATGCAGTAGTCTTTTATTGTAATGACATCTCATTATGTGTGCTGTGCTGCCTTCAATGCCACTGCTTGTGCACTTGTCGCCTGTGCGCAGCCAAAGAGCAGACAGTAATGTGTCATGTGATGCAGCAGTATGTCATTTCAAAAAGCCTGTAGCTCACCATGAAAGGTGGTACATATTACAGCCAAGGTTGTATTACAGCTGAATGTAGGAGGTTGGTGGACTGGGTGCAAAATATGAAAACACTCGTGTGCATTGACTGAGGTGCATCTTGAGGATGCCACTGAACTCGACACATACAACTTGTGCTTAGTGCATACAGCTTCAAGTCCAGCTGGCACTTCTTGAGAGCTTACAGCAATCGGTGAAGGGTTTTTCAACGTTCAGAACGATGCATCAGTTCAAGGAAGCCACCGTAATGGTAGTGATATTTAATGCTTAAAAGGGTCGTGAAATGTTTTCTGAAAATTTTGTATGGTGCGTGTTCTGAATCATGGCCCTTCATTCTATAATATACATTGTTTCATTGCACTGTCTCGGGTTGATTTACGGCGACAAAAACATGGTTTCAGTTTCTCAGCTGTGCAATCCCATCAGCTCTGCAGCTGACATCAGCTTAGTGTCCACCATGGCCTCCCAGATTTGTGTGCTCTCGGAGGCCACGGGAAAACAAACCGTGTTCCAGCCTTGCTTTCCTTTGTACAGCAGCACTGCACAGGGATGTGCTAGGCCTAACTACTTTCTTGCTTTCCAGCTTTCATATAAATCTATTATGTAACAAAGATTAACAATACATTTATGTTTTTAAATATATCGAGGCTGAGGCGATGTCACTGAATAGTGTCTATGCTAACCTGTGGTGTTGCATCATTGTTTCAGGAGCACAAGAATGCGAATATTTCACATGGCCTTTATTGAATGTACACCTCATATTGCACCAAAATGTTTCGGAATCAGCATGCCGAATGCTTACTGAAGCAGTGAAAATTACAACCAGGCAGCTCAAACTCTTTTTCACAACCTGTTATGCATTCTAGTGCTCCTTCCCTCCAAAAAAATCTTGCCTCTCATGAGCTGTTATCGACGATGAGCGTTCCTTGGGAGTTTCAGAGTTAACGTGTGGCTGCACGACGTTGAATAGCCGAGACTGGGCACAGTAGTACCGAAGGCACATTGGGGCAGTGTAGCGTTCTCATTGTCTTTCTTGTTCATACTACCTTAGTACTCTCTTCTTTAGCATTTCTGTAGGATGGCATAACTTAGAAAGTGCTTCCGTGTACATTTTACTTGTTCATTACTTCATCTTTGTTGTGAGGTGTTAGGTCCGGTAGAGTTCTCACTTCGTTAAATTTCCAGTCTCGCTCCCACAGTGTGAGCGAGTAGATGACAAAAGATGTATTTTGTTGAAGATTTTATTTTCAAACCGTTGCGGAACTTGTGCAACCCTTGTTTCTTTTAACTGTTATGTTGCTACGCTTCATGCCATCCACTTGGACATCTTGCCGAGGACTGTTGCAACACCCCTGGAAAAAAAAAAAAAAGAAGGGCGAGGGACTATTACCGATTCGTGCAAATATCTTGAAAGTGCTCATACTTAAAAGCATAACAGTTTCACAGAAATAAGGCTGAACATGGAATTTCATAAACCTGTGAACACAAGAACTACGAAAGAGCAACACTTAGTTTACAGATTGTACCTGGCAACATGTGAATTAAATGTTGTAAATTCACATTCTTGCACATGTTATATATATCAACAAGGTCAGTTTAAGTTGTTGCTCAATATTCTCACCTTGCTTTTCATATTCAAAAATTTCTGTGAGAAGCAGCCGGCAGTGTTTTCTGAATGCAAGAAATGCCACATGATTTGTTTGGAGGTTAAAAGCTTCATCTGATGGCTCAAAAATGCCAGTTGCAGAAGTATTGAAATGCGGATACTGTATTTTGCTTCTCTAAGCTAGGAAAGTTGACCACTGTTCTTTTCACCATGTTGTCGTGTTGTTAAGACTGCAAAGAATAACTCTTGATTGGCCTTACTTGTGCCCCAAACAGATAGTAATGCTCGTAGTACAACGATAACGGTGAGCACGGTCCTCGTTAATTGAAACCTGGTCGACAGCTAAGATGCATCAGCCCCTTATACACGCTGCCATTGCACATTCCAGCACTACGTATTACATCACTAGCTGCTGGCAACATGAGACTGTTAACGGACCACTTGCCCTTCAAGACCTTGAAAAAACGCGCACAAAAGTTGGCAAAAAGAAAGAAGAGAGAGAGAGAGAAGAAGAAAAAGAAGACTGAAGTCTCATTTACTTGTTATATTCTGAAATCTGCATGGAAAAGTGGGAATGTGTAACTAACATGATTGATAGGTCATGACATTTCTAAGATGTCACGCTTGTCATTTACGTCACAGTTAACAATACCAGCATTCAACATGCATATACGAGCCAGGTATATGTGGGTGATTGAATGTTCACCTTTACAGCCAATGCCAAACTACATTCAAGTGATGTTCAACTGCCAGGGTGATTTGTACCCTTAGGTCACTAAAGGCGGAAACCAAAGGTCTTGGTCTTTGCCATTACTACATGGCAAATTTTGGTTATACACCGGAGGTTCTTCAGTGCTCAATAAGGAGCATTCTACCGCAACAATTTTTTAAATTGGTTCATTAATTATCGAAGATAAGAATATTTCAAGTGGTGCGAAACCAGGATTTCAGAAGGTGTGGGTCACTGCCAGTATGACATCCTCGCCACATGCAGATGCTGCGGGGCAAAGAAACAGAAAAACAAAAAAGAAAAGAAGGCGAAACGCACACTATTGTGCCCGCAGCTGATAGCCCCTTCCGAGGGGTGAGCCACTGGAGCACCACCTCCTGATTGGGCAATTCGTTGTTTGGGCTGCTGATGCGCACTCTCGATGAATGTCACATGTCACAGTCTTTAGGGGGACAAAAACATTTTGTGGTGACACGCCAACCATACTGTGGCAGTGTGGAGCATCAGCCTCCCCTTTTGGCTCGTGATGCTTGCGAGAAGAGAGTAAGAGACACTCAGTTTGAAATTTGAACGCCTTGCACGACATATTGCCATGTGGTTCTTGGAAGGCATGGTCGCGAGTGTGCAGTGTACACAATGTGTTTGTCAGCTTAAATTGGACGCCCTTTAAGTGATGGTTAACGACTCTTAGGAAATGTGGCCATAGCTCCTTTGTAAACAGGGCTAGCAAGATGACGTTTGCCATACAGGTAAACCCTGCCTCTACACATTCAAGCTCATACCTCTGACCTTCCAAAAATATAAGGGTGTCTTCCCTTTGAGTGGCCATAACTCCACTTAGAATAGGGAGAGAAGGGTGCTGTTTGGGATTCAAGCAGATCCTGTGCTTATCATGTGCTAGTGCCGAAGCATGCATCTGCAATGTACACCAATGCACATTGCAGATGCACATGCATTCTGATTGGAAATAGCAATAACATTTGAAAAGCTTCCAATGCATAAAGGCACATTTACGTTATGCAAAGTTAGCTGTGTGAAAAAAAGGTCGCTAGGGAGAACATGTATGCATGCCAGTTCCCTCTTTTGTCTTTGTCCTCTAATCAGCTCTAGTTCTTGAAGAAACCACACTTCTGAACTCCAGACTAATTGAAAGTATGCTTTTTCAACAAGCCAAAGACATGTCAGTCTATGGAAGCATTTAAATTTTGTTTAATTTACTGTGTTAATGCACTATATTTGCATGAGCCCCGCCACGGTGGTCTAGTGGCCACGGTACTCGGCTGCTGATCCGAGGGTCATGGGATCGAATCCCGGCCGCGGCGGCTGCATTTCGATGGAGGCGAAATGTTGAGGCTCGTGTTCTGTGCGATGTCAGTGCACGTTAAAGAACCCCAGGTGGTCGAAATTTCCGGAGACCTCCACTATGGCGTCTCTCATAATCAGAGCTGGTTTTGGGACGTTAAACCCCACAAATCAAATCAAATCAAATATATTTGCATGAGCGTTTTGTAATGCCAAAGAGGTGCTGAAGTGTACCTAACAACCATAAGCATTGAGAGGTCTGGGGCTCTCTTCTTCTTCTCTCTTTTTTTTTTTAACGTGCCGTTTTTCATATTCTATTGTATTTGCTCTTCATTGACTGAATCGCATGAAACCATAACTCTACTATCATGGTAATTGGCAATTGATGAGAGATGAATTAATCGAACTGCAAGAGAACCATTCTCGCAGTACATGGCCATAGTAATAATTCTTCCATATTTCAGAATAGTTTATGTAAACTAAAGACCAACTGTTGTCGTTTTGTCATTATGAACCAGCTTGAAGGATGTTGCCATGTCTCTCCAAAAATGTATCCTTTTCATATATGCAACAATTTCTCTGTAATACTGGTATCATATGGTGGCCTTTCAATTACAACCGAACCCTATTTAGATCAAACTTCTTTGCAGCAAATTGAGCTAATCATAATCAAGAGAATCAATCTAGATCAGGCCTGATTGCAACAGGAAGTGATTGTGCCACAATGGTATAAACTGTTATGCTGATTTTTGAACTGTATGTATTCTGTGTTTCACTTTGGTAATGCCATGTTTATCTGGGATGAACCACTCAGCCAGAATTGCTAATTTCTTCTTGACCTCTCTTTTTTTTTGCATGCTTTTTTTCATGCTCATTTTTTTGTGCCAATGGGAAGGAACCGCAGTGACTGGAATGTGAGCACACTGTGCTGTAATTCGTGCCCATGTCACAGTGCGACATTGTGGGTTTGATTGACCTCTGAGACATTCCAGAGAGAAATTCTTTGCTCTATGTTAGAACATGCTGTGGTGTGATGGTTCATCAGACTGTTCCTTCAAAAGTGTGCATCTTAAGATGCAGTACGTGCACAATTCGTATCAAGGTTAATTGGTGTGTGTTTATGCATGAGTTCTTAATTTGCATCTCTTTGACTTGTCCCAGGAATTGTCACATTTTTCTGTAAATGATTACAAATTTCACTCATGGGCTTTGTCTCAGGTTTTACATCTACAATGGCAAGATGTACGATTAGTATTAATACTAGTGATGTTATGTTATATTGTTATTTTTGTTTGTACGACAAAATGTACGAGTAGGTTAACCAGTGTCTTTGGTACCTGACAAATGTCGATTGTAAGTTTTATTAAACATTGTTTTGATTTAGACTTATCTCTGGTGTTGTGCTTTTATGTCACCATATCTGCATTCACAGGTTAACATGGTTAATATGTAGCGACTAAAAATTTCAGTCTGTCGCAATACATATAAAAGATGCAGGCAGATTCGTAGTGTTGTCTGTCTCACTAAATCCATCCACTGTTCTGCTGCTTATTTTATACACAATACTACTCTATGCACTTGGGAGCTCACCTTTTTATGCTTTGAAACAGGCCAGTGTTTGTTGTTGCATCGCTGCTCTGGGCAAACTGAATGGCCTGTGGCCCACCGCCCACCAGGGACACACTGTCGTGGAGGAACACTATAGCACTGTTGTCGTTCTGGTCCTCCGAGATATTGGCATATTGCTGAAGTGCTCGGTAGATGATGTCGGGTATGCAGTACTGCTTCACGACAAGTCTCTGCCCAGCATCTTTGGCCCTCTGGAAAAAAAATTCAAGCATGCACGTGTGTGATCACCACACTTCGCACAGATCTGGCAAAGGTGTCACAGGCTCACCACATAGCGCAGGCAGTCCTGCACTAAAAACGGTGGTGCTAGCTCCAGGTCGCTCTTGGTTTGTCTGTGTACCACAGCCCGTGATGGCGGGGTATTCCTGCGACGGTATATGGCAGGCAGCCTGATCTTGCGTTTTACTTTACGTGATGGCCATTTTTGCTTCACTGGTGCCAAGGAATCTTCGCTGGAGGAGCCACCTGTGACAGTGTAAACGAATTAGAAGTGAAGAGAAATTCACTAGCCATGGAAAAAAAAAAAAAAAAAAACTCCAATGAAGTTTACAACCTTCATTATTGTAGCGGTGACGAATGCCATCAGCCGAGCGCGCGACGACATCGCTTCTCTGGACACGCACATGGAATTGGTGGCGGTACAATTCGTACATTGCGCCGTCCCTTTCGAAAACCATTTGGCCGCTGAGCTTCCATTCGCGACGTTCTGCGTAGAACGAGTTTAAAAGCTTTTGTAACCAAAACAAAGCAGACCGGTGGCAACTTGTGATGTGCAGTTTTTGAAAGCAAAGGATAAAAGGATACCAATTTCGGCAATTAACTCTCCGTTGGAAAGCTTCCGAGGAAAGTCGTGCCTGCACACAGCTTGTACTATTGTTGCGATAATGTCCTGCAAAGTGAAGGTGTGAAGTCGGTAAATGAAGCAGGCGTGGGACAAATTAGTGGAAAGACAACCCGTTCGTGGTCCAGCATGTTGGGGCCATCGGGGGGCCTAAATAAACAGAAAGAAATGGGGGGAAAGTGGTTACAGCAATGCGTCTCAGCCAGTACTGAGGTGACACTGTCGTCCAAGTACCGCCAGTATCTCACCATTCAAGGACGAACTTGTACACGAACTTTCCATGCCAGCACAGCTTGTACTGGGCGGTCATGTTTCACTTCTTGATCTGCGTTGTCTGCGTCGTCTGCTTGCCGACCGGAGCGACCGTAGCGGAATAGCCGTCAACAAGCCAATTGCAGCCGAAACGAAGACGAAGCCCAACACTACTGCGATCGCAGCAGTGGCAGCAGTTTAGCGCGGAGGAGTAGCGATGCCTCATTTTTTGAAACACAGCAAAGTGTTTGACGACTCCAAGGGTCGTTTCTTTCTCGTCCTGTTAACAGAGGAAAATGACGCAAGGCTGTCAAAGCTGAACTTGTCTGTCACGGACGGCAACAGCGTTTGGAAAGCAGCTACAAGCTTCGAGGAGTCATGCGGATCGCTGAACTCCCGACGCGAGGAAAACGTAAAACATTTAATGTAAGTTTTCATTCAAAAGGCAAACAAAAGGTGACTGTTACGGATAACCGTTAGCACTGTAGTACACGGTGTTCATTGATGGCTTCTCCGCAGAAGGCGCGTCGGCAACTGCAGGCTCGAAACGTTTGACGAGACGGATGAACTTTCCGTTATGTTCGTTCCTCCTGGGAAGACCTACGAGCTCAAGTTTAAGAAAGCCACTGGTGCCAGTACTGCGATAGAGCGTCTTGACCTCCTAGTGGCCGTGGCTGATGCCGGTGATCTCAAGACGCTTGTGGACGCTGTCGATAACGACGCAATGGTGGTCGCGTCAGCTAAGAGAAGCAAGTCTCGCAAAGAAGCTGCGCCCGTGGAGAAAGAAGGCATGAGCTTGCTGAACCCGAGAAGTCGAAAAATCCCTACGAGCAGGGGTATTGATTTTGACTGACTGATAACAAGTATACGAACGGACTTAACGGAGCTGGGAACCGATTAACCTTGTAGACCCCGCGAGCCGCGTCGTCGGTTATCTCCCAGTTCTGTCGGCATGTCACAATTCCAGCTAACACGCACGTTCGAAATGCATTAAGTACCATTTTGCATAAGCGATTTGCTTGTGCGCATGCAAGTTCTTCATCCAGTAAGACAACCTTCGCCGTCAATTTTTTTTTTCGTCTGAATTCAACTAAGCGGTGTTTGCCTGGTTTCCGCATGTTTCAGGGCATAATGCACTGCAGAGACGCACGTGAAGCACGATCACACTTTTGAGAACGTGTGATGTCAGGCACTCTGTGTCTGCGATCGTTAAAATTGTGGCACATATGGATATAAGTGAAAAATTACAGTCGTACCATCTCGGTATCAGTTCGCAGTGTTATGGATGTGGCAGGGCCATCTGTGCTTTGAAAAAACTGTAAATGGGTTTCTTGCCGCCTGTAAAATAAGGTAGTTGTTTCTATTGATGGCCTGTTATTTATTCCTATGTGTGCATCCTATCTGGCTGTCTCTTAGCGCAGCATTACTCATGCGCTAAAGGTGTATTGCACGTTATTCACTGCATGCCTAGACTGGGAAGAAAAGGGAATTAGAATAGACGGAGAATATCTCAGCAAGTTAAGGTTTTCACATGACATTGTGCTCTTTAGCAATGACGGTGACGAACCATAAAACATGATTGAGGACCTAAACCGGGAAAGTCTTAAAATAGGGCTAAAAATGAATAGGCAAAAGACCAAAATTATGCTCAGCAGTCTAGCTAAAGAACAGGGATTTAAAATTAACCCTAAGTGCTTATAATGTGTGAATGAATATGTGTATCTGGGGCTGTTATGAAAAGGGATCCGTACCCATAAAAATAAAATCCTCCGTAGAATAAGGGTGGGATGGAGCACATTTGGGAGACATTCCCAAATCATGACTGGTAACTTGCCACTGTCGCTAAAGCAAAATAATATTTAACCACTGTGTTTTCCCAGTACTGACCTATGGTGCAGAAACACGGAGGATAACTAAATACCTACAGATGAAATTAAGGAGCACGCAGTTTGCAATGGAAAGAAAAAGTGATAGGTGTAAAGCTAAGAGATAGATAACAAGCGGAGTGGATCAGAGAGCAGACAGGCATAGCTGATATTCTTATATCAATTAAAAGAAAAAAATGGACCTGGGCAGGGCATATCATGCGGAGGACAGATAACAGATTAACAATAAGAGCACCGGAATGGATACCAAGAGAAAGAAAATGCAACAGAGGCAGGCAAAAAAGTTAGATGGAGAGATGAAATTAAGAAATTTGTGGGCATAAAGTGGAACCAGCTCGCTCAGGATAGGGCAAATTGGAAATGTTTGGAGAGGACTTCGTCCTGGTAGTGAAGTTAAAATAGGCTGCTGATGATGATGATGAAAGATGTCAGGTTTGTGATGTTTGAGTTGAGCTAGTGTCGTGACAGGAACTTGATCAGTTCTGCTAAGGCACTTTAAGTGCAAGTTGACACAACCATGGAAAAGTATGCTGAAACTCCGATTTGAATTTGTCAGTAGTTTTGTGCAGGACTTTCAGCTGTGTGTGACCAAGTATGGAGCTTCAGTGTCTGTACGACAGCATGGCTACACCTTTTATTGATTAACACACAACAGCCAAGTAATATTTTTTTCCCCATTATTGTTTATTTTTCCTTCTTTTGTCAAAGTTTACAAAGATATTAGTGCAAAACATATTTAAGCCCAAGTTAGAAGAGTTAGTTTACAAAATGCTAGCACAAAAGCAGAGAATGTCAAAAGTGGTATCATACAAGCTTGACAAATGGCGAGAGAGAGCCTTGCTCTTTGAAAGTCATTTTCAACAGGGCTTTTATTTTAAACGTCATTTCTTCCAACTATCTTGGCTAGCTCATCAATGCAACTGAGTGTTTCCTTGTGAAAAAACACCAGCGACCAAATTTTGTGAATATTCACAGTTATTCATGCTTTAATTTTGTGCAAAGGTTATTTTGTTCAGGGCCGTTTCTTTGTCCTGTTAGGATGCAAATGCAGATAATACCTAACAATGTTGCTAATGCGATGCTCAAAGCTAGTTGGCCGACTGTGAGTGCTGTAGTAGTGTGTACCTTTCAGGACAGGACTTGTAGGTCTCACGAAGACTCCAGACAGAGGATGAGCTCTATTTAGCATGCCTTTCAGTAATCTGTACTCCTTTCTCGGCAAGTACAGCTTGTGGCTGGTGACAGACCTGTTGTAACATTATGCAGCTAAGCATGAGAACTTTGTTCACTTTTTTGGTTGTTTTGTTATAATAAAATCACTCGGAATTAAAAAAAAAATTATGAGAAACATATGCGTAGTAGGAGAACCATGGTGTATCTGCCACAGTTTTTTTGCTTCAGACTGTCACACTTGGCTAATGAGCAGATAGTGCAGTGTTCAGTTCTCAGTTGTGGATAGCATATACCATTGCAAATGGCAAGACAATGAATTCTAATGAGGTTACATCTTAAAACAACCTCAAGCAGTCATAATCAACCTTAACATTAGCACATATCGTAGTGCTTGTGCTAAATGGGGACATTAAACCTTACCAATCAGCAGAATCAAGTTGATCTGGAAACTCGCACAGCTCATCATAGCTCAAACTCCAGCTTTAATGTGTTGAACCACCAAAATTTATTACTATTCAGTCCTGGTGCGACACTTTCTACAACTTATGAAGCGCAAAAATGGTACACTGCATGCAACGTTGTTATACATGTCATACACATGCATTCGTCGCCGATATCGTTGGTTGCCTTGCATATAGATGAGGACATGAAAAAGCACAAATTGGAAGACATAAAAGGTCTGCTTTCTCAGCTGGTTCCAAAATGATTTCAAATGATGCAGCTTTAGTGAAAAGTTTAACCAGCAGTTCAGCTGTAGAGCAACTTGGCACAATGCACGCATGTGGGCTTAAGCTGGAAAAGCAGGCTGAGGTGGAGTAGGTTGTTCTCCGGCATAGCTGGTAGTCTGCTCCTTGGGGAACTGCACCTGGAAGAAAAGTTCTGGCTTGAATATGTATGCTGAAGTTCCCGTCGCACGGTGTCACTGTGTTCCAGTTTTGCTTTCACTTTGACATGACACTATCATGAGCATTATCATGATGTTATCACGTGCTTTCACTGTGATGTTATCGTGGGCCCAAATTTTCTAGATGCATTCATTGTAGGCAGCCTTTATGAGCTACATTTGGGACAAACTTGTCTACCTACTCTGAAGGATTTCTAATTATTCTCGTATGATGTAAACTGAAGCAGATCTTGCACACTTTAGGAATTTGTTTTATATTAGTAAGCACCCTGTAGCAGTACATCTGAGCATTATTTGGAATTATGCAAAATCCTCCATGTAGCAAATGCATGTCTCTGTAAGGCAAGAATTTGGACATCCAACAATGTCAGTAAGGCCACAACATTACAAAGATTTTTTCTGCGATGATAGTAGCGTGTAAATGGTGTGATTGCCGGTTGATTGTAACACTGCAGCAGTACGCCACAACATGTTCTTTTACAACCTGCCTAGTATATACACAGAATAGTGCAAGATAACAGCCTTATCATAAAAGCAATATTAAATTGCTAGAGAAGGAGAATCCTTAAAAATGTTTATGTTCATTCAGTTAAACATTGTATCTGTGGCCTGCTAGGTAGAGCATCAGTCTGTTTTGTTGGGGTGCCATGGTTCGTATCCTGTCATTGGACATGCAATTTTTAAGAAGTTGACTGGTCAGTAGCTTGTGTCGGAATCCTACATCTGCTTCAAAGGACAAGCAGAACGCACAAAGCAGAAGCAAAGTGACAAAGCTAACTTGGCTCTAACCAGTACTCTTACCAGTTCATACTGCAACTGACATCTGTAGTCTAGGCAATGGACTGAGGTACTATTAGCGCTAGGAAGAGGACTGCACCTACAGTGGTGAGCTAGCATACTTATTAAGCATAAGGAGTGTTGTGAGTTCAAAAATTTATGCATTTCACTTGCTGTTTATGAAGGTGATGATTGATTCAGCTATTTGAGAAGCGATGCTCGAAAGCTGCGATCCAATGTAAAGTGGGAACAAGTGGTGAAATTAGCTGGCAAACTTGAAAAAGGTGTTCTATGTGTGTCGCCAAGACATGATGCAAGCAGTGGAGGGACACTATGACAAACAGATCACGTGCACAACAAGGTCATTGTATGTCTCGTAACCTGTTCGTTGTCATTTTGCTGTACGCACTGCATAAGTGGTCATAGAACAAACAAGTGACCAGTATAGCGGCAACTTGCGTTTTTAGTTTGCTATTTGTCAGCGTCTTACCGCTTGGTCTATGTAGAGTGGCACCTGGTATTGCGCTCCAGTTGTGATTGTGGAAGGGTATGGCAAGCTTTCTGCCAGCTGTTCCTGTGAACCTGCAAGTTCAAGTTTTGTCAACAACATGCATTTATGGGGGACTTTCATCACTGCGCTTACAACATGAACAAGAACATGGTATAAGTATTTAGGGCACAAGTGCCTGTCTTATCTCGTTAGTGCCATTCTTAGTGCCTTGTCGTGTATTGTCAGGAACATTAGTACAAAATTCATCGAACCCAAGTTTCGTTTGCACACCATTGTAGACCTAATGTGCAATGCACCATCACTTTTGCAGCCATTTTTGTAGCTGCTGTGTGTGCAGAATGTCAGTTTCAGGAATATTGCGAGCAGAAATAAAAGAGGAAAAACGCGCTCAAAGAACATTAAATGTTTTTGTGAAGCATGCATATAGATATACAGTGTTCTGTCTTGTAACATGGTTAAGTAATCTATTAAAAAAGAGCTATAAGGGGGTAGGTTATGCCAGGACTGTAGTTTTAGGGGCTGTTGCCAAATCAACTGTCTGCGGCCAAGGGTCATAAAGTCTGGGTTATGCAGAAGCCAGTCTAAATAATGCCACAGTTAAACAGTTATAGTGGTGAAAAAAATAACTGTCAAGGTAGGTATTAAACAGTGCAATGTTTAGTTCCTACCTGTGTGTGTGTGTAATTGGAAAGAGAGAAGGGTTACAGAAGTTGAGGGCTGCCGTGTGTTACACATGTGAATTCCTTTAGTAGTCAACTGTTCAGTTAATTACCACGATACCTTGCTATGCCTATGGTAGGAGATAAAAGGACAGTGTCCCTTCACTGTCCAATTTTAATGCTGCTCACTATGTGAAGACTTGCACAGAATTATGCAGAGAATAATAAGAGAAAATAATTTTTGAATGGAGGGGAAGTCTACTTACAGGGCTTGGTTGGTGGGCTGTAGATTTCACCGGCAGTATATTCCTGCTGACTCACCATGTGATTGCAGGAGAAGCACATCACCCTGAAATGCACGTGAACATTGCTAGATGTTATATTTATGCTTTGAGGGCAATCCAAACTATATGTCTTGAACATTGAGTAAGAACTATGTAAAGCAATATTTCGTGGATGTCATTTTACAGCGTCTCTGTTCAGAAAGGACAAAAAGACGCAGCTTTAAAAATCCTGCTGTATAAGACTGCATGTAGTAGTCCTGCATTGCCATATTTCTCACAGTCCATGTGTTGCCCCAAAACAAGGGCCAATGAGTCAACTGAACAGTCAGCCTCCTTATTGGATTTGCGTTCTATGATTGTGGAATGCGTAATGTTTGTTTGTAACTGTGCGGTTCAGAGTATCAAACTAGAATTCAATTGAAAACTGAAAAAAATAGGCATTATTTCAGTGGGAACAAAGGTTGCGCTGTACCATTGCAGCTTTTCTTATGTACTCCGTAGTGAATGTAATAAGGAAAATTTAAAATTTTTGGTTGATCGACCGCATTCTCTGGATAATGTCATCCTTGCCTATGTTTGTGGATCAGCCAAACTATGTCAGTGGTAAGTGTTTGTGAGTCTTTAGAAGCTTCCACAGCTATGGAAAATGGCAGTACCATTTGTACGTTAGTCCACCATGCCTAATCTAAATACCATAGTGACCCAGTATAAGAACTAGCCTCCTTGTTTCCTTCGTTCTTTCTTTTTTACTTTGGTTGAAATAAACATTTGTCTCTCCACTTCTGCTGGTTCCAGCACAAGTGTTTGTGTCGTCATTATGGATTTGACTACCCTTTATAATGAAGAAATAACAGAACTCAGTATATACACTTAAAGCATAATAAAAACACTGTGTCAGGCAAAGCCTGCCACACTTGATGCAGCACTTACTTTGCCAACAGGTAGAACAGTGACACCTTGAGGGCAATGATCCCAAGTCCCTTGAGTATGACGACGAGCAGATTGGGTTGTTCCTGCGGGAACTCCATAAATCTCTCGGTGTCTGCAGCAAGATGTGGGCGCACAAACCATTGTTGGTGTTATTGCTCTTCACTTAATGTCTGCAATAAGCAGACAGGTCATGTGCTACAGGATTCCATGTTAAAGAACTCCTACTGTGCTCTCAACAGCCAGGTATAGCTGAACCATGGTAATCGAATGGTTCATTCCAGTGATTTACTTTTTGCATTCCTTTTTTGGTTGACAAGGACAAATTAAAATTGAGCAAGAGGACTTGCTACATTATACGCTGCCCCAGCTCTCACTTCATGATAGAGATGTTGCAACATCACATCTAGGTTACAGCATAGCGCCGTGACACAGACAAATCACAGAGGCCTGTTGTTCTCTTGTTCATTCTAAGAATGCCCAAGTTCCTGTGGCATATTGTGTTCTTGTTCTGTGTTGCTTGCACAGATTACATTTAGATTCAAACTTCACAGTAACAATCATTGTGACGTATATATGACTGCTCGAACCACAACTGCGCTGGACACCAAACTTTTTCAGGTTTCATCAGTAAGGAACTTACTAGTGCTAATAATGCTGTTCCTAATTTTGAAATATGTAGACAACCGTGATACTCGTATGGTAAATATTTAAGAAAACAAACATTTTGACGTATGCACACTTGAGCACATAAATAAAAGGCTTTCTTTTTTTTTTCACTTCATAAATTGTGTTGCCTTATGATAACTGCTCTTTGTTGCTTGTGATGGATATTTTGCTCTGTATGCACCACCCTAAGGAATGAAGGATGGAATTACTACTGTAACTTGGGCAATAACAGGTAGTTAATCGGGTATATGTGTGATTGTGGTTACTGATGTTTTTAAGGGAAGGAATATTTTTGCATGCTTACCGTCTTGCATTCGCATGGGTTCACACCAATCCTTGACCTGTTTGTATCCTGGCATGCAAGTGCACCTCTGGGTGCTACACATGAGGTGTGAGCTGCACTCATTGTCGTGTGTGCAGTTTTCACCAAGGAGCATGACTGTTGATTGATGAGCGTCCACAGTGGAGGAAACATGAAAGTAGGCGCAGTGAAGAAAATAGATTAAATGTAGGCACTATTAAAGTTGCTTGATTGTTCATTTCAAGCTTGCTTTTCCAGTAGCAATGTATTAATGCAGTGGCAATCTTTCTATTTTTATATGCAAAGCATGCAGGCTATAGTGCAAGCTATTAGACAATGGAATGAAAATAATGTGATTCATCATTTAAAAAGCAGGTGAGACCAGTTGGTGCAAGGCTGATACCAGCTGGGACCATTTGGTCCCATGTCATTGTTAGTTTCACATCTTTACTAGAGACTGCTGTGTAATTTCTATGAAAACAAAGTAGCTGTCATGTGCAAGATGTCCTTTTTTTTTTCATGTGAGAACAAGTACTGAGCTGACCGTACATTTTCATTACCTCTGTTACAAAGATATTTAATCACCTGCCGCATTAGCACAGATTCTCTCCATCATTTATTTCGTGTAGCATATTTGACTTGCTGCAAATAGCATCATATGTATTTTTCCACATCTACGAAAATGTAGGTTAAGCTCTTGTTATAAGGAGTAAAATTAGATAATGATGGTTTTGTAGAGGCAGCTTACCACAACCAGTTATGAAAAAATTTTTCAGCAGTGTTCATCATTGCCAAAAGTTGGCACGTGCTCTTCCAACTTTGAAAAAATAAGCACGTAATGTGAGAAGCTTTATTGACACTCTAGCTCGAGAGCTCACTAACCAAGCGGGGTATCAGCTGCCCTCTCGTTCACAACCGCCCCCCACGACATAGGATAGCCTTCGCGAGGAGGAAAGAGAGTGACCCTGGTCGGATGATCCCCCGTGAAATTCTTGCTCATCAGCGACGTACATGGCAAAAAAATATGGTTCCCCACACAAACCTCTTGTAGGGGAAGGTGCAATGGACCTCCCTAGAATTCGAGCGGGGGTCTATCCAAACTTATTGCGATTGCACAAAATTTTTCCGTCTTTGTACAGGCACGATTGTCCGTCGTGTCGCAACTCGCCACTGAAGCTTTACCACATCTCATGGGGATGTAGCAAGCGGCCAGGCAACCTAAATTTCATGCAAGATATGTATGGAATAGAAAACTCTCTGGAGCGATGGGAGGCACTCCTCGCTAGCCCAGACCTGCAGGTGCAACAAGCGCTTCTGAACCACGTTCGGCTGGTGGCACAAGCCAAGTGAAGCCCTGGAATTGGGGCCCTACCCATCTAGCTCATAAACCCCTTTCCTCCTTTTCCCTCAATAAAGGTTCTTCTTCTTTAGTGACTGAGCAGTTGTCCTGTGCTTGTACACCGTCGACAACACACTGCTTTACATCAGCGAGGACATTGGCAGCCCTTTTCTCCGGCTCTCATAATCGGTAATATACGTCTCTACAACAAAGTCCCATCTGACACAAAAATTCGCTGATTAATGCTGCAATTAATTTGCAATTAATTAATGATGTAATTAATTTGCTGATTTGCTGGTTATAATTACATATCCACAACTCATTGATATGTGTAATAAATGTTTCAGTTTCACTTCGTCTATTGATTTATACCATATAGGTAAACTGTATTACATTGCAGTTGCTATGAATACACATTTGTACCATATCTTGAAATGGGCTAGAAACACCATATACATTATACCTGATAATTACTTAGATCCTTGTTATACCAATGTTTGTATACTTATAGCTTATAATACCTGTTACATTTAATTTGTTACATGTCACATAAGTAAAATTCATATTTATGTCCTTTTAACCGGTAATTATTTATATCCGTGTTGTAAAGATTTTCGACATCATAGATAACCAACATGATTGTTCAGCATGTATTTGTGCCATGTTGAAATGTGCAAAAGAAAATTAAATTTATGTCGTTTTATCTGACAGTTCGTTATGTCCACTTTACACCAAAGTCATCTAGACTCTATAGATAGTGCAAATAATTATGTTGCGTTTCTTGTACATACATATTCATTACGTTGAAATCGACAATGATATTTCAATATATACGATAGTTCGTTATAACCGCGTCTCACCGAAGTTCGCGGTTTCATAGGAATTATATTACATTGGCATTCTCTAGAAAATGCATAGCAGGCAGTGGAATATCAGCCGGTGTTAACGTGCACTGTGCTGATGTTCACGTTCCTAATTAACATGTGTCGCTACTTGCGTGCAATCAAATCAGAAGGAGAAATCTTACGTGGAATGCAGCTGTTATTTTTCCAGCTGTAGTAGTGGCCCCCTATACAAAAGCAGCTCGAATATATGCATTGGCTTTTCGGTAGCAGTGCCTGGCATTGCACCGTCGTATTGCAGGCGGTCCCGATGAGGCGCTTGTCTGGCACACGAGAAAGAAAAACGGCCAAAGTTGACGGCCACATTTTACAGTGTATAGGTCAATGACACCACTGACATAAGGTCACTCTAGGTCACTAAAGTGACACGAGATCGCTCTGCACAGCTATGGTATCGTAAGGTTTGTACACTGTGTTTATATTAAAAACGTGAATAAAAACGATATGCACGCCACTTGACATTAACATTGTCAGTGATATGTATTACATTCGGAGGTCCCATAGTTACGAGAACTGACGGGGGGACCTCCTAATGCTAAAACACGTTGAAGTTGAAGTTTATTTGTCCTGAAAAAACTTACAGGAGCAGCAGCAGAGGCTAAAAGCTATACAGCCTGACAAGAGGCCTCTGCTCCTATATACAGTTTGGCACGCAGGCCGCTGGGTATCCTAATATCAAAGAAATATATTCATAGATATTACACAAAAGCACCACAAAAATTAGCGTAGTCTTGTTACACAATGTGAAATAAACATAAAAGAAAATCTCAAAAAGCTTGAATTATTTCAGGAGAACTTCATTGTTACATAATAACAAATAAGACATTAGAAACTAACTTTGTCACATAATGCAAGTTGATGCACCATATGTCATAAACAAAGAAACTTTCGTAAGCATACTCAATATCATGGTGCATTAGGATGGGTTTGATAATGTATGTTAAGTGTCAAGTGCAGCGTGAGAAATAAATAATACATTTATAAAAACTTTTTCGCGTGACATCACCACTTTTGGCGAATTGTGTCGACTGGCTCCGAGAGAAAGTGAATTACGTACAACCTCCTTCACTTTTACATACGCCAGGGAGCGCCGGCTAACTGCTGTACACAAAAACATCACGCCAACACGACCCAAAGAGGGCAGGTTTTGCGTAGTAGTCCTTGAACCTTTGGCTCTCGTTTAATAACAACAAAGAGCATGGTATATTGCATATGTCAATGGCTTTTTTTAGGTCAAACTACCACAATGCAGTATATTGCGGTCCTCTGGACCTCTCAGTGCGCTTGGACTTACCCACAAGCTTCGTGAATGAAGGCTACGAGAGAAATACTCACGAATGATAGCCGAGTCTACAATTGTTCCCAGGCATATCAATTCTAGGACAGCGGTTCCAAGGAGCAACCAAGGCATTCTTATCTGCAAAGAAAAAAAGAAAATAAACAGCTGCTCGAGACAGCTTGCCGCATTACACAGGTAATGAATTCAAAGCGAGCTTTTTAGTAGTTCATGTTTCATTTTGGCCATCTTAAATATGTGGTTCTTAGTGAGAAACGATACCGATGAGAAACGTTCGCGCGCAAGATTTGCCTGAAACTGTGGCTTTTCCGCACTAACACGCTTAATGAGGAGAAGCCAACTTACCCGCCCAGCCTGTAAGTAGGTTTCACCGCATTAACATAAACGCTGCTGTGAAGCCGTTCACGCCGTTATCGCTACAATGTGAGGTTGTAATTGGCTGCCTAGGCAATTTGTGTAAATGTTACGCGCAAATAAAGGGCACTCGAGTGAACTGCTCCAGTTTCTACGCTACATGTAACATGAGGCGCGTTGTAGATGCACACACAACTGTCTCTCGGCGTCTCAAACGTATTTGAATACGAAGTATGATGTTCAGAACAGCACAAAATTTTACCTTGGCGCGTCAATACGTCGTGCACGCCTGTGGCATTTTATCGTAGAATCTGGTGCTTTCCAGTACGCCCATACATCTCTCCAAGTGGTCGGGAAGCGCTCTGAAATAAAAAATCAATACGGGTTCTCCACTGAATCTGTGTCAATGCGCCACGTGCGTAGGATAAAGTAGTGAACTGATGGGCTAGTTAAATAAACATGACATTCACTCACACGGTTAATGTTGTTTCATTGCGAGATATTTTAGTTTGATTCGGGTGATACGGCGGAGCATCACACGCGAATCATAGCATCAGCTTTTAGTGTTTTGTTTGTTTTACTCTCGAACGTTACCTTCCGGGTGTGCATCACTTGTGTCAGTTAAAATTTGAGTACATTTAAGTGAGCATTTGTTGTATGTGGAGTTTATTGGCACATTTTCTCTGACCGTTAAACCCTAGCTATCACTGCGGTGAGATACTGCCTTGTTTTGACAACTTCAGATTGCTTACACACACACAATTACTCAAATTCCCGAAAGTTTCAAATCTACGAATTCCAGCCCCATATGATTAACGTTTAGAGATTACGTGATCGTCGCAACCGAAGCGCGCCGCGTTTTACTAAAGCGTGCTGCCACCTTTAACACACGCGGTACAAATATTTCATTACGAACGAGAGCACGCCTGGAGACGTACGCAGAGGGCAGCCGTAGCCGGAAGCCGTGGCAACACCTGGCTACAGTGTACTAGTTCACTGTAACCTGGCTGCATGCGCCCTAAGTTCCAGGCTAAGCCTGGTATGCGTGGTGGTGAAGTTTGCTGTGCGGGGAATTGTTGCGGGGTGTCCCATGCTGTTGTCGGATGCTAGAGCGATCTGCTGCCCTTGCTAGCAGGACGATGTGCGCTTGCCCGGCCCGTTTTAGTGCAGTGTCGGCAGCGTCTGCGAGTGCGGTGAACAATGTTCATTAAGAAACAGCACGTCGACGTCAGGAAGTCGGCGCAAAAGGTGCTCGAACCGAAGCGGGACTCCCTCAGTCGACTCAAACACCTTCGAGTCTACCTAGGTAACCGTGCCTCTCCCGTGTCTTCTCTCTCGCTCTCTCGTGCTTTACGCGCTTGATGTTTTTTCACGAGAAGCCTGAATCAGCCGCACGTTCGGCGCACCTGCTTCTGTCGTCTTTTTTATCGCCGCAGTTCATCGGAAACCACCGATGCCTGCGAAGTTTCGCCTCTAGCGATGGGCGGTCAGGCTTAAAATCGCCCGTATGGCTGTCAAACGCCGCTCGCGAAGGCGGCCCACTTTTTGCCGTACCGTCGATCAAACCGCGTTGAATCGATGGCGAGACGAAGTGCGATCCAACTTTCGCAACTCGCTGAAGATGCCACCTTGACCCGTCCCGCGGGATGTTTATCGCCCGCTGAACTAGTGGGCGGATTCGCTCGCTGCACCTGCTTTGCGCATAGAAACGTGGAAGTGCGCTGATCAGCGACGGCTGGGCTTTCTGCAACCCTTCGGGATTGCTTGCCCGCCCCGCCACGCGATGTCACCGAGTAAATTTAGTGCGGTCATTTAAAGGAAAAAAAAAAAAAAAGCAAATCAGCAAAGTATCGCACTAGCGGATCGGAAGGGGGAGGTTAGTAACCTGGATTCTGCGGGTTTCCTGGTCCGCTGGGACGATGCGGGGCTTCGTTTCGTGTTTTTTTCGGGGCTGGCTGCAGATTGCGTGCCACTGCGACCAGAAACTTCTTTTTTTTTTAGGTCGGTAATTGCGATACCGTGTCCACACCAGCGGTTCTTACAAGCACACAAATAAAGAAGCGCATTCTGAATTGGTGGGTTCGTCCCCTTGGCAGTGGCTGCGAGTCAACAGGTTTACACGAGAACGTGCTTCGCTGGCCGTGCGGTTCACACGTCCAAGTCGATTAGAAATTCATCGCACGGGGCTCGATTTCGTCGCGCCCGATTCCTGTTTCAATGCTACATTTGTATATGGGCGTTCTTTTCGCGATCATGGGCGCGCTGTTGCGCGTTGGCACCGTGACGGAAGCAGTATGATGCCCTGAAGGGAGTTCGCAAACTTGCGTAATGTTTCCGCCCGCAACCTTGTTTACGTTGTCGCGTTCCACCCGATTCCTCAGCGTGCGAGAGTACATGCAGACCGCACTGCTGAATTTGCGCGGATGGCATGGCAGCTTTTCCTGTGGTGCGTAATAAACATATGCACGCACGTCCTGCTGCGCTTTGCGTGTGCGTGTGCTTGATAACCCATCAGCTTTCCCCTGCTTGTAATACACATGTGCCACAATTAACATATGCATGCTCACACATATATGTTGCTTCGGAAGTGCACTTAGGCTGCTTAATCTGTGAACTAGCAAGGATGGGAATTGAATAAAGCATAAGTGTATAATATGACTGTTTGCACTTGTGAACGACTTTTTCAAGTATGCTGCATGCATGGATTCACAGTATGAAGAGCCAAAAAACAAGGGAATAAGTTATTATGATAAGGGCTATAAAAGAGTTCTTATAGTGCCACATTGTAAGAGTTTGCAAATGTATAGTCATATTTGGTAGTGTGCTGAGTATAAATTGGATAGCACCAAAATTGATTCAATATCAAATACTTATTGGTTAGGTTCGTAAAACTGAACAACTGATTGAAATTTCTGGAGCCCTCCACTACGGCATCTCTCATAGTCATATTGTGGTTTTGGGACATAAAACACCACAAATCATCATGTTTTCACCATTAGCAATCTCCACGTCCTAGTATGTGTTTTTGTAAAAGTCGTTACATTGCATATCTCGTGAAGTGTTGTTTAGATAAAGGATGAATAAAGCAGTGGGAACGAATGAGTAGTTAATGCACATACTGAACATTGTTCAGTAATCACTAAGTTCCTGCATTGGAGCCAGAAATGTCCTGTTCCTGAGTGCATTAGTGTCACCACATGCACTCTGGCAGCACTGTGGCTGTAACTTCGTATTGCTAAGTGTAAATTTAAGGTGCAAGTACAACTGCCACTTATGGGGGTCACATTTCAATAAATGCAAAAGGTTTAGGTTAATGGTCAAAATAATCTGGGGTACACCCCATAATGATGTGCCTCAAAATCATATTGCGATTTTGGCATATGAAACCACGTAATTGCTTGAACTTCTTGGGCTTTTATGTCTACTAGGGATATACAAGGATGAAATTAATCATACAACTGCTCTAACACCATGTTTAATTGTGCAGTTATCAACTTCAAATTTGAACACCAGTACAAAAATGTTCATGTTTACAAGTAGTCACCTTTTTGGGTTTGGAGACTGAATCAAGTAGGACACTAGTCAATTTACCATAGAAGAGTTTCTTAATGTTAGCATACTGCTACTATAACATGCTTACACTATTCTTGAACTGTTGCCCCTTTCATGTGATCCCGGTTACCATAGTGTCACTGCCATGATAGTACAGTAGTTAGCAAGCTTGGCTGCTGACCTGAAAGGCATAGGTTTAATGCTAAAGTGGAAGCTTGGGCAAGTTGGTTCATAATCTAATAAGCAGCATGACAAAAAACGACAAGAGAGGAGATGCACAGATACAATGCTAAACTTAGAACTGATTTTATTCCCTGATTACAGCATAATATATAGCTTGAAACGGGAAAGAGGAAAATGAATGCATAAAAGGCACGTGACAGTTTCACGCTGTTTGTTCTTCGATAGGTTCAATCCTGACTGTGGTAGTTGCATTTGCTTTTGAGGTAAAAGTTCTAGAGCCCCATCTACAGTGTGTTATGACTGCATGCTAAGGAACCCCAGAGATGGTCGGAAATTTCTGGAGTCCTCCACTATGGCATACCTCATTCTCATATCATAGTTTTAATACCGTAGCATCACTGGTCAGTTTTTGATAACTTTGTTTAATCATTCCTTTGCAGACAATGTGGAAACTGCAGAGGCGAAGACATTCTTTGAGATCAACTACAGTCACATTTACTGCATCTTTCACGATGTCTTTACCTCGCTGGAGGGGATGCTTAGACAGAGAGGTTTGTTTGTGCCACGCTTGGAATATTTTTCCAACAGATATTTAGTTCTGACTCATTCGAATTTTTTTCTTTTTCATTTTATTTTCTTCTTTTCCTCTTCACAGTGCACAAGACTCAAAAGGAAGAGCTGGACAATGTGAAATACATATTTGAGGTATGTTTGGTGGAAGCACCTATTGTAAAGGCTGTTGTACCCTAGCAGGTTTTGCAATTGCGGGGCATGGGATCTGAATACACATGTGTTGATATTATATTAGGTATATATTATGGTGATACACAGGGAGGTTGAAGTTAGCTCAGTTAAGGTGCTGTTTGACTCCTGTGGTGACGTAGTTACAGAACTGGCACATGAAGATATAAGCTTTATGAGTAAGCGCCAGCCATGGAATAGTTCTACATAGCTGTTGTAGCAAAGTTATGTTTAATCTCTTCCACTTCGATTCTGGGAATTTTACAGGTGTAGCATTTGCCAAGCAACTGGAAAGCTCTGAACATATTATGTCTTTAGTTAAGAGCATAGGTTGTTTTGCTGTGATTGTGTCATTGTATCTTGATTTGATGAAAATTTTTCACTTAACTTATAGTTATCTGAGCTTATAGTTAAAATAATACCCACCTCTTATGAGTAATCTAGCTTAGGGACTCTCTAAAAAAAAAAAAAGTGGTATGCTGATACAGTTAGGTAAATGTTGGTATGTTCTAGTTACCATTACTTTGAGCCCCTGTCCTTACACTATGCTGTTTCAGATGCCCTTCAGGCCTTCGTGTAGGTGGTTATTTAGTAAATGGTTGCTGAAGAAATGGCTGTTTCTGTGAGCTTTTCATGAAGTTTCCACTAGCACTTCGAGTGTAAAATTTTGAATGGATACTCCTTTATAGGCGCGCTAATATAGGTGCAGTTGGGCTTTAATGTAAAAAAAAAGAAGGCAGATGTCCAACAACAAGTGTCTGTCAACGCGTGAGGTTTTATGGCAGACTAAATATGAGATGACAGAGCAATGGGCTTTTCTCCCAGCTGGCAAGCTAATGAACATCTGTGGCACATGCCTCATTTCAGCGGATTCTGGTGCTGCTTCCCGAACTGCTGGCTCAGCGATGGCAGTGGCACAGCATACGCATCATCCTTCGAAAATTCCTACACCCAGGAAACTCCCTGAGGGTACGTGGTTTTGTTTCTGCTGCCATAGCTATGAAAGTTAAAGCTGCATTCTATTGCTCGCTCATGAACACACTCACAAATGTAGCTTACATCCAGAAAATTTGGTAAGTTGGTGTAATTTTCTTTTTGTTTTAGACTAATTAATTGTAGCACTGTATAATGAAAGGGGAAAGGACAAGGAAAGTTGTATGTAGTTTTTAGCTGTAGTGTAGTAGTTTGCCATGAAAAGATTCACCGACCAAAGAAACATAAATTTACTTGATGTTTTGGCTCCCCATACAGGAGCCTTGTTCACAATAAAAAGTGTAGTAGTTATGCAGTAAATGGAAGGGGATTAAAGTGGACAAAATAACACCCCAGAGATACGCAGAGATAGTGCATGTGCCCTGTTACCTCACGCTGCAATTAGGCATTATTGACATTGTGCACTAGGAGCATGTTCAGTTGTCTAATTCATCGGGTTGTGCTCAAGCCTGAATGGCTTCTGAGAGTACATGGACATGTTGTCACGTTCAAGCTTGAAGCACAACTGAGATCTATCGCAATAACAGTCACTCCAATTATTCTGGGAGCAGCTGAACATCCAGCTGGTGCAGGAATTCACAGGCTCCTATCTCAGAGGGGTTCTTAATTGCTGCAAAATGAGTTGGAGTGCTGCAAGAATACATTGAATATAGTATGGCATAAATGTGGATAGGTCACCTAAAACTCGTAGTTGCAGGAATTGCACAATCTGTGTAGTGATGGCTAAGACTTCTAGGGTTGTTACATGTACTGTAGGTGTACACAGATGCCCATTAGATGTGGTTACAAGAACTGTTGCTGTAGCTCACTTGGTAGAGCACTTCACAAATGATGTGAAAGATATGGAGTCAATGCCCGATTGTGGGATGTTTTTTTCTTCGCTCTTGGTTACCATGTCATTTCTATGGTTAGACATAACAAAATAGTTCCCCAAATTGATTTTCTTGGCTTCATATAGTTATGACCAAAAATGATTAGGTGCCCAAGTGCCCCTTATTTTCTTTAATGATTTAAAATGGTGGCAGTGGTGGAGGCATCAAATTTCTTTTTACAATGAACATGGCATTATAGTAATACCTCGTTATAACAAAGTTGAAGGGGGAGTAGTAATTACTTCATTATAACCATTAGTTTGTTATAACCAATATCAATTTCATCTATAGGAATTTTAAGGGGAATTGCGATTGCTTCGTTATATTCGATAGTTCGTTATATCCGGGTTCGTTATAGCGAGGTTCTACTGTACGTGTTGAATGTTCCTCAAGTCAAGCACTGGCTTCTGATCACCCCCTTGTCCTCCCCTCTGCCTCACTTCCCTTTTTCGTGAAAGCATGGGCTTGTAAAACAAAAGTGTTCGCAGTAAAGAATTATATGGTTTTGATGTGCTTGCTTCCAATGGCAGCTTCGCAGGGAGGGCGTGCGCTTCTTCCTGTTATGGTACCAGATCCTGGGTGAAGGTGCCCCTGCCGACGTCCATGCCATGTTTCTGCACTTAGTGCCTGGGCTGCTTCCAGGCTCCCCTCCGCCAGTGCCTGCCGGCTCAGGCAGGTTTCCAGAACCATATCAGGTGAGGAACAAAGGCCATGCTTATTTCACCTGTTTCTGCTTTCTTTCTTTTGTTAAGTCCTTATTTCTCCCTGAAGTAGACTTAAAGGAGTACTGACACGATTTTGCGGCGACTCAAAATGTGCATTTTTCGTTTCCTAGCCGTGTATTGTTAACGCCCTCCAAACAAGGAAGCCAAGAAACACGCACAAGATATTTTAGTTTGGTTTTAAAGTTTTCGTCGCCCAGCACTGCAAGCCAGCCCCAGCGCAATGGACACCACGATGACGTATGAGCACAGCCTACTAAAAATAGCACAAATCGCTGTCAGAATCACTGGACGATCGTCAAATCGTCGTTGTTTGCGTGCTCCATGTGTAATTGACCACAGACGACAGAGTTGCAGCGACGCTATCACAAATTGCTGTCCCTACGTGACTCAGACGTCATCCGACTATGTTGATACGTCACTAGGAAACCGCCCCATCGAAATCGAAACCGAAAGTGGGCTTTCAAGGAAGCTGTATTAAAAATATATTCATTGCCTTGCGAGGCACCATGATGCTCTTTTTGGGGTTCTACATGCTGATGCTTTCATTTAAAGCAATAATACGAGGATGTAAAAAATTCGTGTCAGTACTCCTTTAAGCCTTTCTTCAGAAATTTATGCAATGGGGATTAGCTTGGTCAAGGAGGCTAATCACAGTCTCCGTCTATGTCCATTAGCACTTATCCTCTGAGAGAAGAACTGGCCAGGCCCCCTTTGGTTTAGCAGAGTGATGAATTGGGCTAGTTGGTGTCGGTCACAATTTTTTTCTTGCGCTTGGTACTACGAGACAGGAACGAGACAGGTCCAAGAAGACAGGTGCTGTGGAAACTCACAACCAGTTTTTTTGTATCTTGCGGTGTGTCAAATGACGGTTAATAGTTAGATAGGTGGGAGGGGGTGAAAGGTGGAACAAACAAAAGCAAACAAAAAGTGAACCTCCCTGGTTCCCAGAGATATTGAGAAAAGGCTGTCTGTGTCTGCGTTGGTAGGTCCAAGGTCTAGAGGAGGATTGGTAATGTTTTGTAGTGTCTGAGATCTTTGCGCATCAGATGGATGAAGCGTCCTCTTTCAGACAGCTTAAAATGCCGAGCACGACCATGAATGAATGGCTGTGCCTTTAGGGGGGGAACAAGCTGGACATTTGGAACTCGAATAGGTTTTTAGTTGAATTAATGCGCCTATTTCTGTCCTGTAGGCTTCTGTAAGCTTATTTCTCCCATTAGGTGGATCATAGCTGAACGCAATGAGACAAGGATGCTCAGTGTCTTGTGGGGTAGGACAAAATAAAAAAGAGACAGCAGAGCAATAGGGAAAGAGCTAAAATTTGAACAGCTGTGACAAAGCAGTCATGCTCATCCCTGCTCCTAATATCAATCTAGCAACAGAGGCAGCATCCACTTACGACAGCTGCCTTAAAGGGACATTAAGTCCGCCTCTTGCTGCAACTGCGTTAGCTAAAGCACAACAGATTCTTTATTCTCAGAACTAATGTTCTTCCCAATAGCCAGTGACATCATCTGTGCCAGCATCTTTTTTTAAATGACTGCTGTTTCTTCCTTGTGAGATGACAAATTGCAGGTTTATGCCACTGTGGCAGCACAGTGGCATAGAAGCTATGGCACTGGGCTGCTAAGCATGAGTTCAAAGGTTCGATTCCCCATCAGGGTCGCCAGGTTTCACGGGACACTTGCGTACTCACACTTGGTATTACGTTAAGGAGGCCCTGTTTAAACTGCGATGTGAGGTCCCCCATTACTGCATGCAACGTAACTGTATCTTTATTTTTACATGTTGAATCCCAGAATGCAGTCCTTTAAAATTTTAGACTTATATGTTGCTTTCTTTATCTACACTAATGAAAGATGATTCTCTGACCAGGTTCTGCTTGTAAAGAGAAAAATACCAATGCCATGAAGTTGATTCAGCCTTCTTCAGCAGTGACTGTCCTCAAAGGACACGAGACGTAGCGTTTGAATTGCTACCTTATGCGCTTCAAAACAGATGTGACGCCCTCCCGAAAGATGGTATAACACAAGGCATTGCTGGTGTTTTTCTAGCTTCCTTCTCTTCAGATTTGTAGCTTTCGCTTTGTTTTCTGCTTCAATCTCAGCTTTCTTAATTTATCTTCGTCACACCCACCTTGCAACAATGCTGTCTGTGAGCGTGCTATTATTAAACACCTGCCCTGCAGCACCGAGGTGCCTGGCACCCAGGAGGCAAATTTTTCTGCGGTCACGTGCTGGCAGGGGGGTGACACGTCAACCTGGCACTGTTACAAGAGCACTGGCATCTCATGTGTGATGCAGCTTGATTTTAGCTCGGCGTTGGCAGTGAACTTGTTTGTCATGGTATAGTAGGGGAAGGGCATCAAGCTAAGTCACTGCAGTTTATTTATTTATATACGGGCTATTCTCTTATTCAGACAACAAGGCTTTGCAGGCAAACACGAGGGTACTCTGTGTGGTGGTGCCTAGTTATACAATATGTGAACATTAAACAATGTAATAATTTATACAAAACAACGAAGTTCCATTGCCAAAGGAGACAGGACTATGCATGCTCATGCAGTATTAGTATAGAGAGCACAATTACAAATGAGCTAATTAGAGCTACTTATAAATTATTACTTTCACTTGCCCTTCTGTTATGGCTTGTTAGTAATTTATGCAGTGCAAAAGGCGTGCAGAAGGTTCTGTGTAAATCCATGATCTAATAGAACTAGGGATGTAAAATATATATATATTTCATTTTTCCTCCCCCTCCGCTAAGTGAAATGGCTAACAATCAACCTCAACTGCATCTGCATAGAGCATAGATTGGAGCGTTGAACCAGGCTGAGACGTTCCAGTGGCCGTATGTAATTGCACTGGAATGATGTGAGGATATGAGAGCCGAATGAGAGCAAATTAAGCTACACAAGTTGTTCGCATAGGTAGAAAAAGGGGAGAGGGGGTTGCAGTGCAAGATCTGCCCCATACCTCTGTATTTTGCACAGCCCTTTTACTGTAAAATACTTAGTGAGAAGAGGTGTGGAAGAGGGAGGCAGTGAGGTGAAATTTCACTTCCCGTAACACCTGTGGTTGTTCCTGTTATACGCGGTCAGAGTTTGGCCACATGGAAATTGTGCCTGCATTACAAATAACGCTCATGCAAGCTCAGCCTTAGAATATCACTGTACGCCAGTTTTCGTGAAATGTGCTTTGATTTTTCGGAGTGCCGCTCAAGTGAAATTTCGGAGCATGTCAGATTTCAACGAATAGAACATCTGAGGGCGTGTCCATTGCGGTTCAGGCTGGCACATTTCGTAGCAGTGCAGTTATTGAGCTACGATGCCTTTCTTTTCTATTTTTTTTTTTTTAAGCAGGACTCCTACATTCTATACGTCAGTGGAAGTCGACTCCGGCCCGATTGTTCCTTGTGATTCGGGACCCCTGATGCCTCCACAGAGCGGCGAGGTCCAGCCAGAGAATCCGACTGTCACATTTCTGGAGTTCCTCATGGAGTACATGGTCACGCAGGTGAGCACTCCTTACCAGTTACTTCACATGTGCAAACCATAAAGTAATGCACACTTGGCTGCTCATTTTAGGGGCAAAGCTCCTTATGCTGTAGGTCTGTCCATCCTCCGTTAGTAGTAGCCACCTCTAGTTCGTGAAGTGCTCACTAGATAGCAGTGATGGCGCTGTGGTGCTCGCTTCATTCAGATGTATGGGAACGCGTAGTATGGGGGTCTGTCTGTCCGTCCATCCATCTGTCTGTCTGTGCCTGTCTGTCCGTCCGTCCATCTGTCTGTCTGTCCGTCCGTCCGAGCGCTGCGGTGCTGCTTAGCTAGTACGTGAATTGATCAATAGATGGTGCGGAGGCGTTCGCTGCGTGCTCTAGTGTGATAGGAGAGCGCTAGATGGCAACACAGTGTTTGTCACGTCTTTGATGATGTACTGGGCAAGATTCACGGAAGATTCACGGTTTTTACCGACGAACCTCTGGAGCTTCGCCCACTCATCATCATTCACTCCGTGGATATGCGTGGATTTTTTTTTTTTTCTTCTTCTTCGTGGGCTCCAGTGTCACAGCACTACATTTGGCTGGTCAAAGTCTAGTCCTTTCGTTTCAGCTCGGGGTGCTCAGAGCCTAATTCAAACTGCACCGTTCAAATGATTCTGTCATCTCATACTTTTTTGCTGATCCTTACTAGAAATATTGCGTGCTCTGGCTCCTTGTAGTCAAAGGTTCATGCTCAGATATTTTTTTTAGCAGCCAGAAATAAAACCATTTGCATGCTAGCGTTTGCAAAGTATTGCAACCATACACCTCAGATTTTCTTGGTGCATTGTTCAGAGCCATACTTCTCCATGCATCTGATAATTAGAACTTCTCAGAATTCAAACAGTATTCTGAGATCCCCTGAAGTTTGGATTAATGAGAGTCTACTGTATAAGGTGGCCGGTTCTCATTCTATTTTTATTGTGTGATCTGTCCATATGTAGTTGTAGGCATGAATTGGACTGTTTGTAAATGTGTGTATACCACTCAAATGCAAGGCCTCTTCTTGTCCTTCACATCAGGCGACGAAGATCCAGTGGTCGGAGGGCCAGGAGGACAACCATCACCGGTGCTTTGAGTTTCTCTTTGAGAAGTTCAAGAGGCACTTTCTGCCACACATCTTTCCCGACTTCTGCTACTCAAACAGCATCTACAAGCCAAACCTGGGTGAGCCAAACTGCCTGTGTCACTTTTCTCGAGATTAGCCTTATTGAGGGTAGTGGCAGTGCCTGCAGGAGGTTGTACACTTGCATTTGAAAGTATGAGACTTGCCTTTTACATTTGGGAATGTATTTGTTATGCCGCACGACCTAGCTTTTATCTCCTTTTTTTTTCATTTCTTGTTCACAATATATTGCAGAACCTCAATATAACATATACTGCTATAAAGAATTGTCGCTTTTAGGAAAGTACTAACCGAGGAATAACCTTGCCTTCTGCGTGTCGTTACAAATATATGTATATCTTGAATATTTGGAAAAACGAAGCTATATTTCTGTCAGATGTGGCTTCATGACACAAAGGGCGTACTGGGGTAGCGTTCTTACTCTTAACGTCGACATTCGCTAGTTATAGCACTCCCTGATATGAATTCATGGGTCGCACCTCCCACAGCATTAGGAGCCCCAGTGTGGCATCACTGTGTGAGGTAAACAGAGACGCTGGCTGTCTCAGTGAAGCCGCTCGCTTCGTTCCCACATTTATCCTGCATGCCATTAATCGCAGTAATCTCATGTCTAGTATCACAACTACAAACCCAGATAATGGAGTTCTCTAAAGAGTGAGTACATCTTCAAACAACCTAGCTTGCCATGTGTATGAAGTTTGATAACATGCATTGTAACATGCATTGTTATAGCAAAGCAGATATGCCAAGGTGGGGGTAAATTGGAGTCCTTGTCTGGATGAAACCTGTAAATAATTCGTGGTGCAAGCTATTTGCTGGCTAAGTGTTTAATGCATAATGATAATTAAGTACTGGTGCATCACCTTTCATGCATCTTTTTGCAAGCATTTTCACTGCGGTGGTGTTCACGCATTGCTGGGCAGCCGAAGAGCTGGTTAGTTTTACTTAACTTTCTGCGCAATGAACTTACTGTTTCTGCCGCATTTTTCTTTAAGCACTTAGTAGTTAAAACACCTAATTTGAAGCTACCACCTTTAGGCATTAAGATAACCAATGTAGCATTGCCAACTCTAATGTTACTACAGGAGCAGAGCGTAGTACATTGACGTCCACCCGTTTATAGCTTCTCAAGCTAATGCTTTATGTTGGAGAGTTCCGGCTTGTCCATAGACACATTGCACTTCATGAAATGAAGGATTACTGGAAGTGTGGCAGCAGTAATAGCACTGCTAACAGCAAGCTTTTTGTCATGACAGCCTGTGTGTTCTCCCTGCAAAAGATAAAAATGAACATTTTGGTAATTTTGTGGCTGCTTATGCTGCACACCAACAGCTAAGCAGAACATTGCAGGCTACTACAGTAACAACTTTACATAATTTCATACGGTTAAACTCTGCTTTATAATAATACAACGGTGTTAGTGTAGTCACTTAGGCAGGTGTCTGTAACTGCATATTTTGAAGAGGCAAAAGAAGCTCATGTGCAAAAATAATTCCCTCTACAATCAAACATTGTCATAACAAATTCAGTATCGCGTAGAAGTAGGCTTGCTGTATACAATAATCCATTGTAAAGGTGAATTCATAATACAGTTTTAATGGTAGTACTGTTTTTCATTTAATTCATTATAAGTGATAGTTATAGTATTTGAGTTTGTTATGTTGAGGTTTGACTGTAGTAACCTTCCAGCCCTACTTTCCCGGCACAGCTCATGTTGTTTGCACCCTCTCCTTTGTTGCTTTTTCATATATTTTGTTTGTTTTTCCCCCCTTATTTTCTCTTCTTGCCCTGCACACTGCACATGCAACTTGCACAATGCAACAATGCCTCCCGTGCCCACCTTCGCCTCCGCTACGTCACCACTGCCCTCACCCTTGGTCCCTGTGCACTGTATTGCTGAAATGGATGTGCGCTGCTACACTGGGGACTGCTGCACCCTGCAACCTCTTTTGCTGCACATAACTGGCTTCTGTTACTGTACATGAACACCTGCAATGTGAACCTGCCCATGTCTTGTTTCTGCCCCGTGAACATGTGTGCTATGCTTTTTCGACAACCATGTGCATTACTGTGCTTGAACATCCTGCAATTCATCCGGCCATTCCCCACAAACTCCTGTGTTCTGCGCAATATTGTGCCTATACCACAATCCCATGGCCACATTCGACACTTGCCCATGTTTGATGCTCGATGCTGCACGGGAATATGTTTGTTGCGTAATATTACGTGTGCACTCGCTGTGCTGCCGACTGCTGATTTTCTCCACTCTTTGTACAACGCTACCGCGTGATCCTATGCTTGTTCCTGCCTCCGGCTGGTCGCTGTATTACTTGCACTTGAATGTACAACACTGCTCCTGAATGTACATGATACTGCACATGGATGTGACTGGTGTGTGCCTCCTGCCCACCTCTGCGCACTGGTTTTGTACTGCCCACTTGAACGCCTGCATCGCGCTTGTGCGTCGCTGCTGTCCCAGTGTCTGAAGGTTATCACTGGGTGTGCACTTCTCTAGAACTCCCTTCACTCCGCAAGGACAAGAAGCCTGCCACTGCCGATTCCAATGCTGCCGCGGTTGCGGCGCAGTGCCGCAGCGTCGTGGTGCAGTGGGTGGTCAGCCACACGCAGCCGGCGAAGTTGCGCAAAGAGGATGCAACTGCCGCAGCCAGCCGGTCAAGTGAACTGCAGCAAACCAGGTATGAATGCAAGAAAACGCAGTATGTACTGTGCAGATGTTGTAGTCACCAAAGCTGGCAAACTGCAATATGTATAGACTTAGCTGAGTACATTTAAATGTTGTCCACCTTGTTCTTTAAAAGGAATGTTATGGAAGTTGTGGAAGGTAATGCAGTCATAGAACTATCACTTCTTTGTTCTTGCAGTGCAGTTACGTTTAATGTGTGATACCTCTTATGAAATAATTACTTTATATAATCGAGCGCTTACAGGTGTAAGAGTTGTGCAGTTAGGTTTTGTCTTATTTTCTAATTAGGCAATGTTCAATTAGGTGACAATACCACCCTACTTGCAGTGCATAAACGACATCACAGCCAAATTTGCATGATTTTACATAGTTTACAGATGTCTTAAGAGTCATATCTTCAACGAATGCAAGTTTGTTAGCACGGTGCACACGGCAGAGTATCCTGCAAGATGCGCCACAACCATACTTCTACTTACCGTTCTAAATAAAACTAGACATTGCCAAAATATATATTTGGGAAGGCCTTCCCAAAATTTATTATAAAGCTGCTGGGTTGCACATTTTTCATTGAAAGGTAATGGAGAAAATATGCACGCTTGGCACAGCTTTTCAGAAATAGTGCTCATAAGTGGCACTTACTCAATACAAGACCACTTTGTGTTACAGAACTGTCTGTTATTTGTGGTCTATGCATGGTGATCCTGTACAAGTCAATTTGAAAACATAGCTATATGGCACCACATTGTCATGTGAGTTGTCGAGCGTTCCATGCAGCCTACGTACATTCTCAGTCTACGGTATTGTAACAGACAAAAATGGCCAACTCCTGTATGTTTGGCGTGCTCTTGGTTTTGTTAAAGTTCTGGTGATGAGTTCAATGTTGCTCAGTTCACACTTCTTATTTTTAATTGTATCAGTTATGTTTTCGATGTTGCCTGTATTTTCTGCATTGTTCCAGTGCTTTTAAGTGCGTAGTTGGGAAGTAGCCACCAGGTAATACAGTAGTTGGGGTGCATGGCAGCTGACCTGAAAAATGCGAGTTCAGTCTTGGTCACAGTGGTCGTATTTTGATGGAGGCAAAATGTTATAGCCCTGTGTGGTTGAAATTTTTGGAATTGTCCACTACATTGTGTAACCCTTGCAATTATCAGTTTGAAAATATTTACTTGCAGCACTTGTATCCAATTGATTCCACTTACGAATAGTACAAGGAAAAGATTGTACAACGAATAGTACAAGGAAAAGATTGTACAACGAATAGTACAAGGAAAAGATTGTACAAATACAGTTGTGCAGTACATTATTTTACAAACATTTTCAGCACGGTCATTTCATAGCAATTTGTGGTGTAGGCTGCTTGTGTATTCACTTTATTAATTATCAGTTTAATTATCAAGAACCAAATGGAAATATTTTAGTCACAGAGGCTTTCTGCAAGAGTGAAAAGCTTTCCAACCTACCGCAGTCTTGGTGTTAGTGATACTAGAATTAACATTACATATGTAGTCAAACTGGCAGAGCATGCTGCGTAATTCTATATTTGTTCAAATATATAGTTTACCATTTTGCTATGAGAATTCCACATTTTACAGGCATATTCAAGGATTGGTTGTGCATTAGTAATGCACAGGGTTTTTTTAATGCTTTTCAGGGCACATTTGAAATTATGTTGAATGAAATTTAACTCGCCATAGGCTTTACCAGCCATCTAACCCTTATGTTTGGTTCAAAGTTAAGAGAAGAGAGATAAGTGCCTAAGTATTTGTAATGTCTTGCATGTTTGAGCAGGGTTTACATTTAAGCTCATGCTAAGAAATCCCAGGTGGTCAAAAGTCTCTCTTTACAATGTGCTGCTTAATCACATTGCGTTTCTGGCTTGTAAAAACCCAGCGCTTAATTTTTTTTTCTTGGCATTTAGTGGTGGCCTCGAAACAAGATGCCTGTGCTCTACTTGCAGCCTGTGATGTGCTATGCTTTCGGTTCCTAGAAAACAAGACCATAATGAGTCCGGGGTGGAAAGGACGTCTGTCCTGTCCGGGAGTACAGTTAGTACGCAACAGAGTGCCCATGAAAGCCACTCGGGTTCCTCTGGCTCATCTTCGGCACCATCGCTGACAATTGGCAGTCTCACAGAGCGTGATTCCGAAGGCCAACTCCAGCAGACACAGCAGTCACCTCCGGAAACTGGTGGCCACAGAAGTCTGCGGCAGGTGGGCATTTTTTCTTCAGGCGTTTGTGGGATTCAAGTGTTTTTGGCAACGAAGGACCCAGCACGCTTTATTTCAAACCACAGAGTTTCTTACAAAATCTTAGAGGCAAATGAGCTCTGTGGGGTTCTGCAAGATGGAATAACGATTACGAAAAGAAAGATTAGCATTTTCCCCTTTGTAGCACAAAGACGCAAGGAAATCCGTACGGATTTCTCAGCTAAAAAGCTTTGATTTCAGATTTCCCTGTAGCCTTGTACTACAAATGGGTGGATGCTAATTTTCCCTTTATAGGGACGTTAAAGATAAACACGGTAAAGTGGTTTATGCTGATAAATTATTGTAAAGGAGCTATGTTGTCGCTAATTTTCATCATTTAATGTTCAATATTAGAAGAGGAAATCAAGGTCAAAGTTTCATCTTTGAAATCAGTGCCCAAACATTGAGTAGATGACACGACGAACTCCATTCCTCCTTTTATTCTCAACACATCGGCTGAGTCAAATTGTTTTAAACATGCGTTTCCTTAGAATACAATGTATACCTCCTTTACCTCGTTTACTTATATAGGCCTTTGTAGATGCCATCAAAGATTATAACTTCATGCATATTAGCACGGGAACCTCCGAGCAGGTGTCGCCACTTGTATTTTCTTTCTGCGCATTTTCCCGCTTACCAGGCATCTTCTCCGTGCATGAATAGTGCCCTTGGTAATGTGAAAAGGTGAGTTACTAATACGAGAAAAATTGTTTATCACTTTAGTGTACCTTTAACACCCTATAGAGGCATTCAAGTGGGACATGTAACCAGCAAACATGCCCTGACCTTTTCTTTGTTCTTTGTTTTTTAACGGCTGTCAGGTAAGCTTGTTTATTGGTAGAGAAGACTGTGGCAATCACTTTTTGTGGATATTCCAGTGCTGTGTGCTGCATAGCTTCTTTATTCTAAATATTACACCATCTCCCGCTAAAGGGGACCATGAGGCGATGTGAAGCAGCACGGGAGGTGCACACCGCGTTTGCATCGGTTTGACTAGGTGGGCGAGGCCGCGTTCTCGTTCCTTGCGAGCTGGTAAAGCATTCATCGAAGAAAGAGCATTTCCATAGTCAACGCGCCGTTCGGAGAGGTGTGTGGAGAGGTTTTGCGCATGCGCAGTAAGGGCGGTCACGCCGCACACCACCACCACCATCACTGAATTGAGCTCCGCCATAAGCTGCTTCACATCTAAGACAATGCCCACATGCCTTTCTAATACTTGATGCAGCACTAAGTGTGTCAGTTGGCCTAAACCAGTACTACGAAGCTGCACCTTGGCCCTGTGCTGACGCGTTTTGCAGTTGTCGCACATACCAGTGAAGAGTACTGATTCACTAACGTCGTGTTAGGCTGCCGCACTGTGCGTAAGCACGACAGTGGACTACACCTACGTCTCTCTACGGTGGAGAAAAGTACAGAGGTCAAGCAAGAAACCGAAACCAGCTTAAAAGTCAAGCATCCGCGACGTCGCACCATTATAGCGCCGGAACTTAAAGCGGCTTCGCCACTTGTATATTCATTTTGCACATTTTAAGTCTTACGGGGGGTCTTCTCCTCGCAAGATTGGTGTTTTTGGTATTGTCAAAAGCTAACCTATTAATACGAGCAAAAATTTTGTTCACTTTAGTGTCCCTTCAACCTTGTTAGGCAGCTGACTCCCTTGTGTTCTCATTTTCTTCTTTAGATCCAAGTGGTCCGGGACGTGCTTTACTCGAAGCGCGAAAATGTGAACCTGGTCCATGAGGTTCTGCGGCAAGCTTTCCTGTCTCCCTTTTCACAGGCACACACCACTAAAAGCGTCATCTGCACCTACAGGGATTGGATACAGATGGCAGTACGTACTATGTGGTCGTTATCATGGTATTGCAGTGAAGTTGGATATGTCTGGCCATTTTGTCCATCCGTCGCCTGTACGCCAAAAACTAAGTGTGCTGGTCCTGTGTGAAACTGTGTGGCACGCATCAGGCCCTGTGGGGAATCTACGTGCATGTGTTGGTGACTGTGCATGTGTGTTTTGTCCGTAATCAAACATCATGTGCGGATATTGGAAGTTTTGCAAGTTTATGATGCTACATTGGGAAATGTCAGTGATAAAACATAACAGTCTACCACACAATAGATGTGTCTCATTTTCTTGTCATGTAGCCAATTGCCTGGCGATGTCATGTCTCAGGTACACACATGCTCCGCATGTGATCAAAAAAACTTAGCTGGTCTTCCATCTTCATATAGTGGAAGGGTTCTGAATCTTTCCATTATTTTTTTTATCTGGTCACACTTGACATGGCGAAACAGTGGCTTGCAAATAGCACGAAGTTTCTTGTAAGGAAACACTTCAGTTTAAATTAATTAAGCTTTCGAGAAAGAAGTCAGTGTGGAATGACCAGTTCTTTCTCTCTTAATTTCACAGTCATTGGTTTACTACGAAAAGAGAAAAGGAAGGTCAAAGTTTTATTGTTGAAGAGAGGCACTGTTCCCCTCTACAGTATATAGCGACTAGCCCGAGCCTTCACTCTGTTATAACTTATTCATTTTTTAATTTGGTGAAACCCCAGCACCTGATGGTCAGTGCAATGTCATCAGTATCAATTTGTTTCGTCATATTTTAACCATATTTGCTTCATAAAATTTTCTTAATCTTGCCACGTTAGCTCCACAACTCATCTAGAGCACAATGCAATTCATTTTCATAAATAAGTGACTTATTCAGGCCCTAGCAGACATTGTAAAAAAATCTAGGACATCCACAGTGTGTTGGTGTGGGATCTTCAAGATAGCATTACCAACCCTATATATTCTCTATGCGCATTTTGCTTACAGAGTGCCTTCTCACAGTGAAATTTGTGTTTGTTATTGTAGAATGGTGGTTACTAATATCTGTGTGAAATCTTTTTTTTTTTTTTCTTTGGTGTCCCTATGATCCCACATGTTGACTTCTGGCCTCATCAATTTTAGCCATGTCTAAGAAGCAGGCTGTTGGGCTAGCAGTGTGCTGCACAAGCACAAAAAAAAAGGAAAAGTGATAAAACAAGTTAAAGTGCTCTGCAGATTATAAGTGTTATTGGTGATCAAGGACCTAGCACAGTTGATTACAAACCAGAGTTTCTTACAAAAAGTTACAGATGCACTTGAGGGGACACTTCGGTCTTACGCACACTGAGTGCAAGCGCATGGCACGTATGGGCATGACAACTGTGTTAACATGCATACTGCCTCATTGTAACCACCGAGTCGCATAATAACAATGTCATCACTTTCTCGTGTTACTTTTGGTATCATCTGCCTATAGCGCCTCTGTGCTCTTTCTTGTCTAGTACTCTTCCTTCTTTCTTTCGTGCTTGTGCAAAGCATCACTAGTTCATTATGAACCAGGTAGTTCACAAAAAGATCACAGCATATCCACGGGGTGAATGATGATGAGTGGGCGAAGCTCCGGAGGGAATCATCGGTAAACCGTGAATCTTTCGCGTAAATCGCCCAGTCGATCATCATGTAAAGGCGTGAGAAACACTGTATTCGTACTCCTGCGCCATAACTTATCATTTTGCCAAGTAGGGAAGTACCCACTATGCCATAATTACCAGTGCCTCCGTAATGGGTTCAAAGCTACAAAGCACGCAGCTCTGTGTTCTTTCAAATGATGCCTCGACCTCGTTATACAATCCATTTTCGCGTCGTGTAGCGGTGTATTACTATTTTTCAACGTAACATTATGTTTGTTAATGCGATTCCGCGGGAGACATTATACCTGTTTAGGTCTTTTAGCGATAATTTTTCAACCACAGGCGTAGCTCAGTGGTAGAACGCTCGACTGCCACGCCGAGAGCCTGGGTTCGAATCCAGGCAGAGGACACAACTTTCGGAATTTTTTTTTTCATAGAAGTAGACGTGGCTACGTACATCACCAACGAACACCATGGGATGTACAGACCCACGCCCTAAGGAGCTTCGCCCCTAAAAGTTTTACAGGCTGCTGAAACTTGCCATGTTCTGGTTTCTTTGCAGTCCCCAGACATGCCGCCTTTTCTGGTCGACCCTGAAGGGAAAGACAGCAAGGAGGATAGTCGCAATGAAGTATTAGAGGTGCGACATGCGCTCTAGCTTGTTTTGATTGAATTCGGGCTGCACAGATATAAGCCTTTAGATGTGTTGATGTGTATTTATTGTAGTCTAATAAAAGAGCTAACTGGAAAGTCAGCCACTCTTGTATACACTCTGGGACCAGTGATGTGATGTAAGATAAGATAGAGTTAGTGTGCTGACATGATTGGAGCTCATAACTAGCAAAGGTGAATTATTGGATTTATATGTGGAGTCATTGATATTGAAGTATAAACAAGTTAGGGTTAACTAAAGCACATTTTTTCACGCACTTCTGTCAGCACACGCAATGTCAGCATGGTTTCAGCTTCTGCACTTACTTTGAGGCCTAAACAATCTTCGGTGTTCACATAAGTGGTGGTCTGAAACAGAGCCTTTGAGTTATCACTCATGAAACCAATTCAGTTTTGCACTTTCTCCAGCACGTTTCATTTGTCTTTGACTGTGCGTTCATATACAGTGCTCTAGTAGTACTGGGTTGTGTAGAGAAGAAAGCTGTAAACGATGTTAAGATTTTTCTATAGCTGCTAATAGCTACAATGGCAAAACAGGAACACTTCAAATAATTCCATGAAGCATGAAGTGGCATAATGTTCAGGTGGCGATTATGTAGCTGCTGAAAATTTTCAGGTTTGAGAAAATTAAGAGTAAAATCAAATCACTCAGTGGGGTATGCCTGTGTACAAGTCTCACTTAATGTCTCTTTTACTGTAATTTATATTTTCACCAGTTCTGCTAAAGCTCCTGCTGATTCCTGCATGCAGTGAATGAATTTGTGAGCCGCAGCACCTTACGTTCGAGGAGCGGATATCTTGCATTTTTAATAAGCATTTAGCAGCAGCTTTGGAGAGGCTGTAATGAGACAAATTAAGGTATTGGTCGGCAATGCAGCTTTACCGCTCAATCCAATATACTAGTTTGTCCATTTGAGTCACTTCATACACAATTTGTGTAAGTAGTAATTGGCATTCATGTGTAACGCTGGTTGCATATTGACTACAATGGATTTTCAGCTTGAGTATTGCATCTATGTCTGTAATGGTTGTGCAGGCTGCAGTGGCTGCATTTTTATATAGATAGTGATGCTCTATTAACAGCAGTACCAAGAGTTGAAGCTTGATGTGTTTAGTATTTTTACGTGTGTGCTAAAGTGATAAATATTGTTCGTATTTAAGTTTTTGATGTTATGCGTATGCACTGTCACATTCTGTATTGACAACATAAGTGATATTCATTTTATTATTATCACCTCCTTAGATCTGTCATGTGCCACAATCAGGTTTATGTGTAAACTGACTCTTATTTTTACCACAAAATTTAGTTGTAAGTCCAGTGGACTATGTTCATGCAAGGTACTGAAGGAGGAAAAAAAAAGGGAAAAAAAGGCAAGCATAATCTCATTGCTCTGTGTACCTCTTTCTCAGACGAGCCTGAGTACAAGTGGAACAACACCGGTGAAGAAGGAGAGTGTCTTTGCTGGAGTTCAGAACATGTACCAAGTGTTCATCACCAATGCTGCAAATGTGTTCCTTCTTGAAGTTGGGCCTGACGAGAAGACATATCTTGATGAGCAGGTTAGCAGTCGTTGTTAACTTCTGCTGGCATCCTTAGTTTAGTCTTTTTCAACTTCGAGCTCTGTCATGGGACGCATGACTTCTTGAGAATTGGTTAAGTGCAGAACATATGCTTTGAGCAGCCTCTGCTGTGCACTTTGTTTTTCATTGGGTTGTCCCACTCCATCCCTTGCTTGCCTTGTTAGTCTTGGCTCATGCCTGGCTAGTTTTTCTACTAAGAACCTAAATGCTATGTACATAGTATTCTGTATTGGAATAAATAGTTGCTAGTGTTTATGACTGAAAGGCTTTATTTAAATGTTTTGTTGTGTAATACTGATGATGTCTTGCAGACATGAGTTGTCTGACGAGACAAAAATATAATCTAACATGTTTTTTTTTTCTACGTGTTCACATAGAGTTGTACTTTTTACTGAAATCATAAGTCACCCGCTAAGTGTGTTCTTTCTGGAACCACTACATTCAGCACTGAAATAGTTTTTTTCTGAGATGCTGTCATGTTGGGAGCAATGACATAAGTCACTAGGCATGTTAGTAAGAGTAAGAACAAGCCCTTGACCCCTTCCCTTTCGTTAGGCATGTTAGTGTAGCTCATATTGTACTGAAGTTAGGGCTGTAAATTAAACTGTTTCTGAATGTTCAATTTTATTGCTATGACTCTTTGGTCAGGTTGAGCTGTGCAAGCGAGTCATGAACATTTACCGATACATGGTCATGAAACGGCACATGGAGAAGGCAACATGGTAAGTACACATGAAAGATTCTTCGTGGATGTGCATGTTTTACTCTAGGTGTGACAACACGAAAACTGTGACGACAAACACTTGTTTACTGATGGGTGGAGCCATGTCACCGGTTGTTATTCAGAGTTATATCTGTGTTAATAATGTTAATTTCAAGGAAAGTGTTTCATACAGGTTGTACTAGCTTCTGAATGTGAGGCTGTGCTATTGAGGCTGTGCTATGTCAACATGCTGTGACTTTGGTGCCCTGTAACATGGGTACTATAGAGAGATTGTGTTCCCCTCTTCCCCCTGAGCTTTTTACACCTTTTGTGTGTATATGCATGTAAACGTTACACACACAACGAAACACACTTATGAGGGTACAGACCTGTCATCTATTCCTATGTTGTATGGCACACGCTTTCATTGTTTTAACGTGACAGTGTTAAAGAGCTCGTTTCACAGAAATCCCAGTGACGGCGTCGGTGTCGGGGCTGGTTTCTGATTGCAAATGGAAAATCAGCACTCTCCGTGAGCAAAAATTTGAGGTGCAAAGAAAAAAAATTTCTTTGGTTCGAGTGGGGAATCGAACGTGTGACCCCTCCGCTCCAGGGCACAATGCGCTAACCGCTCGGCCACACCGTATGAATCGTGTTACACGCTGTCAGCGAGCCATTTATATACATCATTTCCCATCAGTGATATGCACGTCTCAGAGTTGCATCTACGAGGTGCTTTGGCATGGCAGAGGCGCGAGATGGCGCAAAGCGCCGATGGTGCCATGTTTCATTGCGCCGCATTCATGGACCATGCAAGCGGGCGCTCACACTTTGGCTTATGGGCGTGTTCGCCTGTGTGCCTGTGCTTGTGCCTGTGCTCGCGAGCATGTACATGTTCATTCACACAACGTTGACACGTTTGTGATGGATTCTCTGCTGTGCACAAGCGCCAGGTGAACTGCAGTGCCCTCTTCATCGGCGAGTTTTAACGGTGCATTGCCACTTTGTAGTTTGCCCATTACATTACAATAATTCACGATCTCAACTTCTCGAGCCAAGGCGTGGAATAACAACTGTGGTCTCATGACAGTTATGTGACAGCACGGCAAGTGGAAGAGAGTGCCATGAGAATGGGGCCACGCATCGCTATCGTGTTCAACTCTTAAGGCGAATCTTAAGGGTCACACAATTTTGTTTTACTCTCTTGGAAGGAATTCTCTCTGTCTTAGGTGTGCATGTCATTTAGGAAGCTGTACTGTTACCCCCCCCCCCTTTTTTTTAAACCACCACATGTGCCGATTTTCTTGTTTCATCTTTTTGGCATGTCATCTCTGTGTTCTCACGTCCTGTCATCACTTTCACTTCTGTTCTGAAAATTTTGTAAGCTCATGTTGCTTCTGGTGACAGATACAAGCCTGTTTTTTCCCCATATCTTTCTTTCACTTCTGGGTTTTGTATACAGTAGAACCTCGTTATAACGAACCCAGATATAACGAACTATCGGATATAACGAAGTAATCGCGATTCCCCTTGAAATTCCTATAGATGAAATTGATATTGGCTGTAACGAACTAATGGTTATAACAAAGTAATTACCACTCTCCCTTCAACTTTATTATAACGAGGTTTTACTGTAATTCCTTAATCCCTCTCCCCCAGTGTAGGGTAGCTAACCGGATACACGTCTGGTTGACCTTCCTGCCTTTGCTTCCTCCTCCTCCTCGGTTTTGTACTTTGATTGATTTGTGGGGTTTAATGTCTCAAAAGGGTTTTGTACTTTCACGTTTGATGCTGTACCATGCACACAATAGCCTTACATGTACGCAGCTTAACGGAAAGCTGAAAAGTTATGTTAGTGTGAGTTACTGTGACCCATCGGGGAGGAAAAATTGTTACCATGGTCTATCTGCCTCGCAATGAACACAAAAGCATTTCGCCTACATTTCTCCCTGTTGGGCTGAGGGTGCGTTCCTTGCTTTATCCATCCACCCCGTACTTGGCATTGTCAGGGAGCAGCTGCTGGTGGTTCTTCTGCGTGTCACCTCGCTTGTGCTCAAGACGACTCCGCCGGCACGCAAGGAAGATGTCTTGGGAGGCAGGCTGGCCCCTGCGCTCTTCCAGGTGGGCTGCTTTGCTTTTAATACATCAAGCCTCTGTTATAATAAAGGATTATGCAAATTGTTTTTTTCATTCAGTCTAATTAATCTGCACTTTATGTTGCCAAACCTCGTTATAGCAAAGCCTTTCTGATGGGAAAATAGCTGCGTTATATTGAATAATCTGTTATGAATAGGCATTTGTAGCACTGTTTAAACAGCAATATATGGGTGTTTGTTTACTTTGTCAAAAGCAGTCATGCGTTATATTTGTATTTGCTATATCGAGGTTTCAGTCTATCATAATTACTACTCTTCAATCAAGAACTACGCCCCGCCACGGTGGTCTAGTGGCTAAGGTACTCGGCTGCTGATCCGAGGGTCGCGGGATCGAATCCCGGCCGCGGCGGCTGCATTTCGATGGAGGCGAAATGTTGAGGCCCGTGTGCTGTGCGATGTCAGTGCACGTTAAAGAACCCCAGGTGGTCGAAATTTCCGGAGCCCTCCACTACGGCGTCTCTCGTAATCAGAACTGGTTTTGGGACGTAAAACCCCACAAAACAACAACATCAATCAAGAACTACAAATAATACCCCCTGTGCCTCCCTTGGTTTTATTAATTGTTGGTTTCATATAGTTTTGTCTAACAGAAAACTGGGCACCTTGGCTCATTCCTCCTCTTTCATTCTGGTAGAAGAATTCTGCAAAGTTTATTACTAATGTAGAACACCTAATAATGGTGTTTTTGTGTAGATTACTTATTACATAGTGTAGAAAGTGAACAATGCACTCCAACCTGCATGAATTGCTTGCACATTAAAATTTCTTATGTCTGGGTCACTGAACAGTTACAATTAGCTGCATAAATATCTTATACAGTTTTTATATTTCATGTGTGTTTCAGCGAAAATGTGCATGGTGATGTGTTCAGAGCTGCACTGAAAAGCAAGAGTAATATTAATAACAATTACTGCTTTCGCGAGGAAAAATAACATTCAACGTCAACTTACAGGCATGTCTAAGCCTGGAGTAGCATTGTCATACAATATCTTGACAGTAGCAACAGCTTTATTTTTAAAAGAACTTAAGTAAAAAAAAAAAAAAAAAACTAATTCACATAGATGTATCTAAAATGTTAATTCTTCTTGAATAAAGTAAGCTTTATGTAGTGTACCTTGCAATTTTTATAAAACCAAAGGTCTTGGCACCTTGCTAAGTGTGGTTGCATTGCACCTTGCTGTGATGTGATGGGAGAAAAAAACTGTCATTTGCTACATGAACCCTACTACTTAATACCTGTGCTGCGAGTTAAAGAACACCCATCATTGTGCGATATTTCGCTTGTGGATATAGCTGGATGCCTACATCTCTTTCCAGACCCTGATTGTCACGTGGATCAAAGCAAACCTCCATGCCACCATCTCTCTGGATCTCTGGGATGGTTTTCTGGGGGTGTTGTCCTCACTAACACAGTGGGAGGAGCTGATCCACGAATGGGCGGTAAGCTTGCACGGGTTACGTTTAGAAGTCAAACCTGATCATTGCTAAGTTGCATGTGACATGGCGATGCCTTTGTTATTTCCAAAAGTTTCTTATAAACATATGCTGTTAACACTGCATTGACAGCAAGACTATTACTAATTTACTTTGTTATAAATGATAATTCCTTATATTCATATTCATTATATCGAGGTTTGACTGTAATAATAGCCTGTTTCCTGGCAAAATTGTTGTTGTTTCCTGTTGTTTTATAACGCTTTTGAGCAAGTGAGAAGTAATACATTGCATCCCATTTTTACATCGCACATGGCAAGCTAATGACTGAGTGCTAATTCACGTAGATCGTCATTGGACATCAAAAATGTTCACACCTTACAGCTTTACTTGATTTGTTGGAACAGAAGCATATAAGACATGGTAGCCCAGTACTTGTTAACTGCTAATGTAGTAGACTAGGCCAGATCAAGTAATGCTCATGTTTGTCATTGTTTCTTTTCTTGGAATGCAAACATTTTTGTTTAAATGTTTTATAAAAAAAAGCAGAACACCTGAGTGGCTGCCATGAGAGTGCAGTTTCTCTTCATTTCACTTTGCGTCTCTAGAAACATTCAAAAAGTGAATTTCTTAACTGCTGCAACAGGACAGCCTTTCATGGCATTGACTGTGAAAAAAATTTTTAAATACTGTTGCCTTGCTATGTGCCTTGCAGGGTCTGTGTAATGCACATCTACATCAACAAGGTTGTTAGCTGAACTTATGGCATGAGAATTGGGCAGAAGCGTGCGATAAATAGAAGTTTTTATGTACACTTGAATTTATAGCAGTGGATTGAAGTGACCCTAAATAAATGCACCGTTTTTGTCCCTGTCGGTGTGGTAAAAAGCCTTCCTATTGGCAAAACACAGCTGCTGTATGGCTTTCATATATGTATGCGAAATAGCCTGTAGCTCTAATGCAGTGGAGCTTATGTCTGATGCATGTAGATATGACATATTATTAAATGATTGAATTGCACTGAAGATATTTTCATTGTGTCATTGTATAATTAACATACATTCATAATAAACATATTGTTTAATGAACATATTTGCATGTCAGATGTGACCTCATTGGTGTGATATTCGCTGGCATGCGCACAGAGAGGCGGGGTGCCACCCCCACCAAATCTGCTCCATACCTTGCCCTGCGTTTTGACCAAGATGGCCTCAGCAGGAGAAGGGGTTGGCAGAAAAGGGGGTGCTACAGTGAACCTTTGCCCCCCCGCCTCCCCTCCCCCTTTTATGGGGAACCCTGTGCGTGCCTGTTGTAATAGTTGACATTTTGTACGGCCAATTGAAGTTTTTAATGCTGCTATGTCTTGAAATCCGAAATCCAAACATTGCTTTGTCACTATTTGTCTACTTTTTATAGAAAATGTTCAAGGTGCTAGGAGATGTGACATGAGCAAGCTGTCTATACATTCGTTTTTCCTGTTCCCTTCTCACCCCATTTTTTGGCACTTTCCGAAACAGAAAACGATGGAGACGCTCACCAGGATTCTGGCACAGCACGTGTACCGGCTGAACCTCTCAGACCTACCGCTGCAGAGGGAGCAGCAGAACAAGAGGCGGCGAGGACTCAAGCACAACGCGGGAAACGCGCAGGGTGGCGGAGCCACTGCACGTACGAGAAACGACGGCAAAGGGGACGAAGCGACGATGGGCAGCGGAGCCGCACACGAAACTTCGGCAATAAGCAGCGCAAACGGCTCCATAGCGGGAAGCACACAGGGGCCGTTGCTGCGTGCCTCGCCGAGTCTGGCAGAATCGAGAGACGGGAACCGTGAAACGGGCGTGCCGCTGTCGCCTCGACTGCGCACCGCAAGCATGGGCAGGCAGATCAGCCGAATAGAAGGTGAGAAGGTGTTTCTGCAATCTTGTGTTCATGCCGATTAATTGTGCTAGTAGCCAGTTCAGCCACCTTGTTGGTTTACTGTAGAAATGCGTGTAAAGGCCACACTCATTTTTCAAGATACAAAGGCCAATATTCAGGGTGCAGCCCATACACGCGATGGGTAAAAATTTTTTCTTTTTTTCGAGTGAAAACAATGTACCATTGGCAAACGAACAGTGTTTATTGCAGTATCCATGGCAGAGTCACCATAACGTTCAATCGTCGTCGCTCGCCAATTCCTCAGACTCCGAGCTGATGCTCAGTTGTGGCACACACTCATCAGACCACAAAAAGCCATCTTCGGTGCTGTCCAAGCTGTTGGAGATACCGGCGACTTTGAAACTTCGGCATACGACGTCCGTCGATACTGAGTTCCATGCAGACAAAAGCCATCCCAGCACAATCGCATGCGGTGCCCTCTTGAGCTGTCCGGTCAGTGTCTGCTCGTGGCCGCCGCTTGCCATCCATTCTGTGTATTGCCTGTGGAATTCAGCCTTGAAAGGCCTATTCACGCTGACATCCAGCAGTTGCAGCATGCCCGTGAGGCCGCTTGGAATAACAGCCATGTCTGTGCCGACACAGCGCATCTGTTCCTTGACCTTATCCGTCAAGTGACCGTAGAAGCTGTCCAAGAACAAAAGCGATCGTTTGGCCAACAACGCACCTGGGCAGTTCTGCCAAACAGCTTTTACCCAGTCGAGCATTTCTTCATTAATCCAGCTGTTTTCTTGGACGCCAACTACGATTCCCTTGGGGAAAACTTTCTTGGTAATTCTTTTTCTTTTCAGTACAACGTAAAGGGTAGCTTCCGCCCATCCACGGTAATGCAAAGCATCACTGTGCAGCGTTTGCGCTCAGCATCGCTAGTCCGCACAGCAACGGTCTTCTTCCCTTTGACTTCTACTGTATAGTTTTTCGGGACAGTCAAACCACATGGAGCTCTGGTCAGCGTTCGCGGTCTGGTCAGTGTCCATAATTTTGTTCATGGCGGAGGCCAATAACCTATTTGTGAAAGTTAACCACTTGTCGGTGTAGTCGTCGGGAAGCTGCTGGCACAGCGTGGTCCTTCGTCGAAAGGAGAGGCCCTTCCGCTTCAAAAATCTTCGCACCCAGCCAGCACTAGCTTTGAAATCGTCGTGTGGTATGCTTTTCACACGTGCCATGGCTTGAGCCCTCATGTGCAGCATGTCCGTTGTCAATGCATAGCCATTGTTGTGTACTTCCATCACATAGGAGAGTAGCTCTTCTTCCAATTCGGGAAACTTGCATGGCTTACCTCTGAAAGCGCGCTTCTTGCTGCTTGTGCTCTTCAGCACTTCATTCTGAGTACACCATCGTCGAACACACTTCTCGTTCACATCGAATTTTCTGCCAGCTGCACGCTTCCCATGTTCGAGAGCAAACTCAACTACCTTCAACTTAAACCCAGCCGTGTGGCTGTTAAGGCGTTGCCCATCGTGCAAAAGTGTAAACGCCTCGATTAAAACACGCCCTTAATACAAAAGAGCCAAATGGCATGAAAAGCACGAGCAAACGACCAAACAATGCACAAAACCGGAGATAGTGATGCTAATGCCGATATGGATAGAGCAGGTTCGATGGCGCGAGTTCAGCATCTGCCGACGGTGCCTGGAAGCTTGCAAAGGCACGCACATTTTGAACACGTGTGGTTCGAGAAAAAAAGGGGGATGCGGCCCTTACGCGGATTTTTTATTTTTTTTGGATATGTATTTCGAAAAGCGGGATGCAGTCTGTACATGGGTGCGGCCCGTGCACACGTTTATGCGGTATGTGTTCAGCTTGTTCTTTTGTTTGTTTTCTAGCCAATGTATCAATACTGGCAATATCAGAAAGCGTGAACCCCCTAGATTTTAACGTGGTAGCAAGCACTCCCTGTTACCTAGAAACAAACGTAGTGCTACAATGATGCAGTGCAGTGACACTTCGCAAAGGAAGTTTTATGAATGTGGCTTTGGTTATCTTCAGTATATGTGGCTCCACTTTGTGGGGCCGCGTCCCGCTCGACGCCATGTTTTTGTTCAGAAATGCTCCGCACCCCCCTTTCCCCAGCTTGACGGGGCGGCGGCCCGCCCGTTTGCCCCATGTGGTTTTAACATAGGCTGCCATTGGGCAGCGAGAAATTCCCAGAACGTTTGCGCGTTCTGACGTTTCTGGTTTTAGCGATGCTCGGGAGAACACGCTGGGACTTGGAGAAGTGCGCACGTACTTTTGGGACCCTCCGGCCGGCCAGGCCATCGGTCGGATGGCGTGCTTCTGCGAGCCCCAGCGACCACGGCGGCGACCTGCGACCGACGCTCCTGTCTGTATGTTCTTCTTCTATTTTCCTTTTCCGAGGGCTCGCGGTCGCGGGTGCGCTAGCCGGGGTTAGGCTCTCCTTCCTTGCATGGTTATTTTTGTGTGTTATTGTATGTTCGCGTGCTGTTATCGTATTTGTCCTTCGTTTATATTCGACTTATTCGGCCTTGTATTATTTGTTTTGTTTTAACGTGTGTTTATTAAATTACCATGCTCGGAGAGATGCGCCTAACGTTCTCCTCTTTAGCCGCGTGCGACGGTTCGCGCTGCCCTGCCTCGACTCGGGCCGCGGGCCGAAGCGCGCGACAGCGCGGCGATGGCATGGCTGAGATAGCTAGCGCGCGAACGCGACGACCTCATTCTCTGCTCGTTGAGTGCTCGAACCCACGACAGGGGGTTGCTAGCGGCGATGCCGCTGCTAGCAGTAGTAATTAGAAGTAACCCCTACATTTTGGCGCCCAACTAAGTGGGGCCAGGGGCCTTGCCCTTGGTCGCTCAAACGACGAGCAGGTGTCGGCAGAGTGGGGAAGTTGCGTTCGGTTCCCAGCGTCAAATGTGCTTTGGTTGAGGTTGGCTGTCTCTGCCGTGTACCGCCCGTATCTTTCTTTGTCTGTCCATCCTTTTTCTCTGTCGTTGTATCGTGGTGTGAGGAGAGGCAAATGTCACTTCTCAAACGGATTGGTAACCCGCTTCGAAGTTGTGTGAGGCGAAGCGTGGACGAGGAAAGGCGTGATGCAAGTTGCCACCGAGGTGCAGCAGTTTGTTCTTGGTGGCGGAAACTCGTTGGATTTACCAAGGCTTCCATCATGCCATGACCGGGAGAGTGACCATCGTGTCTCCCGTGCGACGTTCAAGTCGGTGAGTCCACCGGTTTTCTTTAGACTTCGCGTCGTGCGCGTCTTTCCTCACTAAATTCAGAACCAGTGAAAGAATAGTTGACGCACTATTTCTTGCCCGGGTCGCCGAAAGTCTCTTTTCTTTAAAAGTGGACGGCGCTGTTCGGTTGCACATGGCCGACTTGCACCGAGGGAGGCAAAGATGGCGGAAAGGCCGCTGAGGCGAACAAAGAAGTAGAAGGATGACCCTTCTTCCTTGAATAGCCCTTTGGGCACCTGTGTCTTCGCGCACGCAGAAGGGGAGAGCGTTCCAGCGTCCCCGCGGCGGGAGAGAAGGAGGCCATTGTGGCGTTAATCAGCCGGCCGGTCGGGGGGAAAGGATGAAAGAGGGGGTCCATCCTCACCGGACTCACCTCCGGAATCTGGTTTTTTTCTTGTTTGTTGTTCTTTTGCTTTTTTCGTTTGGCCCGAAGAGCGACGTAGTTGACGGCAGAGTGACCCATGTGTACATAATGTAAATAGTTTCTTTCGCGGTTTTGTTTTTCGCCTCCGGGAGGCGAGGCGCCTGAATGTGTTGGTACTGCACATGGCGCGCGCGGCATCGTTGTCTGGTATTGCGACGAGCGCGAGTTGTGGGCCTGAAGCGGCTTGTGTAGCCGTGGCCTGTGAGAAGAAAGGGGTTCACTCTGCGCGGTCTGTACGAGCTTGGCCACAGTATCATGCCACCTTCGCGGTTAGCGCCGTGTTTACGTGCGTCGGCAGTGGCACCCCCCGACAGCAGAGGAGAGCGATTGCGCGCCCCTGCAGTAATTCTCGCCAGTCGTCAGAGCGGAAGGCTTTAGTTGAAGTTACTGTGCTCTGCGATTTGGCACGGTGCAGTGTGAATGCTCAGCTGTCGCCGTCCCTTCCGCGTCTGTTCATTCCGTAGGCAACACGTTGTGGATCTCCCGTTTCGTTTGGTGTCACGGATGGGCAGAGTGCGTTCGTGGAAGGATTATCCGCTAGTGTAAGCTAGGTCATATGGCAGCGCACTAGTGAAGACCACGTTTACATTGGTTACTGCCCGACTGATTCCAGACGGAGAGATAACCTGACAGAGAAGTCTTTCTCTTCTTTCTCTTTCTACGCTTTCTCTGGTTTCTCTTCGCTGTTCTAGTTTTTATGTAAGTGTTCCTTTCTGTTTACGTACCGTTTCTTTCTTTTTGAGTTTTTGGTTTTCGCTACCCTAGAATTGTAGTCTCGCGTTGTTTTATGGTTCGTTAGTTCAATTGATTTTGGGTTATTGTGCTGCGCGACTGTTTTTGCTCTTTTGTTGTTGTTTTCGTCGTGTTTTTCCGCCGCGCTGATTCGGCGGCCGAAGTCTGCGTGTCCGGAGAGAGGCGGCGTCGACGGCGAGGCTGCGGACGGAGCCGTGGTCGCGGCACTTGGTGCGGCCAGGAAGTCGACTGGGTCGACGGCACGTGAGACCTGCTGCGGCCGGCGTCCAGGGTCCGGGTGAAGATGCCGTGGCGCGCGTCGGCTTCATCGGACACTTGAGAGATTTGCCGCGGTTGTATTGTCGCGTTTGTCTCCTTGTTTTTTTGTTTTCGTTTGGAGTTCGCGGATTTTATTGTGCATTGGCACTGCCGGTATTGTTTTTTTTAGGGGGGCTTTTAAGGAGGGAGGGATGTGGGGCCGCGTCCCGCTCGACGCCATGTTTTTGTTCAGAAATGCTCCGCACCCCCTTTCCCCAGCTTGACGGGGCGGCGGCCCGCCCGTTTGCCCCATGTGGTTTAACATAGGCTGCCATTGGGCAGCGAGAAATTCCCAGAACGTTTGCGCGTTCTGACGTTTCTGGTTTTAGCGATGCTCGGGAGAACACGCTGGGACTTGGAGAAGTGCGCACGTACTTTTGGGACCCTCCGGCCGATCAGGCCATCGGTCGGATGGCGTGCTTCTGCGAGCCCCAGCGACCACGGCGGCGACCTGCGACCGACGCTCCTGTCTGTATGTTCTTCTTCTATTTTCCTTTTCCGAGGGCTCGCGGTCGCGGGTGCGCTAGCCGGGGTTAGGCTCTCCTTCCTTGCATGGTTGTTTTTGTGTGTTATTCTGTGTTCGCGTGTTGCTCATTGTTAATGTCCTTTGTTTGTGTTATCGTGCTCGCGGTTTGTTTATTCGTTATTGTTAACCGTCGTTTATATTCGACTTTACATTCGACCTTGTTACTGTTTGTATTATTTTAACGCGTTTATTAAATCACCATGCACGGAGAGTTGCGCCTAATGTTCTCGTCCTTCGCCGCGTGCGACGGCTCGCGCTGCCCTGTCTCGAGTCGGGCCGCGGGCCGACGCGCGCGGTAACGCGGCATGCACGGCTGAGGTAGCTAGCGCGCGGACGCGACTCCCTCATTCTCTGCTCGTTGAGTGCTCGAACCCACGACAGGGGGTTGCTAGCGGCGATGCCGCTGCTAGCAGTAGTAATCAGTAGAAGGATACCCCGACAACTTATATAGCAATGCTTTAACGTAATAACCAGGCACGGAAGTTTTACAAGTTTGTAGAATGGAAGGCACCTAATTATACCAGAGTTCAAAACCCTCGTTTGCATTTGCTGCTCTAGGTTCAAGCCAGCCTCTAATCCTGATATGAGGGTTAGGCTGCGATGGCCAGTTCTTGAACGACCACTTAATAAAATACATTCCGTAACATTTAACTATGTTCACATTCTCTCCAGCGACTATTGAACCCTAATTTTTTATTGACAAAGCTGTGAAATAGTTTTGCAAATAGCATGTGCTTACAGAGCATCTGAGGATGGCTCTTCACAGCTTGTGGACAGTTCTCTGTGCTTGCATCTTGAGTATGCTATAGTACTATCTTGGTCTTTGCAGACGAGGACAGGAATTCTGACCGGGCTCGATGCAACAGCGGTGATAGTTCCTTACCAAGCCACCATGGTGACAGGGCTTCGGAGAAACCACCACCCGTCGTGCGGTGTTACTCTGACGGCCACCTTCTTCTGCACAAAGGTTGGTCTCCGCTCCATTTCAATCTCTTCTCTTGCTATTGGTAACTGAATAGGGACTTTGCTAAGCTTGGGGGCTGAGCCCGTGAGCACCTTAACAACTTTGCCTTTTCGTAGTTGGGGCAACATTTTAGTGGCTTAAACAGCGAGAAAATTGTCCTGGTAAAATTCTGCAGATGTTTGCTAAGTCAAGTGGTCTTATTAGGTTGCTGCATGGGACAGTCTGCGTAACACGAAACTGATCATTTGGTTAGCTGTTGTCACATGTTCAATACCATTAGGCTGGCGACATGATGCTAGCAGCATGATAGTGTACAGTATATAAGCATGGTTCTTAGTCTCCTAATTTTGCTGAAATTTGAAATTCAAGGTTAATGGGTCGACTTCGGCAGCACACATTTCGAAACCGAAATGCGTACCGCCAGTCAGTTTTTTTCTTTTGTCTTGCATTTTGGTGGGTGAGGGGTTGACCTATATTCAAGTCAGCTTACAATCATGTAAATATGGTACTCGCTCTGCCAACATTTTCATACCGAAGTGGGTCCTGTATTGTCACAAACCACATTTTCTCATGGATTTGTCTTTTGGCTGTGTTCCTGTTTCAGTTGAACGACTGCGGCGCATGAGAAGGGCACATGCCGCTCCTGCTCAGGACAGGTTTGACATTACGTCAGGTAGGGACGGTTGCGCTTTTCATGTTTTTCACATGCGCTGCTGATCTGTACTTTGACGTGAATGTACAGCCATAGCACCCTGTCACAAGCTGTCGTAGTCAAGTATTGCTTTTATGCATGGCACTTGCCACCGCTGCCACTCTGCTCACGGTTTTGTCATTTAGGCACATACTCTCTGTGCTCAGTCTCCACATGGGAGTCATCATCTATGGTCCAACCTCAATATAACAAATTTGGATACAACAAATTAAGCGGAAAGCTGTACAGCCATTAAGATAGCATTACGGCTAAGGGTATGCGGATGCTAGAATTTTCAAATAGTTTTCAAGTAGTGTTTGCTATTTGATCTGATTCGCCGTGTGAACTATCCGAAGTTTGTAATTAAGGGACGAACTGTGTAATGTCCTGCAACAAGTGGCCCATTCCAATATGTAGTATGCTTTGCCGCATAACACTGGTGTACTGCAGCAATGTTTGCACTAGCGCATTGCAGTGAAGCTGGCGTTTGTGTACCGTTCATTTCCACATGTAGTACGCATTGCCGCATAGCACCTGAGTACTGCAGTGAAGCTAGCACTCATGCACTGCGGTGAAGCTAACACTTGTGTACTGTGGCGAAGTTAACTCATGCATTTACACAATTCGCTGCTGCGCTGTTCTTTTTTTTTTGTAGGAAGATTATGGGAGTACACTAGTTGCGCAGTAAGTTTTTTTTTTTGCCCATGTTAAGTGGTTCATATTCAGTGTAATTTAGCATAGAATTGTTAAAAAGGATATTTGAACATCATTCTAGAAATATTTGATTCAATCTGCACTCATTCATTAATATTCTAATTTGCTTTTCACCCAAAATTTTGCTATTCATACAGCTCTAGTTATGAATATACATTTACAGGAAATTGCGGGATATAACAAAGCTATTCTTGTCATATTGAGTTTGTTATAATGAGGTTTGACTGCAGTATGTGTGACTGATGTGTGTCGCAGAGTTCTGTGGCACAATGTCGTTTCAGTACCTTTCTTTTCATGTTTGTTTAGTTTGCCCTTTAGTGTTTTGTTCTGAGCTGTCCTTTCTTTGTTTGCTCTCTTCTTTCTTTTCTTCTCTCTCTGCTCTTTCTTTTTTTCTTCCCCCCCCCTCCCCTCAAACCACTAGTGTCTTCCGACACAAACATTCAGTCGGATGGCCGGGTGTGCCCGCTCGGCCGGAGCAAGTCTGCGGATTACTTGTCCCTAAGAGGTGAGGCACCAGAAGCTCGATGTCGTCAATGTCTTACGAGTGTGGCGTTGCCTAGTGTGTCACCCGAGGCCATGTTTACGTGGCTGTTGCTGCAAGCATGACTGCTCTAGTTGCTTGATGAGTTATGGTGGGGAGGGCACTAAAATTTAGTACTGAGTGGGACTACTCTAGTACCGTGTAGGCTGCTATTGAGCATGGCTGCGTGGTACTTGGTACACTCAGTACAACCAAGAGGGTAAGACTACGGTCCTTGTATCTTTTTACTGTCAGTAGTCCCACTACCTCATTTTGTGCCGCAGTACTTTGGACTTTGGAAAACCAGCTAGCCTGATCTGTAAGTGTCGTAGGTTGCTTTTGTGTCCTAGAGGCACACCTTGAAATAGAAAAATGGCATTCAAGTGCAGACTGGATGTTTTACTGTCATAATACAAATTAGTTCTGTTCTCTCATAGCTGCACGTGCCCTGTAAACTATCTTTCTCGATTGTGTAATTGTGAACAGTCGGCATTTGGACATGATGCTGCGCAAAATAGCAACAGCTGAGTTCCAAACTAGAGTCAGGAATGGAAAGAAGGTGTGACTAGAGCAATGATGTTACTACATGGATTGTTGTTCGTTGACTTACACTGTAAATACTTAATGTACTCTCAAGCCATGTTGCTTTCTAAGTAATTTATATTTTTTTCCATAGGGTGTATCTAGTGCTATGATGAGTAGGCTTCGGGGTAAGGGTTAAAATGGAAGATATTTCAGTGCCCTGTGGTTCACAGCTGAAGACTGTGCAATGAGCAACAAATGTAGAAAGATCACCATGTTAATCAAATGTGAAATTTTTGCATGTGTGTCACTCGAGTTGTGATTAACATAATGAAGTGTATAGGGCATGTTCAGTTTGTGAATTGTCAACGAGGCTTAAAAGCATTATGTAGTTTCCTTTTTCTTGTGAACCTAATTGAAAAGGAGGCCACAGCTGACACACTAAGCAATGCCTGGGAACACTGCTTTCCCGCACATAGAAATCCCCTGCTTGTTCTCCAGTCTTGTAGTATAGTTGTCCTGTGTAATGTGCAAGCAGTAGTGGCTATTCTGTGTCCAACTTAGAGGGACACTAAAGGGAAATGCAACTTGGTCAAGTTAAGCATAGATTGCACTTTTGGAATGTGAAATAATCAACGTAATTGTGAGCAGAAGTGCATTAAACCAAAAGTGATGTGAATACCCAAAAGATAATTTCTTGAAGCCGTCGTAAAATTGCCTTGTAGTCTGCATGCAATGTCACGGGCTTAGGTGGTAGCTAAGTGCTTACTACAAAGGGATCTGAGGAAGCAAATGCTTAACTAGTTGCTTTCATAAGCTTTCTTGTACCAAAAAGTACTGAAATACTTGTAAAATGATGATTTGCATCTCAATATAAAAATCGGCATGCTTTACAACAAGAAACAGAAACTGGATTTGGAGAAACTGTGTAATCAAAACTACAGTCAAAATGGTAGACAAAGTAGGGAAAAGTGCATTGAAAACAGGGGAAACTGTAGTCAAAAGCGATGTATGTTCTTTTTCAAAACTACAGTCAAAACTGTAAACAAAGCAGGGTAAACTGAAGCCAAAGCGATATATGCTCTTTTTAGCGTCCCTTCTAACACTTCATTTTTCTTGTAGGTTAAACTATGATTTGCTTCCCTTTTATTGTGTCCTCATAGTGTCTGCATTTTTTGTTGAACCCAACTACGCATATATTGCCTAACTTGCATGGCTGTGCACATTTCTTAACAGCCTTTGTTTTGTATTTTTCCTTTTGTCTTACTTATTCTAATTTCGTACCTATGTCTGATTGTCCTTGTTGTGCATGCTTGACTAACCACACACTCACGCTTTGCTGCACAGTGATTATCGTTGCAGAAAGAGCCTGCATGTTAACCGTTGTATGTCAAGTTCAAGAGTGACTATGCCCACCGTCTTGAGTGTAATGATGTTTCGGAATCGACACCCTTCATTCTGCATATAAACTTGGGAACTAATACCACTTTCTATCACAGTTCGCAGTTCTCAAAGGCTGAATGTGTAACACAAATATACTAACGCTAAGTTTACTGTTTCTTTCTGTTTGTACTTATTTCTATGTTTAAAACAGTGAGAGAACTTTCGGATATGCTAACTGTGTTTAAACGTGCTTCAAATGTACTAACATTTATTACTAACTCTCAGGAATGGCAAATCACATGATATTGAACTGATGTCAACTATAATCGGTTTACTTTGCCTCTGGCATGTATAAAACTTTTTTTATTGACTCCCACCATGAGGTGCTCTACATGCACAAATGTAAAACATAGCTGCACAGTTAATTATCATTACCTAATGCCAACAACCATTCAGAACGTTAATTTTGCATGCCTTATAATTGACATGCTACTTTAGTTTACACATCTGACACTTGTGTCTGCAACTTGCAGAGTCTGTCAATGCCTTGTCTTACGATAAAAGCATTTAAGCAGTTGAATTTCCACTGACAGTGGTCAGTCTGTCTTTAGTTGGAGTGTTTCGATGCCAATGCCATTTCTGTGCAGTTGAATCACCATGCATGTCTCACACTTCGGAGTACCGAAGTCGTTCGCCGTCACCCACGCCATCTAGTGGCTTGGAGAGCACTAGCATCAAGGACTCGCCCATCCAAATTGAGGTCATCGTGACGAGCAGCGAGAACACCTGCAACTCGTCTGGTGCGTGCCAAGTGTGCACCTCCACTCCACTGTTTACATTCTGTTGGGAAATTTTGGGCTAAAAATAATAGAGTTTTAGTATAGCATAAAGCAACAAGCGTAAGGATATAGTGTTTGTACGGCATTCACCACATTGTGCACATGTGGAACATAAATGTAGGCACAGCTCTTGCCTATGTGCACCATTTTTGGAATTGCATAGCATTCAGTGCTAATGCACACAAAAGGAGTCGTATGTGTGCCAAGATGGCGACTCCAATCAAAGTATGCACCAAGTCATTGGTCCATGCGGTTGATCTCACACATGCCCCCCGACGCTCACTTTGCTTTATATTTGAGTGATGATGCTTCTGCAGCTGTGTATTTTGGAATGCAGTGCAGAAGGCTTAACGAGAGTCTGTGCTCATGTTTTCTGGAGCCATGTTGAGATGGCACCACTACAAGTATCCAGCTTTTCGTTCATTTGCTTGTTTTATTGAACATGGTGACAACTCGCATGCGATCATTTGCAATCGCATCTCAACTGATCGCATCTCACTGTGATCATTTAGATTCAACTTGTCAGTTATTCTTATAGATTGCACCACATGTGTTTGTGTTAGTGTTAGCACTTCATGCTGTTCTGCTATACAGTAAAAGTCCTTTAATTTGACACTTGTGGGATCGCGAAAAATTGTCAAATTAGCTGATTGTCGAATTATCGAATGGACAACAAAACTGCAAAATTTTCAGCAGCATGATGTACCTTTATTTGCCAAAGGAGCTCGTAATCTTCGTCTGTTTTTTGGAGGCGAATTTGAGCAGCAACAATAGCTCTAATAGCTGTCAGATGCTCCGTGGCACATGTATCATGCGGAATTCGCTCACAAAGGTCCGCCAGCACGGACAACACTTTTGTGACTTCTTTTACCGTGCCTTTCGGTGGTCGGGCAGTTGGTCACAATTGTCACCTTCCAATGAATCGTTGTCGGCGATACCTATGCGGCATTGTTTTTGTTTTCAGCTGTACAGTAGCTTTGTGTTTGGCAGTTTTTTTGTTCTATCTCTCTCTCTCTTCGCATAGACTGGGCGAGCTCGCAAGCTGCGACGCTAGGCCAAATTAACCGATGAGCGCTAAAATTTTGCCAAATTAATGAGAGTTCTTCTTCATAGACTCCTGTATATAATTGTAGGGACCACACGTGCAGGTTGGACTAACAGGTTTCCCGAATTACTGGGGTCGAATTAATGAACTTTCACTGTACTGCAAGACTGTGCAGTCCAAACTAGAAGAGAAGCTCAGGGGAAGATGGATGCTTGAATCGATGAACAAATCGCAAGGTACGATTTAAAACAGGGAATGTCGCGGGAGCCAACGTTTCGACAAGCGGACTTGTCTTCGTCAGGGCGGCGGACTTGTCTTCGTCAGGGCGGCCTGACGAAGACAAGTCCGCTTGTCGAAACGTTGGCTCCCGCGACATTCCCTGTTTTAAATCGTACCTTGCGATTTGTTCATCAAGACTGTGCAGTGCCATGCAGTGTACCTTGTCTTAACATCAGCACCGAGATGCATGGTAACGTTAACGAGAGGGCTTGATGCTATACTATAACTCTCTTATCATAGGCAGGTGTGAAAAAAAAAAAGCACTGCGCTCTTGCTGCAAGTTTGTGGTTGGTTTGTTGGCAAGCATGCTTAGCATGGAAATATGGGCCAGCAATTGCTGCAGTTGTTCAACTTGCAATATACCGCATCAGTCTATGATCGAGCTCTGTTTGTGAAGTGTACCATGTTTTCTTGGTTCTTTCAGCGTGGTACTCGTTCTCTACATGTAAGTCCAGATGCAGTTTTTTTTTTCTTTCTTTAAATAAATAGGAATACCCATCTTTTCTAAAATGAACGGTCGTCTCTTTCTAGCTCTTATGGTACGTTCTCTTTGTTGTGTATTTTTATCTGTTTGCCAGCACAAACTTTTTTCACACACATCAATACCAACTTGCTCAGAAGAATCGACAGCCAGTCTAATTGGTAATGGTTTCTGAACACCTTGAAAGTCAGCAAAAAATCAGCATGGATGCAAGAAGAAAAGTACTGTAGTTTTATCCAATTTTCTTTTTGTGTCCTTGTCATTTTTCTGTTCAGAGTTTCAAAATGTTCAGCAACCAACTTGCTCTGTTCACTCTGCTCGTCTGCTCGTTAAGTTTAACAAGTGTCCCGGTTCACTCATTCTTGTTGCTTAGCAGGTCTGTCAGAAAGGAAAAGAAAAGGTGAGTGACGTATTCCGCAACAATCATTTTTGTTGTTGTAACATCAATTTGATGTAGGCTATTTGCTTTATCTTCTACAGTAGAACCTCGTTATAACGAACCCGGATATAACGAACTATCGGATATAACGAAGTAATCGCCATTCCCCTTGAAATTCCTATAGATGAAATTGATATTGGTTATAACGAACTAATGGTTATAACAAAGTAATTACTGCTCCCCCTTCAACTTCGTTATAACGAGGTTTTACTGTACTTTTATGTTTGAAACGGTGAAATAGATTCTTTTTTGTAATTTTCACTGTATCAAGCCTAAATGCCTTTTTTTTTTTTAACCTAGGCTAACTATGTTCACGTAGCTTGTCCATGAATGTCAATCCTTGCATTACATGCATGTCATGCAAGAAAGCTGAATCTCCGGAATGAAGGCAACTTCCAGAGACATGAGACGGTGTGCCTGTGAAGTTTAGTCCATCATGTTAGCTTTTAATTAACAATAGCTACATTCCAATCACAGACACAAAACATTGTCAACAAACAATGACAAACAGCTGTCCCTCGGCCATCTGCTGTGAATTCCATCATTCATGCACCTTGGCAGTGGGCAACCAAATTTTTATCACCAACATATAGCACCAAAGAAAAGTAAATAAACAAATGATGAGTCTGTTTTGTCAGCAAAATCAGCAGCCGGCTGCTTTTGCATATCTTTGTCTTTGGTAGGCTATGCTATGTGTAAGCTCTCCTGTCACAAGACACTTTGAGCGTCCACATTCTCATCTTTAGTTGGAAGTCAGTGTTGATGTTGCACTTCTGTGGTCTTAAACTCAGTTTCTGGGTGCTGTTTGCCATCTTATGTCGTGTATGATTTGGCAGGATAAAGCTCACTGGCATATTTTGCACCCATTCAAGGAAGGAGTGACGTGAGCGGCACTTAGTGCAGTGAATGTCTGCTAACTGCCAGTAATCGCTTGGTATATAAACCATCAGACGTAGGTCCAGGCACAGACCGACGCAGTGTTCTGGCCGGTGGCAGTGTGAAGGGCTGGCTTCCTGAGGTAGCTGTTGTCTTGTGGCGGCGGATGCTGGGAGCCTTGGGCAATGTGAACGCGATTCGCGACCCGGCCATCCACGCCCAGGTCATGGAGCACCTCATTGACCTCTCGGAAACGCTCATTAAGGTCAGCCGGCCAGCTGGAGTATTGAACTTGTTGTCTCGGCTTGTAAACATCTTATGGAGTTTCATGTAGCAGTGGGGGGCTAAGATAGTTGTGTGTAGACCATTTTATGTATGTGTTTATGCACCATTTTCTCGGGCTGCTAATGTTGCCTTTTTGTATCTGTAGCAACCAAAAAAATGATAGTAGAATAGACTAATCCGAATGAAAACAGTTGTACATATACATTTGATGTGTTGTGGCCTTCTTAATGTGTGGCACACAAAACTGTGAAATCATACGTGTAACAGCCAAGGGCATCACTGGCCATGAAGTTAAAATAAGACCATCTGTAGCAGGGCACACATTTACTGGTCCTTGCTTTGAAAGGCTTTCGCGAGGCAGTAACACCAGTGGCACTGACGTATTTCACTGTGCTGGTATCACTTCTTCATTTTCTGTCTTTTATTGCCATCACAAAGCATCGCCATTATTTTGATACCCGTATGTTCATCAGAATATACAGCAGCTTAGTTTTTGGTATCTATACATCTGTGTTACATCCACCATTCAGATCAATTACTTCACCTACAACACGTCACCCGTTTGTGTGCCGCCTTTGGCTGAGTATGGCCCTTGAGCTAAAACGCTGTATTAATAAATCGTCGTTCAGGTTTCATGTAACATTGCAGTATTAAATTGTTTCTTAATTCATTCATTGCCCACAGTGTCCAAAGAGTGACATTAAAGGGAAATAGTGAAGGCATTTAAATTGATGAATTACATTTTGTGAACCTCATTATCATTGGTTTTGCCACCTTATGTTATCTTACATTCACTACTTCACTATTTGAAGTAGCCTTGTGTCTTGCTCCCCATATATGGCCTTGTGTCTTGGCCATATTTGGGGAGCACTATGGTGTGCATTCTTTACATTGAATTTACCTGTATCAAGCACTACCTTACAAAGGGGTTTAACTATAAGACACCACGCACTGTTCTTTTGTCGCTTATTTGGTACTTTTTTCTGTACCAAATACGTATGGTCAGCAGCAGCAGTTTGCTGATTTGTAGAATAGACTGTGTTCTCAGTGCTGTCAGCACCTTCACTCATTTGTTGCTCTTGCCTGGTGTTTTCTTTCTCCTTGTACCAGATGCGTGACAATCTTGGCATCACCGAAGACAACATGACGACTCCGCCTCCTCCAACACTTATACCTCCGCTTCTGCTGATTGCACCATGGCTGTTTGAGGTGAGGCCATTTTCACAGATTGCAAGTGATTCCTTTTGTTCCAGTTCTGAAGATTATAACACACTGGGCCCATTTAAATGACACAAAAGGCTGCCTTTTCAGCAGTGTAAATTAGTACTGTCGAGGGAATCTGGTATTAACTGTAATGGTAGCAAGGGAATGTGTAGTTACCTGGATTGCACAAAACAAAATGTGTATGTAAGGTTTGTGTGATTAAGCTATACAATGAACCGGCAACACTGTCGCAGCTCTAGGCTGAAGTATGTTCTCTTTTAAAACATGAGGAGAAATATTAAGAGCTTACACTTATTGCAACCTTTTCCCTAGAAACTGCCGACATTGTTAAACTTTATCAGACATCATACCGTCGTGGTCCATTGCACAGATTAGTCTCTAAAAACGCTGTGCACAACACAGCAGTAAGCAGTATCCAGAACTCTTTATCAGAAAAGGTGTGTGTAAGCCTGCCGCTAGCAAGGCGCGTTTTTTTTTCTTTAAGATTTCACTCGGAGACGGGCGACGTCGGTCAATGGGACGTGTTTCGCGGCATGGACTTTCCGCTTATCGTACCCCGGCCGTCTTTGTTAATTTTATTTGCTTTCCTCTTACGTGTCTTCCGCGTCTTCTGGGGACACGGGCACCCCGCTGCGGGGCTAAGAGGGGGATGCTTGGACAGCGGTCGCGGCAGTGACACGGGCGGACCCCGGACGGCCTGGACCTTTAGGACGCCCTGCAGCGTTCCAGTGTACATGTACACACGACCTTGTGAGCGCCCGCGCGCGCAAGGAGGAAGCTGGCGGTGGTTCGGAAGGCAGTTCTTCCGAAATTGGCGGACGAGCCGATGTGGTAGCCCACCCGAAATTCTCCGTACCGCGGAGAGACAAAGCGTCCACCCCGCTTGCCTGAATGGAGGCCGCCCTTTTGTGCGTGAGCACGCGGTGATAGCTGCATATCGGTTGTTCTGTAGACCGCACCGCGTGCATCATCACGACGACCTGGGGTGGCTGGGCTGATCGTGGCGGCGGCATGAGACGAGCCGGTGTTGACAGCCACGAAGACGCGCGAGCCTTTTGTTGTTCGGCGTCGGAAGCGCCGCTTTATGGTCACTGGGTTGTGGACCACGCGTGCCACGGAATGGCTTTTGTTCAAGCGTCCCTTCCTCGCACGCCGTGGGGTAGCACGCGTCTAAGAAAGTCGGTGCGGCTAGGCTTGTTTGACGAAATAGCCAGAAGCAGATGCGCGGATTGGCTAACTTTCCCATGGGAACGTTTCCTTACAACAATAACTCTTTCGGGGTTCCGAGTCTTTTGAGCACCGTTCGCTTCCTGTAACTGCGCCTGATCAGACGCGACACGTGCGCATGTAACGCGTTTCACGTGCGCCATATCTTTACCATCGCCCTTCGGCCTTGGGTGGCATGGTTTGCTTTTATGTATGTGTTGTTTAGTGCTGATGAATGTGCTTTTTTTATTATTGTACAAACATACCCCTCTCACCGTCAACAGATTGGGTGGTGATTTCACCAATTGGACCGCCCCAATTGAGGAGGCGGGGCAAAAGGTGGAATCGCTGCCCAATGCCAGAGCGAAGTGAAGATGATTCGCCGGCTGAGACGGTGAGGCGGAGCGGTTGTGTTAATAAAGATGGCTCCGCCATGGGACGGGGCATGCTGGACGGGTGGAAAAAGTGCTACGCACTGCCGGCTACGCCGGAGTAGGGTCGCCCTACGTATAGTTCAGCATCAGTCTTATTTTTATGTACGAGTCAACTCCATGTATTCTTTTTTGTATATTACTGTAAATACAGTTTTCGTTACCTTTTATTTAACTGAAGTCTCTGAGCCTCCTCTTCAATTGCTACACGTTTGCCCGCGAGCCTATCGCCGCCATACCAGCGGCAGCCAGCTCCTTCCCAACTCGCACATGCCGTCTCGGACGGTGCGTTTAGGACGCTGAGCGGGGAGCTGGAATCCCGAAGAAGAACCTTCGGCACCATCGGTTCAACACTAGCATGACCCCCCTCGGTTTGAAGAACCGGAAAAAGAGAAAGTGAGAAAGGAAGGAAGAAAGAAGAAGAAAAAGAAAGAAACAAGAAAAAGAAGGCCTTATAAGCACTGCTGCTGTCTGGTGCCCTCCAGTCACCCCTGAAGAAGGGTCCGAGTGGGACCCGAAACGTCGGGTTTTTTGTCATCTTTAGGAGTAAATTTTACTTTTGATGATTATAATTTTGGTTGGTGTTCCCCCTTTTTTTCACCTTTAATTTCATCCCAGCCAGACAGATCTCTGTCAAATGCTCACCTTTAAATAGTCACCCTTACCTGGCAATTCTCACTTCATATGCTATGTGCGTGCATTTTCAGGCGACGGGTCTTCCCGAAGGCTTCGAGAAGGGAAAGCTGCTGGCGCTGCGGCTTCTGTGTTGGCTGACAGTGAGGCGCCATGACATTCCCCTCTCCTTCGACTATCTCGCTCGCTTCTACCGGGTGCTGCATGCAGGCCTGCTGGGGGAGGACCAGGCAAGTGCTCACATTGAATCAGCTTGCATTGGTACCTGGGCCAGTTAGCATAGGTGGATGCTAACCACCATGAGCATTATACCGTCGTCATTGGATGCCTTTCAATTATCATTTAAACCAAAGGCCATTGAATGTATGCATCTAAGTGGCTATGTTGTGTCGATGGAAGCAATGGAAGGTTTATAGAATAGAGCAAAAGGGGATCATGGTTGTGCTAACCGGTTGTACGTACGACCTCCTCTGTGTATTTGAAATCCTTTTATAGTACGTATTGAATTTTGACATTTTTGAGCTTTTTGCTTGAAGTGTTGTTTTTTTGTGTGTATTTTACTAGTGCACTGTATTGATGGGGCTCACAGCCTCGTACGGTCTGAAATAAGTCAGAACCACTGTACTTACATGCCGAGCGTTCTTGGAGACATAAACATATGCAGGATTCTCCAATTGATAGTGTGATGGTCCATTGCAGTTGAACCCTTCCTCCTCCCAACACTCTCCTTCTGAGGTAATTTTGGTGCGGCCCCATCAGGTGAATTGGTAGGGGCAGCCATGCCCCCAGTGCCCCCCCCTTCTCTCCCCTTGCACACACCTATGGTCAATCACCTTAGCTTGCCACAAGTTGTAACTTTTTGGCTTGTGACACGCCCACCTCGATATAAGTATTTCACAATCATCTGGATGACCTATTGACCACTAATAACCACGCACTCAGCAAAAACACAACTGACAACACAGGAGGCTGTGCCTGCACAGCCTGCGCCCTCCACGCCACAGCCTCAAATTTGAACAGCTCCGTTGTTCACCTTACAAGCTTTCTGCTGTAGAGACAGCACTAGAACTAGATCAAGTGTTATTTTTATTGCAGAAAGTTATCAATGCCATTGTCAAGTACTGTGGGACCAAGTTTTTCGCAAGTAGGCTCCCTGGCCACACTGTGCTTCTGCTCAACTTCATCCACGGTGCCAGCACCATCGTCACTTCTAACGCCATCAAAGGGGTGAGTGAACCAGCCCACTACGGTGATTTCAAACGACGGCCGGTTTCACCAGTTTTTCATTTGGTATCTTGATCACATTTTCTCTTTGTATTTTTAACCTTCGCCATGCACAGTGTAGTCAACCGGACATTTGGGTTAGGTACCCTTTATGTCTTTCTTAGTTCTGTATTAACTTTTTTATCGGCCTGTTCTGGTGAACATTTTTCAGCTGTGGTGATAAAGAGTGCCATGATGCAAGAAAGATGCGAAATAGATACATAGTGCACTACAATCACACTAAATCCTTACTGCAAGAGCTTGTCAATTTAAATGTCCATCTAAGAAGCACATTCAACTGAAACCGGATAATGGGAACAATGAAATAATTGAAATAATCCTGCATTGTACCAAAAGGTAAACAGGCTGGAGGAAAAAAAAGAAAAGAAAGAAACCTTAGTTTAAGAAGTTGAAGGAATGTTGTCTTACTTAATATCTAAAATTCTGGCCAACCTTTTATGGTGCTCCATTTGGCTTGAACATTAGCTTTCCTTGATCTGCTGTTTTTATTACCTGTCAGTGAGCCTATGTTTGTCACTTCTGTTGCTTTGTGATCATGTATTTTTTGCTTCTGTGTGTCTTCTAGTTGCCTGGAAACTATTGAGAAAAGGCTGTGCTCATCATACATCAAGAGAATTCTTTGCTTCTGTGATGATGGTGTTTGAGAGGCCTGTTCTTTAAGTGAAAATGCACTTTTGCAAAGGGAGGATACATGCACTTAAAATGTTTTTTCCTCACAGATGCCACGTGTTGAAGCAGTGACTCTACTGGGGAGCCTCGTGTGCTTCCCAAATGTTTACACTGAGCTGCAGGTGCTGCAGTGCACGCCGTCTGAGCCGCCACAACTGGCAGCAGCTGCAAGCATCAAGGTAGTCGTAGTTTCGTACACTTGTGATAGTCAAACAGTGTCATAACTAAGCCGCATCTGACATGAAAATAGATTTGTTTTATCCGATATTTCCTTATGAACATACATATATTCATAAGACTTGCAAGACTGACTGTTAATTTTCTTTGCTAGTATTGAACTCCTTAATAAGAGACGCACACACCAGGAAGCAGTTTCTGTCCCTTAAAATGAGGGCTGTCTTTTAAGCAGGATTGCGTGTTTTCATTTTGTGACTAATCCTAATATATTTCGATAAAGGCACACTACAACTAAACAGACCACAAAAGAAGGTTATAGCCTGTTGCAACATATTTATTTTATATCATTTGCCTTAATTTTAGGTGATTTGCTTGGTGGACCATGCCACTCAGAACACCATCCATGTTTTCTCTGCTGCAGCTTTCTCACATTACTTGATTGTTTATCATATCCCTTTGTTTCCACAACAAATTAACCGTGGTCAGCAGCCAGAAAGTTGCATTTAGAACTAAAATATCTGTTACAATCGAGACTGCTTACAGAAACTTGAGGATATCTTGTCCTTTATACCAAATTGTCATCGGCAGCATGTCTATTACGAAAGAGGTATAACTGATAGGAAAGATAAAGTAGCTAACAATGTAAACAATGAATAAACAATGTCTCTTATACCCGGTTGTCTATTGTATCAGTGTCTCTTATAAAGGGATTCAACTGTATAACCAACAGTCCATTTTATATCCGTATTCATTGCATCGATGCTTGACTGCATATAAACACTGAGGATAAATAATACACAAAGGATGATCAATGTGGTGATTAAGATGGTTCGGCACTTTGGCTAGTGTGCAGTGGCACGGAAGCAAAAGTAGGAGACATTTTTAAACATTTATATACAAAAAAGTCTCCCAAAACGACTCACAGTTTGTCACGGCACCGTCGGTCAACCAGAGCTTGAGCCGGCTGCGACGCTGAGACGCTTAGGCCCGTCCAGCTTGACTCGTGGTGTGCCACAACCTCAGGACGAGTAGCGAGAGCATCCAGGAGTAGCAGTAGTTGCCGGCAGGTCTCGTCCTGCAAGGCCAGGCACGCGATGCCCATCTCGTATGCCGCTCGGCACGCATACGGCGGCTGCTCGTAAGCCTGGCTTCGTCTAGCACAGCACAGGTGCTGGGCCAGACAACAACGCGGCTCACGCAGCTCAGACGTGGGGGCTCAGTTGTCGGCTCAGGGCTTGGTCCAGGCACCTTGACCCACGCGTCTTGCCCGACAGCACCTCGTGCCCACAAGGCCCTCGTTCACAGACAGCAGCACCTCGTGCATGCCAGGCCTTCATTCACGGCAAGCCCTCGTTCATGCCAGGGGCCTGGAATTGCTGTCTGCCTGGTTGGAAACCTGCAAGCGCGCGCCTAGTGCCGCAGCTTCGCTCTCATGCACTCCGCTCTCTTCTTTGTCCTTTATTGAGCTTGGATGCCCGCTCCGAATTTCCTGCGGTACTCATGATAATCAGTAACACTTTCTGAGGCAGTTTCATTGATTGCAAACCTCATCGATACAGCTTTGGGTGTTACGCTTTCATGTAGTTCTCGTAAAGTCACGTGCACTAGCTTCTTACTTTTTAGCATTTGGCTCTGCAAAAACTGCAGTGATGCACGACCAGAGTGGCATTGTCTGTCAGCAGCATCTACAGTAGACGCTCTATAATTCAAACTTTCAGTTAATTCAAACAAATATCAAATTTCTGGTTGGCCTTCTATATCTTCAATGTACTTAGAAGTTGCCTAATTCAAACTGCACCATTCAATTGATTCTGTTAATTCATACTTCTTGTTTATTCTTACCAGAAGTATTGGCTGCTTTGGTTTCAGTGTGCATTTATAAAAAGTCTTATGCTAAAAGAGACAGAGTTTTTCTTTGTTTGAGTGGCTTAGCATTAAATAGTTTCAGTCGGTTTCAATCATCTGTTCCCTTTTGTTTTACTTCAAAATGAACTGTTATGTGAAAATAACTTGTTGCCTCATCTGTCGTGCTGCTGCAACTGTATAGTATCATGATGTTTTCCTGTATATCATGATCAAGAAAGGAAATACATGTGATGGTATTGAGGGATATCAGCATTAAAATAAAGCTTATTTAATGATTGCATGAGTGATGATGAACTAAGGTACACGAAGTACAGAAAAGTCGTGTGCTACAAAGTATTACACTACTCCTGGGCTTGACATTTTATGTCTGTGTTTGGCCCAGACTTTAAAATTATTGGTAATTGGGTGCACCAGAAATCAATAAACAGAACTGGTATGAATGTATAGTGCTTGCATGATCGATTCTTTAAAAAAAAATGCAGGTCGTTTCAGAGAGTTGTGAAAATTAAGTCCGAATTCTTTGCTGTTTCTTTCCTGGTCTGATGAAAAGGCTTATCTTCTGTCTAATGCTTTGGTGACACAGTAGACTTTACTTCTTTATTTTCATTTCATATCCGTTTTGAAGAAGCATGTGCTTCCAGGATATTATATGCTATTTGCAAGGTATTGCAACATATTGTTTATCTACTTTTGTGAAATGGATTTGTTTTATTTTTAGGAACTTATTGTAGACTTGCTGCTGAAAGCCGGGAAGACAGACCCAGACGGAGTGGCAAGGTAAGCACTCTACTTGCATGTTTCGCTAGCGCAGGTGTTCACTAAATTGTGAGAATGCCAGGCGACTGAAAATTTTGTTCTCTTTACTCATTACTGAGCAAATTTTTAAGTTCCTCCTTTTTAGGGGCTCGAGGAGGGTCAATGTTAGGGGTTGTTTTAGCAGTTAGTTTCAGCATAAATGTCACTAGCATTGCATAAATCTGTAAGTACTTTTGGTACTACAGTGCTCAGCAATTGAAAGGCGATACTGGGACCGCATGATGGCTGGCGCATCTTGTGCTACTGGAGTACGCTGGGTGATCACCAATGGACCAAATTGAATTAAAATGTGCCAGAAGCCTTTAGCTTTTGTTTAATACCACAACGATCTTAATTGGCATCCCCAGTGCAAAGCAGTGACACAGAATGCATTGGCATCCTTGCACTCCGAGTATTGCATTTCGATCGCCGGGCACAGTAAACCATACATTTGCCTCTACATTGCCCCAGTGCTTGAAGTGACAGGAGGAAATATTTAAGAATCCTGTGAGGTTATGCAAATAAAGGCAAATAAACAAAGAAAAAATAGTCTTCATAGCTGGTTCCGTAATTGTGCACAGACTTACCAGTGATCTCCACATGTCATAATATTAGATGCTGGAAAGAAGAGATGATAAATGTGTTTGTCCTGGTATGTATATCAGTTCTTCATAACAGTATTTACATTTATTTTATGTCGTTGACTTTCCAATGAGGAAGTTTGATAGCTAGAGGAGAACATAAAAGCAAAAGTGTTCTATGTGAATTTGGTACTCGAAATGCTTTCTCTGGTAACCAGCATGATTTACCAGGTTTTATTACACCTCTTGAAAGCGTTCGAAAGTGTCATCCTTAGTGTCGCACTGCTAAAGATGTGGGTGTTGCTTTGGTTCCCACCAGGGACAGTTCCATTAAATTGGTGTGAAATGAAAGAATACTTGTGTATTGCTATTAATGTGCTCATTAAAGAATATCAAAGGTCCAGATTACAGCAATTTGGAGCCCCCACGCAACATGCCTCTTGATAACTCTTTTGTCACATAAAAAAATTAATATAATTTTTGGAGGTTTTTGCATGCCTCATGATAACTTTTTTGTCACAAAAAAAAATTACTCTAATCCTTGGAGGTTTTTCATGTGTTGTCACAGATATTCTATATTTGACTCTAAATGTAAGGAAACACTGCATTTTGTGTAAATGGCATGAATTAGAACATCAATGTAGGGTGGTTAAATCTGTTGCATGTAGGGTTGTTTGCTTTCGTGTTTTATTTGTCAAATTCAGAAGATAAAAATCTAGTACTATTATTCAAGGTGATTACCTAGTAGAAATAACGTTTTTTGCAGAACAATTCCAAAATTTGCGTTTTCTCCGGTTAAGCTTGCGAATTTCAATTTATAAATCACAGTCTTGTAGCAGCCATAGTGCTTATAGACGGCTTGTGAAATGAACTATACATCAGTGGCGTTCACTTGAGCCAACAGAATCTAATTTTGTTGTCCCAAGGTGGGTAGTTAAGTTGTGAAATCTGGTCCAACTTGATTTTCCTCTGACTTGTTCGGGGTGTAAGAATTGGGTAGAACTCAAAAACGATCTACCCGAGTTACGTGTGACTCAGAGTTATACCAATAATGTGAATAGAATGTTTTCATGAGTAATGTGCTTTCTGTGTCTGGTGTTTGAACCATAGGTGCACAGGCATTGTGCGCCCTAGGGATCTTTGCTTACGAGGAACTGGCCCACCAGACAGGCCATCCCAAAGCTCGGGAGGCTGTTGGCGTCCTCCTGTTGTCCATAAGGGTAAGCTCACCTTTCACAAGCCCTGCTAGTACAAACAGAATATAAATTGTGGTACAAACACCACCAGTAGTCACCATTAAAAAAAATAAAGGCCTTCCAAATCTTGCAGAAATTAACTGTCTTGCACAATTGTCAGCGAATGTTTATTATGTGTGTGTGTTAGTTTGCACAGTTGATTTTGTTTAATGCACTATTCTTTTGTTTTCTGTGCAGCATCACAACCACATAATTGCACAGGTCGCGGGCGACATGCTGCGGTTGTTGTGTGACCACGCTGCCTACCTCACGGGACAGACGGACCAGGTTCCTGCCATTGTTGTTGAAGTAAGCGATGTATAGCAGCGCGTTTTTTTTTTTCTTGTTCTTTTGTTCAGTATCGCTGTGGAAATGTCGCTGCCTATCCTTTTTATGCCTATGAATGGCAGAGGCTAACCTTTGCAGTGTTGAATCTTCTATGCACGAGTTAATGGGGTAGCCGGATATATTTCCAGGGGTGTTAAGGTCTGCACCCAAACAATATTGTAGTCATTTTTGTGCTTTGATAAAGCGAAAGGGTTGGTTTATTTGTTCTTTTTATATATTTACCTAAAAACCCGAGTGCCTACAGGACTCCACTGTAAGTAGCATCGACAGAAAAGGATGGGAGAGGATGCGGTACACATTGCCCAGAAAATTTGGGAAGGAGGAGTGGTTTTGATAGTGAAAAACGCCAGCTGGCTATTTATGCCCCTGGCATGCATAAATAACAAGGAAAGTGGATAGAGCAGCTCCTGTCGTGCATTAAGTAGTGCGATGCATGCAAATTGCATAGGCTAACCTAAAGCAGCCCATCACAGCCCATACTGCATTTGATTGTTGCATGCTCAAAACTGTAATTTCTCCTTGTACGCCGAAGTCTTCGTTGTTACATTGCAAAGACAAAGCAGATGTGGCGCATAACATTGTATTTACTGGTTATTTACAAGTGATGCAATGACACACAAGCAAGATGGCTGCCAGAGAGACTGTAAGATTTCAGAAGGGAGTTCAGGCTAAAGTCTTCTTTCTTTTCTCCCTGCCCCCTCTCAGGTTGTAGCTTCTACGATCCACAACCTTCTTCCGAGCGACGATACCGATGTCAAGGAGGAGAACAAAAAGGTGACTATTGAGTTTTCTGCACTTCTTCTACCTGGTTTTCCACTAGAATAGCAGTTAATTGAATTGAATGTCTTTAGTTAATAGGCTAATCTAATAAGGACAGGGAATATCTGATCAATTCTTGCCTGGTGATACTGCACCAGTAAACACACAAAGCACAAATATGACATGTGTCCTGTTTTTTTTCAGCACCTTATTTGCTTCTACATGCTGCTTGCGTAAAGTGCATTTACAGTATACTGTTTTGATGTGTATTGTATTGCTGCCTATGTTTAAATTGCTGTGGTTATCAGTGGGAGTGCCTGGTTGTTTTGCATTGAGGCAAATGTTGCAAGAAAATGAGCTAAGGTTACAATGCACAAAATGTTGCACGTAATAACGTTCGATTGCAGGATCAAGCTGCTGCAGCTATGAATGTATTAATGTGAAGGTGGCATGCTGGAAAAGTTTTCAAAAAATTCCTGTTATGGCTGTGTGCTTAGTTTTCTGTTTATCTGGGACAGTCGAATGCATAAATGAGGTGTCTTGCTTAAAAATCTGAGTATGCTGTATCAAGAGTACAGAAATGTTACTGACTGTGAAGCTGTGCTTAAATGGGAATGAAGGGGGTGGTGCATTTCAAATAATTTCCTCCTGCTGCACTCACTGAGAATGAAGAATCTTCGCTGCACTCCCCCAATAAATAAAAAAGTTTGGTTGTTACTTGTGTCTACAGGAAATCATTTGACTTCGCAAAATCGATCCGAATGGAAGGCAGAGTGCTCCAATATTAGTACTGTACAGCTAATACAGGAGCCTGCAGGTTTGAACTTTTCTCATGCTCATAAATTTAAAAAATTGGTCCTGTGAATTTAGCTACTACATATCTAGAACACGTTTAACTGTTTCTATGATAATACACTGAACAATGTGTAGCCAATGTATGTATACTGTTTTGCTGTTTTTACCTCGTGATTTCAGTAATTGAAGAGTACGATAGTATAACAGTATGGACACAATGTTCCCACATTCCAGCTGGTGCTCTCGCTTCTCTTCTGCTTGGCCGACTGGTGCATGAACATTCCGCTGCGTGCCCTGACAACACCACAAGCCGACGGCTGCTCTCCATTGCTTTCCACCCTACACGTGAGACACGCAGTTTGCAACTAATGTTCTTACTATAAGCGTCTGATCCAAATCTTCAAAGGATATGTCATTCTAAAGGAGTACTGGTGTGAATTTTAAGCACTTTGTGTTGTTGCTCTAAATAAAATTGCTTGTGTTCAGAACCCTAAAAAGAATACCATGGTGCCTCGGAACGCAATGGGTATATCTTTAATACTGCTACCTTAAAGACCCACTTTCGGTTTTTGATTTTGAGGGGGCTATTTCATAGTGACATGACAGAACAGTTGTACGTAGGTCTAAGCCACGTGGGGACAATTTGTGTTGGAGTCGCAGCAACACTGTCGGCTGCTGTCAGTTGCACGTGGCACCTGCTAGCAATGATGGTTTCATTGTTGTCCACCAACTCCGTCAGTGATTACTGCAATTTTCAGGCAACACTGTTCACATGTAATGGTATGAATTGTCAGCCGTGCTGGGGCTGGCTTGCAGATGTTGCAACATAAACTTAAAAATGAAAATAAAGTACTTCATATGTGTTTCCAGGCTCTGCAGTGTGGAGAGCATTAACAATGCATGGCAAGAACACGAAATATCGCTTTCATGCTGCCTTAAAATCGTGTTGGTACTATACTTTAATGTGAGTTGACCATGAATTTTGTAGGAATGTGGCTGAAGTGCACCACTGAACTGTTCTGTAAAGACAGTGGTGAAAGATACTACTACTAAGCAGTGGTAGATTTGTGGTGAGCATACTAGCAGATGTCTTTAGTAACTTCATTAGTGACCATTAGTGCCGCACTAGCATCAGCACTGGGTTCGACAAGAGCGAGCAGGTCACTTGGGCGGCATAACAGTTTGGAAATAGTTAGTGAATGAAGTCACAGTGAAAAAGCATCTTGATATAGAAAAATAACTGTTTCACTCTTGAATAACTGCGTTCTGCTTATTGGAAGCTGCTTCGTGAAAGAGAAAAAATTTTTGATGTTTTTGTAAAACAGACTGTTCACTTTCATAAACCATCGTTGATGTTTCACTGATTCCACAGAACTGACTTTTCATTAAAAGAAAAGTGCTCAGAAAATTTTAAATGCTTATCCCTCATGGTTTTCCTGCTTGCATTACTTGAAAATTATGACACCCTTAGTGCAATAGGCCCTCGTTCATAATCGAAACTCCGAATTTGTCAAAATCTTAATTCTTGCTTTTAACCACCTGTGCTGTTGCCATTGGATGGCAATGGAAATTGATGGAATACTTTTCCCATTTTTTGCGGTAGGTGTTGGACCACATCTTGACTGGCAAAAGTCCACTGTTGCGTCCAGACGTTCTGTCCCTGCTGCAAGCACTTTGCCCGAGCATCGTCCTTGCAGACATCGAAGCACAGCCGGGTGAAGGCCAGCCAAAGGCCTCTCACTTGCCTGGTGGTGGCAAGATTGCCCGTTCCATCGCCAGTTTTGTGCCACCAGCTGTGCTTCAGAATGACCTTCGGAGGAGTGGAAACGTGAAGCTTGCTGCCAGAATGGTTTGTCTTTTTCTTCTTCCTGCAGGAGTAGCCTTTAAAAGGTCCTTACAACACTTTTTTAATAATGTCATAAAATGGTGCTGATCAGTTGAGTAGGGTCCTGTGAACATGTGAGTCAAATATTATTGCACTGCACACAATTCAGAATTAGCAATTTGGTCTCAGACACAGTTGGAAAGCAACTGCTCATCTTTCAACAAATGGTATCACTGGAGGCACTGACAAAGTCGCTTGAGGCAGAAATGGCGTTGGCTGATTTCATGATTGCGCAAAGATCCTCTGTTGTGCTTTATTTGTTCATTTTGAATTCAACGAACAAAGAAAATGTGCATAGAGCAACGAAAAAAGTCACTCGATGTAGTCAGTGCCCCCAGTGATGTCATTTGTTGGAAGACGAGCGGGCACTTTCCTCCCGTTGTTTGAAACCGAATTGCAAATTCTCTGGTGCTTGCAGTGCAATAAAATTTCACCCACATGTTCAGAGGAGCCTCCAAAACTGATCAGCACTGTTTTCTGACTAAGTAAGAGAAGTGCAGGGACCCTTTTATTAAAGGGTCAAAGTCAGTCAAAGAAAATTTTGTCCATTTGGCGTTTTTAGTGTATGATACACATAGCTGCTGTTGAAAGAGAAAGAGAGAGCAAGGAGACCATGGAAAGGTTAGAGGAAAGGGAGAGAAATGAACTGTGAGAGGCAGGGAAGTCACCCGAAGGATCAGTTTGCTACACTGCAAATGGGTATGGGTCTCTTCACCCTGAAGCTGCTCTGCTGCCGTGCACCATGCACCACAAACTCCGCCCGTGACCAGGAGGCGGGAAGAAATGGGGCATATGTGAGGAAGGGCTGCAGAAGTAGCAGTGTTCCTTTCACCTGTTTGAAACCCTAGTGTTCTTGCACTCCTGAGACGACCATGCGACACCAGAGGCTGGCATGGTCACTAAGTGACGTCACATCTAGATATTTAAAAACTTAAGACATTATTTTTCGTTCACTCTAAAATAATGGATTTATATGAAACCTAGAAAGTAAGAAAGTAGTGGTTGTGTCCTCTGTGGTGCCGCCATTTCAAAGCAAGACTGGGGCATGGTCTGGGAATGCACACTTGGAAATCAAAACAGTGTTTTCATCACTGTAAGTCAACCCAGACAATGCAGCGAAACTATATTATAGATTGGGGTGCCAGTATTCCAAACACACACATCATAAAAAATTTTCTGCAAACACATCATGAACCGTTTAGTCTTATTTCTTGTCAATTTGAGACAGAGTAGTCTTGAGTATGTTTGTGCGTCTAAGCTGAGTAGCTTTTCACGTTGAGCTTGGATTACCGACTCTCGCTTGTTTCAGGTGTTGAGCCATCTACTCCATCAACTTGGCCACTTCCCGATGGGCCTGGGTGCAGCACAGCTCACTAGCCTGGTGGCAGAGCAAGATGATGTGCCCGCACTCCGCGACAGCGAGCTGTCCAAGGAGGTCTTCTCAGCGCCAAACATCCAGCTCTTTGTTCTCAACAACATGTCCATACTGTCGCTCGTCGAGATTCCTGCCGAGGTAAATGGAGCACTTGCGGTTGTGGAAGTGTGGCGTTGAACTTGCCGAGGAGATGCCGACAGTCTACTATCGAGTTGGCTATTACTATTGTAAATATAGTGTACGTTCACACGCATACACACGCAAGAAAAGGGACGAGGTTGAGTACTGACCTCAGTGTTAACATCATTGTGAGCTTTTGTCATTCTAGCTGAACCACATATTGACTGTACCAGGAAACTTTTACTCAAAAAAACCCAACTGGATTTCTCTCTCTCCTTTTCTTATCATTTACTCTACCGATCAGACCTCTTTAGCTGCTTGCACTACATTTTCGGTCGAGTTCCACGACCCCTCGTTTGACCAATGATGTGCGTGGAATGTGGTGCACACCATCGAGTATTTTTGCACTTTGTGCACTCCATCATTTATTTTCCTCATCACCTGTCAGGTGCTCATGTTGTTCACCCATGTATTCTTTACTAGAACTCTGATAAAGAACTTCGCAAAAAAAGAAAGGCAGATAAATTATATGTGCCTGCTGTCTGCTTCTAGGAAACTTCTGGAGGTGCCGCGAGTGTAGGCCTCACAACGGGGAAGTCCCAAGTGCGAGCCATCGTGCGTGACCTGAGTGGCAAGTTTTCCTGGGACTGTCTGACACTGTACGGACCTCATGGTTGCCGTGCGGGCTCCTATCCACCCGGTGAGCCGCTCGTTCTCGAAGTGTAAAACAGAAAAAGGGGGGGGGGGGGGAGAGCGGGGGATGAATACTCGGTTTCTTCAACCCACCTGGTTTCATTCACTAGGGATGGATTGTGTATATCATAATATGTGTCGGAAGTCCATATGCTGTTGCATATCTACAGTGGAACCCCGATTATACGATGTTCTCAGGACCGCGAAAAAACATAGTAAAATGCGGGCATCGTAAAATCCAAACAGGAAAATTTGTGCCCTTGAGTGCGTCATAATCCGCTGGTGTGATCCTCAACAGCTGTAGCGAAACATGGCACACACTTAAGGGGGGACGCGGCCTTTGAAAGTCGAAAAATAGTGAAAAACACGCTTTTTGGAAAGCCGCATATTTGCACTCTATGTGTCATAAACTACCCCTCCTGCAATTTTCAGCGCCCAATTCGTCCTAAAACTACTTCATATCAAATGTATTACGAGCAGCGGCAGCTGCTGTGACCTGCTCAAACGCGCTCCCAAACAGCACAACTTCAAGCGAGTGCTGTTCACGCGCCATTCAACCTACCAGCGCCATTTTGGTTTTGTTTTGTTCGCGAACTGTGCTTTTTTTCACCGCTGTCGGCGGGAGCAGCGGTGGCGTGGTGGAACCATGGTTCGCGCATGGTTGGGGTTCTCGCAGAGGCATTCGAGTATCCCGCGCTTGTATGCAAAGCTGCTATTGGGTCAAGCGTGCGCTCTTTGAGATAGTGAGGGAACGTGCGGCTGCTACTGGCTGCTGTGCGTAATGACGCGGTGGCCTTCTCCGGTGGGTGTTCCGTGCGTTGTCTGCTACGGTTAAGGGTTAGCGCGCCTGCTTCAGTGGTTGTCACCGCGATGTCTGCCTTTGTGTGTGCCGCTTCACTTTTCGTTATCACAGGAGAGAGATCACGGGAGAGCAAGAGGGAGATGGTTGGTCAGAAAGGGTGCAAAGAATGGGGGAAGACCACAACCGCGCCACTCTATGCGCCACTCGCAGCAGTGGCGGCCGCTGGGAGGGCCAGGGGAAGACGAACGAACGGCAGCAGAAAGCCGAAACGAACTGGTTTCCTAGGTGCTTGGCATGTGGAGGGGTGACGCTCCTGAAAGAGCCGATGCAACGAAAGACGCCCGCGGCACTTCCCTTTTCTTCACCGTTCGGTCACCCTGCTTCGCGTGGATCATCATGCAACGCTGGTTCAGCGTAAGATCGCAATGTATAATTTAGGTGTTTAATGCATTGTGTCTATGGGGCTTTCGCAGGGATGGGACTAATCCGTCGTAAAATGCAGGTCGTCGTAAAATCGGGGATGTAAAACCGGGGTTCCACTGTACTTGGGCAACAAATGCCACACAAGTTGGTCCTGTCCAACTTTTTTTTTTATTCCCCAGGCCCTGTTCCCGACCCGTGCCTTCACTACACCACACACCGTGGCCGAAACCAAGACCTTCAGGAGCAACAACGCTGCCAGGCTGACGCTGCAGCTCGCGAGTCAGGGCGGCGGAGTCCCCTTCACCGGCCGCCCGACCAGCTGCCCCTGCTGGAAAACACGCAGGACAACTATGACAACCTGGATGATGTAAGGAGCATTGCAAAGTCTCTTTTTCTTTTTTGAAGAAAAGCAAAAATAACCAATAGATTTGACACCTGTTAGTTCAACTTTGACTGCTCAGTGTGATTTATAGATTTATCTGGAGCTTCTGTGGTAGCCCATCAGCTAAGGTATTGGCTTGCAGAACTTGGGGTTTCAGGAATGAAAACCATCCATGGCGGCCACATATCGATGGGAGTGAAATGCTGAAAAACACTTGTGCACTTAGATTTAAGTGCACGTTAAAGAGCCCCATTTAGTATTATTATTATAAGCCCTTATTATTATTATGGATTAATCTGGTTGGCTGAATTAAGAGAGAACAAAAGAAACGTGAATGAGTCACTGCTCCATTTTTACTTCTTCGTACTTTCTGCATTTCTGAACACATTTGTAGTTTTGCATACATGAGTGCATAGTGTTGCCCGAGAATTCAAGCTATACTGTGGATAAGTTCGAGCAGATTTCGTGTGGACATAATGTGTCTCTATGTATAAGCACACATGGTATATTTATCGTACCTCTATTAGCCCTATTTTTTTGGAGGTGCAACTCAAATGCACGCTTGTATGGAGAGGCTTAGTGTGAAACAAACCATGATGGTGATATTCAAGCTGCGATCAATATTATTGTCATGTGGTCCTGACGATAAAGGATGCAGAATTTAAATTGTTGTGTTGGGCCAACCTGTGCCCAGCAAAGAAAACAACTCATTACACAGTGATAACGGTGAGCACACTCGCTGATTGTCGATAAAAACTGATCAGTGGCTAAACACGTTTGCTTTCACACATGGGCACATTCCAGTGTTATCGCTGATGCTCGCGCAAGATCTGGAATGTACTCGAACATGCACTTTGTACAAGCAAAGCTCGAGTGCTGCCTGCACCACGCGATAATAGGTGCATCACATAGTGAAAAATTCAGTCCCCGTAAAAGAAAAAAAAAAATATATGTATGTCAGTATATTCATAACCTGAAACCTTACTTGCTAATGCTTGCTAAATTGTTCCCTTATGCAAGATTCTGCCACTATTACTGATATTAATTATTAAGGTAAAAGCACGGACAATCTGAGTGTGCTGATTGCAGCTTGGGCATTATCTTTCCTTTCCTCACCGCCGTAATGTCACGTGATCACCCTGTCACTGTTGCGAAGGTATAAAACACAGGCAGGCTGCATGCTTGTACCCCATTGTCTGTGCAGCTCCTGCAGTACATTGGGCACACGAGCCCAGAGTGCGTGCAGTTGCCGTGCCAGCGACTCAACTCTGCACCCAAGGCCACCGATGAATTGGCAGGCATCCGCGAGGCTGAGACCGTCCACCTGCTGCTCAACCAGCATGCCCAGGAAGTCCAGCACACTGCACAGGCTGCCTACAGTCCAGAGTGAGTGCTTGTGTACTGCATTAGGGACGTACTGTAACTCCCCTTTTGGAAATGCGAGAGACTCGAAGCCATGGCTTGACTTGAATGACATCATCATAAGCTTGACAGCTGCTGGCAGACAGTTGGTCACCAGCAGATGGCTTTCATGGTTGGGTTTGTTAAATCATGCGATGGGCACATTAGAACAGCTGGAAGGGTAGATTCGGGGTGTTTAAATGAACATTTCACCTGAATTCTGGCCAGAGTCCACATGCAGGCAAAAGCTGAATTGCCCGGACATTTATGCTCAATCTCGGCAATCTTGATCATTATTAGGCTGCTTTTGGATAAATCAGCTGGTACTCCAATATAACATAACAGTGTTTGAAGTTGCAGTGTAAATGCTTTTTGTTTTTCGTTAACATAGCGTTCTCTGCTTGATTGATTGAACTATCATTTAATTTTACTAAACTTGTTTTCTGTTTCCTTTTTGATCATAAACTTGCACAGCCTTCTTATGTAAGTGTTTCACTTTTCTGTTCTCTCAATAATGGTTGAATTTTATCAAGCTGTTCCACTTGTGCACTCGGGTCACAGTTTCTAATTTTTAAATGTGAAAGCATCATATGCCCCTTAATGCAAAAAATCTGGTGTCCGTCCACTGAATGGTGTTACCACCCAATGGCAAGAAAGCTTGCACGACCAAGTGATGATGTCATGATGATATCGTACCACAATATCATGTGATATGGGCATCAAAAAACTAGTATGCATGTTGATACAGGCATCACACTGAGGCATGGTGTGCTTTCACAACCAATGCATCTGAATAGACATGGTACTTCTATAACTCCGTTTTAATGTTTCGATGCAATCAGTGCTTAAACTATGTATTGCAGCTTTACTGCAACATTGTTCAATTCAGCCCATCACACCCTTTAAATACGTCGGTGATGGTGATAATGTATGAGAATTTATCTGGATCAAGTACTCGTAGCGTTAGCCCTGCTAAGCACAGTGACCTCGTTATACAGGATGCTTGCAAAGGCAGCTACCCCTCCCAATCCAACCGAGCCACTGTCGCCGTTCCAGTACTCACGGCTGCTTCTGGAAAATTTCAACTTCTTCGCATGGGAAAAGAGGTGAGCACATCACAGGTAGCAATTGCTGAATTGTGTTAAAAATGTGTGCACTCACTCTGCTTACCTTTCCTTCACTCACACGCATAACCTTGTAACACTTGCTGTACTCTGAATAACCTTTTCATTTCTTTCTTTTCGAAACATGAGGGCTGTATTTTTTTTTTTTTCGTGGCTTCTTTGTCATTATGGGTTGTGTGTTACTTTTGGCTGCATGTCATGTTATGCATGATAGGATGATATTGCTTTGTCCAGCCGTCTCTCTCTCTCTCTCTCTCTCTCTCTATATATATATATATATATATATATATATATATATTGTCGGGGTTCACTTCTTCTAATTACTACTGCTAGCAGCGGCATCGCCGCTAGCAACCCCCTGCAGTGGGTTCGAGCACTCAACGAGCAGAGAATGAGGTCGTCGCGTCCGCGCGCTAGCTATCTCAGCCATGCCATCGCCGCGCTGCCGCGCGCTTCGGCCCGCGGCCCGACTCCAGGCAGGGCAGCGCGAACCGTCGCACGCGGCTAAAGAGGAGAACATTAGGCGCATCTCTCCGAGCATGGTAATTTAATAAACGTTAAAATAATACAAACAATAACAGGGCCGAATAAAGATCGAATTAAATATAAACAAATAGGACAATAACGAATAACTGAACGCGAACACACACGAACACAAAGGACAGTAACAAGGAACAACACGCGAACACACAATAACACACAAAAAGAACCATGCAAGGAAGGAGAGCCTAACCCCGGCTAGCGCACCCGCGACCGCGAGCCCTCAGAAAAGGAAAATAGAAGAAGAACATACAGACATGGGCGTCGGTCGCAGGTCGCCGCCGTGGTCGCTGGGGCTCGCAGAAGCACGCCATCCGACCGATGGCCTGGTCGGCCGGAGGGTCCCAAAAGTACGTGCGCACTTCTCCAAGTCCCAGCGTGTTCTCCCCAGGCATCTCCAAAACCAGAAACGCCAGAACGCGCAAACGTTCGAGGAATTTCTCGCTGCCCAACGGCAGCCTAGTTAAAACCATATGGAGCGAGGCGGCCAGCCCTCCACAGTGGTGGGTCGCCGCCGCGTCCAGCTGGGAGAGAGGGACGCGAGGAATTTCGTGCAAAACATGGCGTCGGGCGGGACCCGGCCCCACATCCCTCCCTCCTTAAAAGCCCCCCTAAAAAAAAATAAACAATACCGACGGTGCCAACACATTAAAATCCGCGAGCTACCCCAAACCAAAACAAAAATACGAAAAACAAACGCGACAACAAAATCGCGACTCGTCTCTCAAGTGACCGATGAAGCCGGCGCGCGCCACGGCATCTTCACCCGGACCCTGGACGCCGGCCGCGGCAGGTCTCACGTGCCGTCGACCCTGTCGACTTCCTGGCCGCACCAAGTGCCGCGACCACGACTCCGTCCGCAGCCTCGCCGTTGACGCCGCCCCGCTCCGGACACGCAGACTTCGGCCGCCAAATCAGCGCGGCAGAAAAAACGTAACAAACAACAAAACAAACAAACAAAAAAGAACAGTCGCGCAGTCCAAGAACCCAAAGAACAAGTTAACTACGAACAATAAAACAACGCGAGGCTAGAAATCATTCTCAAAGTAGCGAAAACAAAAACCAAAAGAAACTGTACGTAAAAATAAAGGAACACCTAGAACCTAGAACCTCAAACAGCGAAGGAGAAGCTAGCGAAAGGGTAGTGAGAAAAAGAGAAAGACGTCTCTGTCAGGTTATCTCTCCGTCTGGAATCAGTCGGGCAGTAACCAATGTAAACGTGGTCTTCGCTAGTGCGATGCCATATGACCTTACACTAGCGGATGATCCTTCCACGAACGCACACTGCTCATCCGTGACACCAAACGAAACGGGAGATCCACAACGTGTTGCCTACGGACTGAACAGACGCGGAAGGGACGGCGACAGCTGAGCATTCACACTGCACCGTGCCAAATCGCAGAGCACAGTAACTTTAGCTAAAGTCTTCCGCTCTGACGACTGGCTAGAATTACTGCAGGGGCGCGCAATCGCTCTCCTCTGCTGTCGGGGGGGGGTGCCACTGTCGACGCGCGTAAACACGGCGCTAACCGCAAAGGTGGCATGATACTGTGGCCAAGCTCGTACAGACCGCGCAGAGTGAACCCCTTTCTCTCCAGGGCCACGGCTACACAAGCCGCTTCAAGCCCAAAACCCGCGCTCGCCGCAATACAAGACAGCGATACTACGCGCGCGCGCCATGTGCAGTACCAACACATTCAGGCGCCTCGCCTCCGGAGGCGAAAAACAAAACCGCGAAAGAAACTATTTACATTATGTACACATGGTCACTCTGCCGTCAACTACGTCGCTCTTCGGGCCAAACGAAAAAAAAAAAGCAAAACAACAAACAAAAAAGAACAGTCGCGCAGTCCAAGAACCAAAGAACAAGTTAACTACGAACAATAAAACAACGCGAGGCTAGAAATCATTCTCAAAGTAGCGAAACAAAAACCAAAGAAACTGTACGTAAAAATAAAGGAACACCTAGAACCTAGAACCTCAAACAGCGAAGGAGAAGCTAGCGAAAGGGTAGTGAGAAAAAGAGAAAGACGTCTCTGTCAGGTTATCTCTCCGTCTGGAATCAGTCGGGCAGTAACCAATGTAAACGTGGTCTTCGCTAGTGCGATGCCATATGACCTTACACTAGCGGATGATCCTTCCACGAACGCACACTGCTCATCCGTGACACCAAACGAAACGGGAGATCCACAACGTGTTGCCTACGGACTGAACAGACGCGGAAGGGACGGCGACAGCTGAGCATTCACACTGCACCGTGCCAAATCGCAGAGCACAGTAACTTTAGCTAAAGTCTTCCGCTCTGACGATGGCTAGAATTACTGCAGGGGCGCGCAATCGCTCTCCTCTGCTGTCGGGGGGGGGGTGCCACTGTCGACGCGCGTAAACACGGCGCTAACCGCAAAGGTGGCATGATACTGTGGCCAAGCTCGTACAGACCGCGCAGAGTGAACCCCTTTCTCTCCAGGGCCACGGCTACACAAGCCGCTTCAAGCCCAAAACCCGCGCTCGCCGCAATACAAGACAGCGATACTACGCGCGCGCGCCATGTGCAGTACCAACACATTCAGGCGCCTCGCCTCCCGGAGGCGAAAAACAAAACCGCGAAAGAAACTATTTACATTATGTACACATGAGTCACTCTGCCGTCAACTACGTCGCTCTTCGGGCCAAACGAAAAAAGCAAAAGAACAACAAACAAGAAAAAACCAGATTCCGGAGGAGAGCCCGGTGAGGATAGACCCCCTCTTTCATCCTTTCCCCCCGACCGGCCGGCTGATTAACGCCACAATGGCCTCCTTCTCTCCCGCCGCGGGGACGCTGGAACGCTCTCCCCTTCTGCGTGCGCGAAGACACAGGTGCCCAAAGGGCTATTCATGGAAGGAGGGTCTTCCTTCTACTTTCTTTGTTCGCCTCAGCGGCCTTTCCGCCATCTTTGCCTCCCTCGGTGCAAGTCGGCCATGTGCAACCGAACAGCGCCGTCAACCTTTAAAGAAAAGAGACTTTCGGCGACCCGGGCAAGAAATAGTGCGTCAGCTATCCTTTCACTGGTTCAGAATTTAGTGAGGAAAGACGCGCACGACGCGAAGTCTAAAGAAAACCGTTGGACTCACCGACTTGAACGTTCAACGGGAGACACGATGGTCGTTCTCCCAGCCATGGCATGATGGAAGCCTTGGTAAATCCAACGAGTTTCCGCCACCAAGAACGAACTGCTGCAACTCGGTGGCAACTTGCATCACGCCTTTCCTCGCCCACGCTTCGCCTCACACAACTTCGAAGCGGGTTACCAATCCGTTTGAGAAGTGACATTTGCCTCTCCTCACACCACGATACATCGACAGAGAAAAAGGAAGGACAGGCAAAGAAAGAGATACGCGCGATACACGGCAGAGACGGCCACGCTCAACCAAAGCGCACTTGACGCTGGGAACCGAACACAACTACCTCACTATGCCGACACCTGCTCGTCGTTCGAGCGACCAAGGGCAAGGCCCCTGGCCCCACGTTGGGCGCCAAAATGTAGGGGTTTACTTCTACTAATTACTACTGCTAGCAGCGGCATCGCCGCTAGCAACCCCCTGCCGTGGGTTCGAGCACTCAACGAGCAGAGAATGAGGGAGTCGCGCTCGCGCGCTAGCTATCTCAGCCATGCCATCGCCGCGCCGCCGCGCGCTTCGGCCCGCGGCCCGACTCGAGGCAGGGCAGCGCGAACCGTCGCACGCGGCGAAAGAGGAGAACATTAGGCGCCACCCTCCGAGCATGGTAATTTAATAAACACGTTAAATAAAACAAATAATACAGGGCCGAATCTAAAGATCGAATTACATATAAAGAATAACGATAAACAACACGCGAACACACACGAACACAAACAAAGGACAGTAACGATTAACAACACGCGAACACAGAATAACACACAAAGATAACCATGCAAGGAAGGAGAGCCTAACCCCGGCTAGCGCACTCGCGACCGCAAGCCCTCGGAAAAGGAAAATAGAAGAAGAACATACAGACAGGAGCGCCGGTCGCAGGTCGCCGCCGTGGTCGCTGGGGCTCGCAGAAGCACGCCATCCGACCGATGGCCTGGTCGGCCGGAGGGTCCCAAAAGTACGTGCGCACTTCTCCAAGTCCCAGCGTGTTCTCTCGAGGCTTCTCCAAAACCAGAAACGCCAGAACGCGCAAACGTTCGAGGAATTTCTCGCTGCCCAACGGCAGCCTAGTTAAAACCATATGGAGCGAGGCGGCCAGCCCTCCACAGTGGTGGGTCGCCGCCGCGTCCAGCTGGGAGAGAGGGACGCGAGGAATTTCGTGCAAAACATGGCGTCGGGCGGGACCCGGCCCCACAATATATATATATATATATATATATATATATATATATATATATATATATATATATATATATATATATATCTTTCTCCCCAGAACATTTGTGATACCTTTATTGTAACAAAGAGAAAGCCTGCAAAGCATTCATGCTGTGCATTTTTTACACCTTTCATTGGTAGAAATATAGTAGACAAGAGCTATAGTTAAAATTGCATCAAGTTGTTTTCGGTGTCACACTGGAGTCTTGCCGCACCACCTTAATCCCATTTGCCACGTGTAGCTCTGCCTTGTTATCTTGTGTGATTTTTCATTGAGCATGCTCAATGAGACAGCAGTTTGATTAATAGTATTATCAGAGCACGGTAGCAGCTGTAGCAAGAGTTGTCCAGATATTTTCAGCTGCAAGCCTCTTTTACATCAGCCTTCTTTCCTTTATGTATCTAGGCAAACCTCACTGTAACAAATTCTATACGACACAACACGGAAGTAGCTTCTTATATCCAATAATTCATTATAAATCTAATTTGTAGTGCTGTTCTTATTGCAATACTATTTCTTTCATTTAATTCGTTATATTTAGGTTCAGCTTATTGCTGACTCCATTGCCCATTCAAATCCTCGCTTTGACTTTCTTACTCACACAAACCAGTTACTTCTTTATGTCTAGGATCAGTATGTCTTATAGCTGTTTGTGTGTGCGACTATTTTACCTGCCATTCCTGCAGTTATAGTGAGTGCTACATGTATCTCTTGTCACAGGCCAAAATTTGACCTTGTGAAGAAGAACGAGAAGCTGCTGCGAGAGCTACGGAACCTTGACAACCAAATATGGTGCGCATTCTTATATTGTATTCATCCTAGACTTGAACAGACTTTTGCAACAATTCGCTTTGTGTGTCTACTTCAGTTGTCAATACAACAGTACTGGAAGAAGCCTGTTAGGAACAACTTCTGGGGCATTACTTTGCATTTGGCTCTGCTTCTCAAAGTCTGTTCGATCATGCATTGGACAATAACCTACCATATTAAAATGATTATAAGTTGACTCAAATATAGGTGATAATGTAATTGCTTAATTTCTTAATGGTACAAAGCATTTCAGTAACTCGGAGTCTAAAAGCACTCAATGAAAAAAAAAAATTGCCATTTGAAATTCCCGCTCTTCAAAAGCCATTCAGAAAGTGGTGAAATACCTATGATGAGCCGAACCTTTCAAGAACATTTGAGGCATTAACTATGTCAGGAGCTTCAACTTGGGATGCCACTGAAGACAGTGTTTTGATGAGGATACGTTTTTCATACCCATGTATATCTGTATGTGTGCTTCTCTAGTATGGTATATTAGTTCCAGTAACACTCTTCATTCCATCGCTGTTGCCACTTGAAGTTACTAGTATCTTCTTTCTGGACACCTGTCTCATTTTTAAGCACACAGTTCATAGTCTGACGTAGCTTCCCTGTTTGTCGCTGCAGCCGTGAAACGCACAAGATAGCTGTGATCTACGTGGCAGAGGGCCAGGAGGACAAGAACTCTATATTTATGAACAATGCTGGGAGCCGTGCCTTTGAAGAGTTTGTTGCAGGTCTGGGATGGGAGGTAAGTCACTTCAGTAGTCTTTCAGTTCACCATGCACTGTCAAACGTTGTTACGACAAATTCAATAATGTGTAGAAATACCTTTGTTATAGCAGATATTTCATTACAGAAGTATATTCTGGACACTGTTCAAGAGGAAACACTACTATAACCGATATTCATTATATCCGCATTTGCTATACTGAGCCTTGGCTGTACTTCTATGTAGAAAGCATGTCGTTTGGCTAAACGTTCTTCAGAGCTTGCATTAAATTGGTCTCTTTTCTTGATTGCTCTTTTTTTTTTCTTTTTTTAATGGGAATCACTGAGCTTTTCGTGTTTCAAAGTCTTTCCGTGTAGCACTTTTCATCGTTTTCTGTTTGGACATGCAGCACAAGTAGGCCAGATGGAGATGTAGTCTGCGAAATCAACCTATTTGGTGGTACAGCAACAGTTTGACTTGAGAACAAGCTGGCATACAGCGAGAAGTAGAGCTGTACAAATTGCAAAATTTTGAGTGTGAACTCGAATATTAATGTATGAGTGGGAATCGAGTTGAATATTTTTCTAATAACGTCTGGATATTTCTTGTATAGTATTATGTTAAATTACAGAGAAATGTATTGCTGAACATGGGCTAAAAAAACAAACTTATTAATGACTAGTTCCACAATGTTGTCCCTAGCAAAAGAAAAGTTAACTAAAGAACAGTGCATATGCATGTGCCAGCTTTGCTGTAGTACACGAGTGTTAACTTTGCCGCAGTGCGTGTTAGCTTCTCTACAGTGTACAAGTGTTATGTGGCGAAGCGTACAACATGTGGGAAGGGGCATGTAGTCGCTGCGTCAGTGACAGCGAAAGGTTAATCTTTTGCTGCACTGTCCATCATAGCCCTCGATGCAAATTTGAGACATAAAATACCAGCTGTTGGGTATTAATACATGCACTAGAAATGCAGCTCCAGTCTCTTCCATGCTGTGATATAATTGCTACTGCTATATGTTATGTCTCCTGTGTAGCAGGGTTATGGTGGACCATATAGCAAACAGTACTTATAGCTAACATCTGTCTGTAAGCATCTTTTACTTTAAAAGCTCAACTGGAGCTGTCATTTTCCACTTGGAAGCATTGTCCAAAATCACTGTTTTGTTCACGTACTCACCTTCCACAATTCAGGGCATAGTTAATTACTTTTTACATATTTATTTATTTATTTGTTTATTTATTTAGTTGTATACTGTCAATCCCATCATGGGTCATTACAGGAAGGGGATGTTCACGTATGACAACATAACAATGCAGATAGAGAGAATTACATTATCCAAAATAGGCAGTTAGCAAAGGCAAACACCAAAACATAATAATGCATCATAATAACGCTACAGAAATAAAAGGTGATGAAAAATGTAGTCAATTGGCAAAGTTTAAAAATATGTAAGGCTATAATTGCACAGTAAACAGAGGAAACCTAATACTAACGAGCTAATTAATTAGGTTGACAATCATTGAAAAAAAAGATTGAGAAACAATCATAGACCACCTTTCTTTATGCACCTTTTGAAAATTAGATTCTGCAGAAACACTACTTAACATAAATTTATCATGCCAGATTAGCAGAGCTGCTGCATTCGGACAGTGCACATTGGCGTGCACAGCGTCTCTGACAGTCCATCGTGACAAACCAAAGAGGCCCACTGTTTCTGTTCGTTGATTTAGCCATGGCAGCTGAGAGTTTGTGACGTTCTTCGTTTCCTCCTCAGGTTGATCTGGAGGTGCACACGGGTTACAACGGTGGCCTCGAGACCAACAAGAGCACGGGTAGCACTGCACCGTACTATGCCACCTCATTCATGGAAGTTCTCTTTCATGTATCCACACGAATTCCTGCCATTGAGAAGGACTCCATCACAAAAAAGGTGCTCTTTGCCAATCACAGTCATTGTTATTCTCATCCTGTGTATGCCCACTACCAGCCAAATGCCTTTCCCATGGTTCTCCAATTATCCCATTCCTGTGCTGATTGTGACCACATTATCCATGCAAACCTCTTGAGCTAATCTGCCTACCTAACTTTCTGCCACCCCCTGCCATGCTTGCCTTCTCTGGGAATCTACCCTGTTGCCATTAATGATGAGCGGTTGTCTTGCCTTCTCACTACATGCCCTGCCCATACAAGCCCATTTCTTCTTCTTGATTGCTACTAAGATGCCAATAAAACATGTTTATTCCCTGACCCACTCAGCTGTCTTCTTGTATCCTAATGTTGCTCCTATCAGTTTCTGTGCCAGTGCTTGCTGCGTCATCCTCAGTTTTCCATTGATTTCCTGTGATTGGTCCTGCATTAATTTGAAGACATTCTACTGCAAGTCTAACAGCACTGCATGGAGCACTTTCGTGTTGATGCACGATGTGGGTTTATGCAATACTGCTTTGTGAAAACTGAGAATCTTTGATGGTGATGTTGTTTTTTCTTGTTGCAAATAAATGAGTGTATTTCCAGGCAATTTTCTGATGTGGAACTTCCCAGTTGCATTCACAAATTGAAAAAAATTTGAGAGTTGGACTCGCAGAGCCACCTAAGCCGAGTCTTACATGTGATTGCAAACAAAATGTGCGTGCATGCCTTCACTGAGCTGTGAGGCCCAGTTCTGTTAAATCACTGCTAGTTTTTGGAATAAGCCTGGATACTCTACAAAAAATATAAAACTGCTTTGTTATGTACGGCGTGCTGCACTTGCTGGTGATGGATGTGCAAAGCCAAAGATTGGGACACTGTGGCATGTTGTCACACTTACCATCACACAGCCAAGAATGAAGGCTGGCCTCAGTGATTTTGCATACCGAGGTTGAAAAGTGCAAGACGGCATTTCTGCAGTGACACAACATGTGAACACTTTCCATTTTTAGCTTTAGTGTGGTACAGCAGCAGAATACAAGCAAGCAGTCTAGACATTTCAAGTGTGAACACAAGTATTCCAACTCTAACATTACTTCGCAGCTGCGTCATCTGGGCAACGATGAAGTGCACATTGTGTGGTCGGAGCACACGCGAGATTATCGGCGTGGCATCATCCCGACGGAGTTCTGCGACGTGCTCATTGTTATCTACCCACTGGGGAACTGGCTCTACCGTGTCCAGATAAACCCCAAGCCGGAGGTTGGTGTCTGCTTTGACTGTTGCTCTTGCTGGGAAAGTGTGCCTTGTGGGTCCCTTCAACGTGTGCCGCAATTTGAGTTGCCACCTATTGTGCTCAGGCCAAGGTAATGGCGATTCTATGTTCCTGAGGCACTCCTTTAAAACTCCTGATAGTGGAAATGCTCAGCAAATGCGCAAATAATTTTTAATGAGCAAAAGTACGAAACCAAAATCCAACACAGCAGTGATCTCAAATCGGTCAATATGCCTTTTGCATGGTGCGACAACACATGCGCCCCTCCCCTGGCGGCAGTGTCAGCACGTGCAGATCTCGAATGCGATGGCAGCAATCTACGCATCTCTCAAACATGTAATCTTGCACAAATGACAGAAGTGTGCCAAGGAACGTACCCAGCAAATTTATCGAGGTCCATTGACCTCGTAAAATCACTGGAGCTGGCTCTTTCCAGCAATTTTTTTCATTATGTCAATGTAACTGATATTCGATGTTCCTGAGATGCTGCCGTCATGTGCCTGATAGTGGAAAGGTTCAGCACAGTCAAAAATGCTTTTTTAATAAGTAAAAAAGCACAAGACCAAAACCGAAATTCAACCGAGCAGTGCTGTCTTCATGTAGCGTCAAATGACTTAATTTCACAACACATAGTAGCAAGCGTGACAATAACAGTAGCAAGCGTCCAACTTCAAGAAGTAACTGGTTGCATGAGGTATTGTACACCAGGACTAAAGACATGCCAAGACTAAAGACATCTTTCTACATTTCTCATATGTAAGGAAAGTCTGAAAGGTACGCTGTGCCCCAAGAGTAAAACCCTTAATTTCGCTTAGAACCTCGTACAGTGCTTACTTGCAAAAGTTGCGGTTATGCACACAAAAACGTATTGAAAATCTGTGGGCTTCTGTTTTACTGTGCTCCTGCTACTTGCCATTTTTTCTTATGGCTGCTAAATTGAGGTGCTTGCTTCCGAGAGAACAGGAAGCTGTTCAGGGTGCATGTTTACAAGCAGTTAAACGGTTTGTGGATTACCAACAAGCCCGCCTGGCCACCTCCTCAGATGTGCTTTGGATGTATGCACTGATGACTTGCACTCCCCAGGTGCCATACTTCGGCCCCTTGTTTGATGGTGCCATTGTGGACCATTTGGTACTGCCGAGGCTGGTTCGGGCAACAGCCATCAATGCCGGGAGGGCCGTCAATTCGCTCAAACCCATGTTCCGCACATAGTATCCTTTGTTGAATTTTCCATCAAACCATATGTGCAGTGACTTTTCTTTTCAATTTAGCGTGCACTTATTTTTTTAGTCGCCCATCAGGTATGCCTACGCCCACAGCATCTTGTCTTGAAAGGTGCCATTTGAAGAGGAAACTGGATGTTCTGGCTTCACGTGAGTTGTTGGTATTTATTGCTGAGACAGTGAATGTCACGAGAGCCATCGTTCGACATCTGGACTTGCCTTCTTCGGGGCCACCACTGCTGTGGGATTCCATCAGGGCCTCCATCAGGGCCTCCATCAGTGTCTCCATCAGGGTGGTGACCCTGATGGAGACACTTGTTGAAATGCTGGTTGTAGTGACATTCCACGATAAAAATTTTTTTTTCATCAATTCAAGCCTACATCTTCCCTTGAACGTCTGCTCTTGTTTTGCTCTTGTAAAGGCAGGTAATCATAGTTTGTTCTTTTCTTCTTAGAGAGGAACTCCGGCAGTTTTTTCGCTGTATTCTGATATCACTGTTTTCCAGTGCTATTGACAGCCCTGTAGCAGGCAGTGTGGTTCAGTGTTCTCAGAAACTTTCCAATAATTGTAAACAACTAAATGAATAATATGTTCAAACTGAAATAGGTAGCTGCTTTGTACAGTGTATGCAGTGATGTGACAGCGTCCACATTGTCAGACATATAGTGCTGCTGTCATAAAAATGAAACTAGCGATGTCATCTCATGATTCATCAAGCATGTGCCAAGTTTCCCGAAGTTGGAAGCGTTGATTTGAGCACTGAAGGATCGTCATTTTGCTTTTGAGCCGTCCGCCTGCTCGTGTAGGCACCTATACAGGCAATGACGTCAAAAACACAGGGTGGCCCATGTTCAAAAACATGGTAAACTGCTAAGAGTCTTTAAAATTCATTTTCAGGAAATCAAGATGACTTGCAACTGCCTAGCTTGGCATATGTTGTTACAGAAACATAAAGGACATACATATATTGAAAATTTCATTTACATCAGCGGGCAGCAAAAAAATCAGTTGAGTTGCCCTTTAAGTGGTTCCCACCAAATGTGGATATAACCATACTAGGAAAATCCCTACCTCACTGTTTCATTTAGGGCAGCAGAAACCATCAGTATTTTTTGAAAGCTCATTAGTAGAGCTGTACGAATAGTAAAATATTGAGTGCGAAGCAAATTCAAATATTTATGTTCAAGAGCGAAATCGAGTATGTTTCGAATAATTTTCGAATATTTCTTTACTAATACCACATCAAATTACAGAGAAATGTTCTGCTAAACATGGGCAAAAATATTTATTGCATGACTAGTGTACTGCCACAGTGTCATTCCAAAGCCCTGAGAAACAGTCCAACAGAAAATTGTGCAACAGAAAGCTGAGCTAACTTCGCCACAGTACATGAGGGTTAGCTTCGCCGCAGTACAGGGTGTTAACTTTGCCGCAGTACACGGGTGTTATGCAGCGAAGCGGACTATATGCGGGAATGGGCCACTTGACATGTGACACAGAGTATTTTTTCCACTTAATTCTTAATTGCTAACTTCAAATAGTTCGTATAGTAAAATTTAAGTGCGACTCGAATCAAATAGCAAACGCTATTTGAAATTTATTCGAAATCACTGGAAGACAGTGATATCAGAATATAGCGAAAAAACTTCCGGAGTTCCTCTCTAAGAAGAAAAGAACAAACCATGATTACCTGCCTTTACAAGAGCAAAACAAGAGCACACGTTCAAGGGAAGATATAGGCTTGAATTGATGAAAAAAAAAATTTTATGCAATACTACTGAGTATGCAATACTACTGAGTAGAGACTCAGTAGTATTGCATGAGAGCTTGGACTACAAGAAATAGTTGAACCACTTCTTTCTTTTTCTGACCGTCAGAATAATTTCTGCTTCACAAAATTTTTTGGAACTCTAGTAGTCCTGGCAGCAGGCCTTATGTGTGACCACAAGGCCATAGCAGCAATATTTGAGGTGACTTTAATGGGCTAAATACAGTGTGAATCAATGTCAGTGTTGTATTTTTTTACCATTCTCTCTTTGTTTACTCCCAGTAATTTTTGCTTTCCAACCTGTAAAACCTGGTAATAACAAACTTGATAGTTCATGCTCATGTTCATTAACCGGACTTGACTGTGTGCATTACAATGGGCAAACACTGCAGAAACAGAGCTAATACAGGAGAAACCGAAATGCAGTGAGTACTTAAGATGGTTGACTTAAGAAGTAAATTGGTACATGTGGTACCCTAGTATAACAGACTATTGTGAATTCATTATGCATGGATCGAATGGAGATATGCAGCTGTGCTTAACACGTTGAAGGCAGTTGTTGGAGCAGCACGTGTGAGTAATACAGCAACCCTAATACGACCAAGCTATGTATCGGGATATGCAGTGTATCGTATCGTGTTTGCTTGGGACATGCTGTGACCTATGCTTTGCTGCATCATTGGTAAATAGCATGCATACTCACTAAATACATAAGAAAAAAGTGAAATTTAAAGAAAAGAACTCTGCTGGAAGTTCCTGGAAGGAAATTTTGGGAACTTGCAACTTGATCTAACCAATATCGAATTCATTTTTAAGCATTTTATCCTCCACAGATATCGTGGAAAAAAAAAAAAAGAGCTTTTAGTGCTCGACATGGGGCATGTTTTTCTGCACTCAGGTACATTATAATTTGTTTTGACTGTACAGTGAACCCTAACAATTCAGTGATGCAGTGAGCTTGCCTTTGCAATTGCACACATATCTTTGTGAGCATGGTCCAATGTGCTTACTTTCCTTATGTGCAAATCAGCTATGAGCAGCGAGCGCAGGCATTGGAGACAATCGTGCAGAACTACAAAGAGCTGACAACGTTTGAAGACTTTGCCTCCAAGGTTATGGCCCCAGCACCTGCCAAAAGCCCCCTTGTGCTCCGTCGATCGGGTAAGCATTGCGTCTTTGAAAACAGAATCGCTTAGCCACTGTGGAAAAACAGGGAGCGTTCCCAAGCTGTTGTCTTGCTTATCTGTGCGTTGAAGGAAAAAGCTCCTCGGCCTGGGCTGAAGACGCAGCACAGTGACAGCGTAAGCTAGACATTGCTGCGTGCTCCCTCATCTTTCTTCTTCGGCCCTCTTCTGTTCCTGCTTCTCTTCCCCTCTCCTTTCTCCCGTTCTAGTCTCTTTTTTTTTTTTGCTTCCTCTTCTTCTTTGTTGTCTGCTTGCTCTCTTTCTTAATCATTTTATTTGTCGTCCTTTCTTCTTCCTCAGATTCTTCATTGTAGTCATCTTATCTTGTTTATCTTTTTCTTCATTGTCATCATCTCCTTCCCCTTCTCTCTTTTCCTGTTCCTTTTCCTCCTCTGCATTTTTCGTCACGTTCATCGATGAAACAGTGACTAACAGCTTATAACGTATAATTAGGATTGTTCGTTTTCGGGTGAAGACCTATTCTACCCAATTCTTACACCCCATACATTTTAGAGGAAAATTAAGTTAATGCCGGTTTCTCCCAGAATTCCCACACCATATAGCAACCAACTTTTATGCTGCACAGAGTTGCTGTGCACACGTGATAGCTGACCCGCCTTGGGACAACAAAGTCAGATTCTGCTGGCTTATGTGAACGCCAGTGAGGTATGGTTCATTTTACAACCTGCGTGCAAGCACTGTGGACGCTACGTGACTGTCATTTGTAAATTTAAGTTTGTGAATTTAACCTGAAAAAACCCTAATTATGAAATCGTTCTGTAAAAAAACCTGATCTCTCCCTGGTTGTCACCTCGACAAATTGCACAAGATTTTTACCCCCCGAAATTCAGAAAATATAAAACCTAAAAATGAACAACTCTACATGTAATATACTCAAACGGTACTCTACCATATCACAACTGGGTTGAGAACTGCCGGGGAGTTTTTCTCCTCATTGCAAGCTCAGACACCAGTGGCGGCAGTGAACACGATCACCACCAATTTCGGCCATTGAAATGAGCCTATAACAAACAGCTTACTCTGTAAAAGGTTATGTACTGAGTTCACCTTGGGCAACTCTTCTCTCCTTCCAACCCTCCTCTAACACAGCTGGCCCGTCCGGATCAGAGGGAGGCTCGCCTCAGCTGGGGTCAACGCTGGCCGCTGCGCTGCTGGACAGCGACAGTGGCTCACCGTCAATGCAGCACCACCACCCACGCCCGCGGCCGGCCACTGTGTCCAGTTCGGCCGGCGAGCAGGGTTCGTTCTCCTTCAGAGGTGAGTCCCCGACTTTGCATAGTAGTACACACAGAGCCTTATGCCACACATTACTGATGCAAGACCTAATGGTAATGTCTACATGCACTGCCAGTAAAAGAGTGATTTAGGTACGAGCAGCATCAGTGACGAGATTGAAGGCATTCCCGCAGTGGTAGCTTAGCAGGTAAGGCGTTCTGCTGCTACATGCAGTTTGATCCCCGGCCATGGCAGCATCATTTCACTGGGGATAGGACACAAGGACGCCTTTGTACTTGAATTTAGGTGCATGTTAAGGAACCCCCGGCAAGCAGCATTGAACGGGGGTCCCCTATTACAGCATGCCTCAATATCATATTGTGGTTTGGGCTTGTGAAACACCAGAAGTTCTTATTTAGATTGCAAGCAACCTTGCAAGTTTCCCAGAAATGCATCCCTCCGAGCAGTCCCCGTTTTAGGGATGCATTCTCAATACATATCCACATGCAGTGCAGTTGATGCTGATAAATGCCAGTACTGCACTCTTGTTGAGATACGCTGCGTCCTCTCGGGATGAACGTCACGGCAGGAATTGCCAGAAATAGGTTTGTCATGTGTGTCTAGTGAGGCCCCAGAACATATACAGGTATAGTACAAAACCCTCATCTGCCTTTCAAATTCCCTGCAAGTTTTTACGTTACGCTTCTAACAGCTGTATGTCATCAAAGATGTTGTTATACAGCCCCAATAATTGCCACGGTTCTATGTCCCGAAACCACAGTGTGACTATGAGGCATGCACCGTAATGGAGGGCTCTGGTGTAATTTTGACCACTTGAGGTTCTTTAACGTGCACCTAAATCTAAGTGCACGGGTGCTTTTTTTGCATGTCACCCCCATCGAAAGGTGGCTGCTATGGTCAGGATTTGACCCCACAATGTCGAGCACAGCAAGCCAAAACCCTAGCCACTATGCTGCCACGTCGAGTGTTATACAGCTGAGACCATTTATAACGTAACCGCTTATAGTGCAGGACCGGATATAATGCGGTTTTTTCTGACCCCCGTTTACCTTCCCATAGAACTTAATATATATGCATACCGCTTATTTGCAGCTCTGTGAGGTGAAAGACTGGTTATAACGTGGCGGCCTGGAAATCCACGGACAACTGAGGTAGCGAGCAGGCTTCACAATGGAAGTGTGCCGCCCAAGATGAGCGCAACGAATCACCATGAAGGAGGAAAAAGCGCGGAACGAATGAATAGTGGAGGGAAGAAAAAAAAAAAGGCCGTGGCAGCAGCAGCGCGTCGCGGGCACACCCTGTGAGGATAGGATTGATAGGATTACCAATGCGACGGAGAATGCTGGTATACGGCCATTTGTCAGCTCTGAACGTGCGCTCCACACGGAACGCGCGCCCGCGATCGCATGATGTTCGCGTTGCCACTGTTTGTCTCCAGTTCTTTCTTTTTATTCATTTCGCGTACAATGCCCTTGAATCACCCCGCGAGCACGATTACGTGCACCCGATCCCTCTGTTGTTAAGTGCAATCTTCCCGTGCGGTGTACCGCCCGCGACCCCACAAACTAGGCCTAACAAGTGCCACCTTTTCAGTGCTGGCTGCAGATAGGGCGCCGCGGGCGACTGTGGTTCGGGGCAGCCGCATTTAAAACGTGACGAATCATTTCAACAATGGAAGCGGGGTCATGGATGGTTGGTGCACCACTCAAATGGCGGTTTGCGATCGCTGCGTTTTTGACATCGCGCACGCGTCAGAGAAAACGGAGGATAGCGCATGCAGTAATCGGTTCCCGTTTCTGCGCATCCGGTCCCGCGGGATGTCCGCAAAAATGGCGCCGTCGCTATAGCGCCTTTTCTTTTTTTTTTTGCACAGCGGAGCCGCGGACTTAAATCTTTCAAATATCCAGATTTTTCTTTCTTTCTTTCTTTTTTAAGCGGGTGAAAGCAGCCCGGTTGTGAGCTTCGAGTGTCTAACACGCGGCGCTACCTGGTCGACGGTTTTTACACGTGTGTAGACATTGAAAAATGTTTTGGTTTTAGTGTGGGTATTTGTGATTCCGGCAACTTATGTTATAAGCGGTCTATGCTGTACAGCTTTTGCATGTGGTACAATCCAGATACTGCTTCAGTTGGAGGAACACTTTCACTCTATAGACGTGCCACTCAGACATAATCTGCTGAAGTGGTAATGAAGCATGTGGAATGTTTCATCTGCAATCTGTGCCTGCCTTCTTTATATTCTAGAGCACCACGCCATTCCAGCTCCACAGAGCCACAGTTCATCGCCTGTGCCCAACTGATGCGGGTCCCAGCCATTACTGTTTTGTTTTCTTTGTTTTCGTGCCGGCTTACCGGTGATTTCAGCTTCTCTCGACCAGCTCTCTTCTGTTACTGTTATGATTATTATTATTATTACGGCCTATTATATGTTTTATATACATACATATATATATATATATATATACACACATAATATAGATATACGACGCAAGTGACCTGCTGTTCTGATGAGCACCCCTGGATTTGCTGCAGAGCACAATGTTTGTTCTGTCACCAGTCGTGTGCTGCTGTTACTGTATAGTATCACTGAGGAATGCATGCTGTGCTGACAGTTGTGAACGGGAGGTAGGTTGTGTGAAAACATTTTTTTTTTTTAGCATTGCGACAGAGGGCATGAAAGATGATGACTAATGGGCAGGCCATAGCTCGTCTGGCAGTTTATCATCCTCTTGTCATGCAGAAACACACTTGTAGTGTTGAGAAAGTGCATTGCTCATATACTTGACCTGGCCATTTTGGCTATTTCCTGCGACGAGTGTATGGTTAGATTTTCTCTTTTAGTAGTTAGGTTGTGTTCTTTCGCTTTACTGTGGAGATGAGGTTTTGGTGACATTGCACGCTCGTTTGGAGGTCTCGAACGAGTGTAGTCTGCGACAATGTGTCGCCGCTGTTAGTGGTGTGTATCAGGTACAGGAAAGAGTACTGCAAGACGCTACAAGGCACCAGAACTTTTCAATAGCTGAACCACTTGCTGCGTCAGGACACAAGCGGTGATCGAACGCGGAGTGTCGCTGTAACCAGCGTTTTGACGACCAGATGCATCTTCACCGCAGCGTTAGTATGCTATTACTGTGCTCTGCACTGCAGTGGCTTGCTCTTAGGAAGAGAAGGCAGTGAAAGTTCAAAATGTCTTCCATAGTTCAATGTGCTAGCTTTAATTTGTGTGTCCAAACGTGTACATTATGGAGCATAAATGTTTGCATCAAACTGGCACACAATTTCACGGTCTTTCAAATATGTGCTATCAACTTCAAAACCCTTTTTGGGTCTGTGCATGGTTTTCAAGTGCACTGTCCCAGGTGTACTTACACACACTCTGTAATTGTGCAGTAATTGAGCACAGGCAACTACAGAAAAACAAACCTTTTGTTTCATTGCATGTGTTCATTATTTGTAGGCAAAGCTTCATGGTAGGGCTTGTTAATTGGGTACGTTTAACAAGATGCACTAATAAATCAAGCAACAACCAGCTGTGCAGTTGAGGCAGTCAGCATTGCTGGCTTTTGTATTTCTTTCACTTTGCATCTAATTTCTCATTGCTTTTTTTTTTTTTGCTTTTTCACCAGAAGTGCTGGTGTGGGCATACTATTACGTTAATGCTGCCTTGACAAGGCATTAGTGTATAAGATGGGATGCAATGAAATTTGTATCGAACTCACTGTTTACTCTTCTGCATGTTTTCACCTAAGCATTCTGCTTGCACATGACCATATGCAATCTGTCACACACGTGTTCATATGATAGAAAAAGAATTTTTGGTAGCTTTAGCTTTAATATCAACATTAAACAAGAAGTGTTAGCAAGAATTTACTTATTTCTTTACAGTTCACTTCATTTGACTGGAAAGTGGCCTAGTTTAGTTATTCCGGTGAAAATTTATAGCAAGTGCTTTTGTGTCAATATTTTCCGTATCGGTGCTGCACCTACTTGTGCACTTGCTCACAATTTGTGAAGTTTTGTTAGTCTTTAGTGTGTTGTACTGTGTGGTGTGTTTAAGATGTGAGGTGGTGGTTTGGCGGATAACACCCTAGGAAGTATCATGTAGCATTCACATTTTAATGGGATGCGTTCTGACACGTTATGTTAATGCTGTGTAAATAGGTTCACGTATTGAGAGGTGTTCGTGCGCATGGTTTCATGTGGCATGTATGTGCAACTCTAGATGAAACAGGGGCCAAGCTTGCACAAACACACGCATAAACATACATGCACTTACCTCACACACTCACAGCACCTTGAAATATTTGCCAGCAGCGTCTTGCCGCCAACTTTTTCATCAAGGGTACAGGATGACTGAATGTTAGCTGTGTCACTCTTTTAAACGAAACAGCCCTTGCAATGCAGAGACTTTGTGGAGTGTGTGCAAGCGTTTCCCATCAAGCGTTTCCCTCAATCACTGTACTTAAATTAACGCCGTGTCACAACTCACTCCAGACGAATGTGTCATTGATAGTTGGAAGTCGGCACTGTGTCACTGTACATAATGTAAATGCACACTTTACATTCTCCGTAATGTTTCTGAGTTTTTCCGTATTGCATACAGAGTGGCTGAACCGTGACATGAGTACGTTAAAATGTCGCCCTCAACCTTATGTTCCTAAGTCTTGCAGAGAGGTGGGAAGCCCATCGCTTTGAAATAAGGAATCCGGTAGTGGGGGGGCCGAAGTTGGAGGAGTTTCTTGTTTTGTTTCCGTCTTGCCATTGCAGTCTGCTTGCCAGTGTCTCCTCTGTCGAGACAATGCATATAACTTAACAAGGTGCTGTTTCAGTTAAAAAATGTACATAAACTTTCCGTGAGTTTCAATAGTGAGGAGATTGAGGTGGATGCGACTTTTACGACAAGTGTTATGACTTCCATGGGCTGAGGTTTTGTGTTGAATGGAAGTAACTACCCTGGGAATCCCTTGCACGATTTCTGAGTATGTGTTTTATCAAATGCGGCCTCTTGAGGTGAGAGTGAAAAGCTGTTGGACACAATTTGTGAACCTGTACAGGCAACTCTTCGAAGCTCTCTACTCACGCTGTGTGTAAAGAAATATCTGCATTACTTACACTGTTCTGAGCTAAAGTTTGCAGCCGTTGTTTTATTGTTTCCTTGGTTCCCGTGTCTATAATGAATTCTGATGCCTAGAGTACAAGGCTGTCAGCATTGTACTTAAGTTTGAGAAACTGATGGTTCCAAATTCAACAATGATCACAGTATATCACAATAACAATGATCAACAGTATCATTGGTGTTTCACACAATGATGTCGTGATTGTAACACCCAATTCTGTTATCTTGAGAACCTTACTGCACTACACGATTTCACCTGTAGCTGAAGAGCCTTAGAATTTTATTGTGTGTTACATTTCCAATGTTCAAACCTTGCACCGCCTTAGAGGATCAGCAATTGTGCCATCAAATGTAGACGAGATTTTTTTTTCTGAGCCCTTCGGCTGTGAGAAGGAAATCGGGCTTGTATTTCATGGCGCTTTGTGAACGGAGGTAGAATGATAAACGGACAACATATGCATAAAATCAAGATTGTACATAAAATTATGTGCATGCGTGGCTTGCTCATTTTTGTCTGCCATTTCATGAGGCTCGTTTTATAACTTGTCGGGGTGGCTTGCACTACGGTGTTAATATGTTGTGGATTAAAGTGAAAAAAAAAAAAGGGAAATTAACAAGTGCTTTCAAAGCAAGCCACATCTGTCTTGTATGTGTGGTTCAGCGTGCAATAAAAAAAGGCAAAGAAATGCATGGGTTATTCCTCTGGCGAGTGTGAAGACAGCACTTGTGAAGAACATTGTCAGAGTGGTCGTCTTCAGCAGCAGAGGTTATATCCTTGCTTTTGTGTTGTCGTGGCTAGAACTACAGTATAATTTCATTACAACAGAACTTAACAATAAGAAGATTTCGGTCTGTTATAGAAAATGTATGTAGAATCCCAATACAGTAGAACCTCGTTATAACGAACCCAGATATAACGAATTATTGGATATAACGAAGCAATCACAATTCCCCTTGAAATTCCCATAGATGAAATGGATATTGGCTATAACGAACTAATGCTTATAACAAAGTAATTATGGCTCCCCCTTCAACTTTGTTATAACGAGGTTTTACTGTACTATAACAGGCTTTTATGCAAACATTAAATGGGCTTGTTATAACCAGAGTGAATTGCAAGTCACAAACATAGTCAAAGAACCAACTTATTTCTCTAAGTTTTCTGGAAAAAGCTTCTCAGCTTTGAGTGAGCTTTATGACGAATCAAGGCTGTTCACTTCATGTGTTGCCATAATATCTTGCTATGTTGATCCACTGGTGCTGTCCCTGTCCCGAAAGTATGCCAAGAAATGTTTGAAATTGGAAGCTAACGAATTTGGGATGTCTACAGTACAGAAGTACACTGTAAAGGAGCACTGACCATGTCACTGGCCTTATAATTTAGTCCATTATATTCGAAAGTATTGTATGAGGATCCATTGTATAAGCTCAGTTAATGGAAGGGTAGGACCATCATCGTAACACTGCAGGTTGGTATGTGTATTCAAATGTCTGTTGTATGCAGATCTGTTGTAATGAGGTTGTACTGTAGTTGTTTGCACATGGTCAAACATTGATAGAATGAAATATCAGGTATAACAAGGTAAAGATAAATCCTATTGCTGCTGTTACATTTTAGTGAACATGCATTCACGACACGAACATGACTTACAGGTAAACTATTTTTGTGTTGTACGCAGCTTTGTTATAAATAACAAGATAAATCAGTGTATCAGTGTAACACTGATATCAGTTTTTAAATAATCACTTACTGTAGTGCACTAATACTTCTTGTGCAGTGTGATAAAACCACATTATGTAGGTTTTACAGATTTGGAACACTTTGAAATTCCAAGGCCTGAACAATTAGGTGAAGCTAAACAACAATCTTGCACTTCAGAGATGTAGCAAGCCCTGCTCATACTGAAAGCAGGCCCTCAGCGTGACGCTATCCAACTACCGACTAATCATGCCATATGTTCATATCAGCTACCTTAGAACTGTGCAGTTGAACCTTGATATAACAAATTATTGGTTATAACGAATTATGTAAATAACAGTTCTTACAACAATGTTAGAAGTGAACGCTTACAGCAAAGTATCCAATATGATGAAATTGTCTTCATATTCAATTTGTTATGAGGTTTGACTGTGTCGCCTTCCACATGCAACAAGCTTCTTACGAGCTGAGGCAGTGGATGAAATCACTTTATTTTGCCATCTTATTGCTATGTGGTTTTTTAGCCACAATGCGAGCTGGCCACTAAATTCTATGGAGCTGATGCATAGTCAAGTGACTGCTCTGAGCCTGCCACGACGGCCACCGGTGTCTACGAATATGATGGTTGGCTTCCCAGCGGCTCTCCTAGAAACAAAATGGTAGGATACCCATGTTAGTGGCACTTTGTGAAGACCAGAGCTTCCCCGCATGTAACTCAAGCCTGAAAGGGACAGTATGTGGTACAGTTGACCCTCTTGCCAGTTGACCCTCCTTAGGCCTTTAAAGCTCAAATTAAATTCTAATTGCTACATAAGGCCTAATGAAACAATGCCTTTTAAAGTTAATTATTTAACTGGTCCCTTAGTAACATAAAAATATGTTGTCCATCAGTATTTCCATGCTTGTGGACAGTGCCCATATCTCCAGTTTATTACAATAATACATAGTATTTTGGTTGCCTGAAAACATGCTAGGCTTGAAAAAGAGAGGTGCGCTCTCAATAAAATCACCATCATCATCAGTGAAATCCAAATGGCTTCAAAAACCGTAATGGCATAATACATCTTAAAGTCTCTTTTCGTGCGTAACCAGTTTCTTCTGAACCTTGAAAACTATGGCGTTCACCTAAAGGTGAGTACATTTGCCCACATCAACACTTCCGAGTTTGTGGGCATTACGACTCACATATGCTGTTTGCTCAGATAATGTGGATCACCCTGTCTGAACACCTGTGGGTTTGACATGACGTTGAGGTTCTTCAAATTTGCTTTTCCACCTATAGCAGCACAGTTACCAGTAGCTTTTTAAATGTAATACACACAGGTTTGGCATCAGCGAGGATGCAATGGTACATCTAGCACAAGGTGCTTTCACCATTTTCGAGAATAGATGACAAGAGAATGATTTCAGGCTTGACTTCCAGGGTCACCTGCATCTAGCTTTATCTTGCATCACAATGTACTGGCTAGTTTCTGGCATAATTACAGAAAGGATGACAATGTTGTATTACGCAGGTGTGGGCAGAGTTTGAGGATAGTCATAGCAGCAACGTCTGGCAAGGTTATTTCTAGGAATTTCGTAGTTCTAATGTTAAGTCTACTGATGTGAAGTCTTGGTCTGGTTAATAGCAAAACTTCTCTGTCAACAAGGATTAAAAAAAACAAAAACTTTCATCTATGGCAGAAGAATTGATACTGAACAGAGGTACAACGTGTGTGCTGCTGCTACTGTCTGCCAGCTGGATTTTTTTACCCATGCGAATTACTTGAAAACCTCTTAGGACTACACAGTACAATTTCATTCAATGATAGCAACTAATTGCAAGGCTGGATGTAAACCACACAGTGCATTTCCATCCCAGCAGCTGTGCTAATGGTATCGCCCTTGAACCAAGGTGGCATTAAGCCATCTCCTAGCCTGTATAAGCTAGTTATGTGTTACCGTATCATAATAGAGCATTGTGCCTATCACTTCTGACCAGTTAACACTCCCTTCGATACTGGATTGAAGGAGGACATCTTCACATTCCTTTAAATGTACCAAGTGCTTGGAGCTTTCTTTTTCTCCTGCACCAAATGAAAGTTTCATTGCCAAGCATGAAGCAAGGATACTCTTAGTAAATGTGCTCTGTGTTTCCAAGCCCAACACAGTATGCGCTGGCACATTAAATGTGAAGTGTGCAGACTAAAGGAAAAGAAGTGACACTCATATGCTCTCTGCTGCATCCAATGATATGCGACTGAGTCGGGGCACAACTGTTGGAAGCCATTAAAGGAACACTACATCAGTCAGTACTGGTAATGTGTCCTTTACTGCATCTGTTCCCATTTAGCATTAATTTTACTAAGGGCAGAAGATGAGATGATGTTTCCTCAACTTTGCAACAAAACTTTAGCATGTGTGTCAGTGTGACATAAATTTTGAAGCATTTTCTCATATTTTGGGCATTTAAAGGCAAAACAGTTTCTTAAACTTACCAGAATGAGTTATTTACTTCTCTAACATTGCATCTGATGCATCTTGCTAAATAAGCTATTAACTAAAAACCAGAGCGGACACTTCGTATGCAGTTCCAGATGAGGTGGTGCGAGAAATTCAGAGAATCTTCAGCACATGTTTTCAATACTTGCATTTTTTTCTGTTTTGCCTAGGCTCCTCATAACATTTTACTACTTCAGAAGGATAATGAGCAGGCACATATTAGTGTTCCCCTTTTGTCTCATTACGCAACACTGTAAAATTTAATGCAGATTGCACAAACAGGTGTAACTCCCTTATGTACCAGCACAAATACTTTCCTAGAGCTGCATCGGTGGGCAGTATGCTCATTAATACAAAGCTAAACCTCAGTACTACATCCAAACGGCATCATGCGCAAAAAACACCTCCATTATAAGCATACATTTTTTATATGCTTATACATTATTGAAAATATTTTGCTGTATCAAGGTTGAACTTACATTCGTGAAGTTACTGCGCACACACATGATGATGTGTCAGCAAATTTGACAGACAAAATAGGAAGTATTGGAATGTAAATTTGTGATACAGGAATGGTTAGTAAGCAACAAATTTTTTTCGGTGGGGGCATGCCTTTGACTGTGAAGCAAGTCGGACCTCGTTATAACGAACTCAACATGACACGGAAGTAGCTTCGTTATATCTGATAATTCGTTATGAATATATAGTCTTATGACTGTTTTAATGGCAATGCTGTCATTAATTTGTTATAACCAGTAATTAGACATATCAGCGTTCATTATATCGAGGTTAGACTTTGTGGCTTGACTGAAGGGCAATGCCAAGTGCCGGCTTGTGCTAAGTATCTTATGGCAGACAAATATTGGGAAGGAGGGGGAAGGGTGGGACACCTGCCCAGTGTACCATCTTTTGTAAGATGTGCAAATTCACTGTTCTAGTAGGGCGAAATTTTTTAAGTCAATTTTTTAGTTTCACTACAGAAGGCTTCTGAGGGTGTGCGATGAAGAGAACTGTGATGTGTACATGCGTCAGATGCACTGTAGTAAAATGAACACAAAACACGGCATGAAAATTGTGTATCAGTGCACTTGTAAGCGCTTCTTGTACCACTCTGCATACGAAATCCAAATGGGTGTTGTTCCTATAACCGAGCAGTGAACCTGAACGGGCTTGTACAAGAATATTCAATAATTTGAGAGTAATACTATGCTAAGAACAGGAATTTATGCTTGTTATACCCATTTAAAGGTTTGACAATTCTACTTAACCAGGAAATGAAAAAAAAAAAAAAAGCACAGCCATCAAATATTCACTTTTCTCTCAAGAGACACGGCTATTGCCTAAATGGCATGAGACTAAAGCCATGTCCAGCTTTGATGAGCGAGCACTGTCATACGTTACTGAAGTAAGCAGTTACTGAAGTCACATGCCAACAGTGGCAAGGTGCTTGGAACTGTTCTACTTATATATGGCATGCATAGTACAAGCAAGCATCTGGAAATGCCAGTTAACAAAAGCAAACAGATTAAACTGGCGTACAGTGTGGTACATTACCTTTTTTTTCTTGTGTCTTCACTTGCTCTAGCTGGCTTGAACATGGTGGATTTCAAATGCAGCACATATAGACGTGTCATTTACCTTATTTAAATTATGTGTGTCTTCCCCGAAAACACAATGACATGATGTGGACATCAGGATTTAGCATGGATTGATAAATTAGGTGCACTTTATGAAAAACTTTGTTTATGAGGAATATATGGTTTGTTTTAATTATGAAATGTTATTGAATACCGTTCTGTTATACTCTGTATCTGACCTGTCTTTGACACTAGACCGGAAACTAGCTTTCCTTGGCTATCGGTCCAGATAATCGATTAAGTGTGTTTGTGCGAAGAAAAGTAAAGCACTACTACAACTAAAAAAAAAAAAAAAGCAAGATGAGGCATCCAACTGTTGCCCCAAAATTTCACATCCCACATTGCTCACTGTGGTTTTAAGCAATGCATGGTCTACTGTGGCCCCAGTGTAGTGAATTTTCTTTTTTAGAACAAATTGCTGTCTTTTTTTTCTGTTCATTGCCATAAAATTTGTTAATGATATCATTAATGGCATTACATTTATGATTATGAAAAGCAAAAGTACCCGTCACAATTAAAGGGTGTGCATTTCACGCTTCTGGCTATGAAAAACCTGATAAAATGCGGTACACACACTGGAATCCAGATTGAAAGAATTTCTTGGATCTATCAAGAGTAGTCAATTCATTTGGGGCTTGTATTATCCATGCATCTGAGAGCAACCATAGCAAGGTGAAGGAAAAGTGTTCACTTACTGCAACTACATTGAGATGACTGATGTCTTTCTGGGTTGTTATGAAAGCTATCGTGAAAGCTTTCATCGTGTAAAGTGTAAAGCTTCCTGCACTTCCACAATCTAATGCATGCCACAGTGAGCACACTTCCCAAGTAGATTCAATTTTTCTGTTTGTGGTGTCAACCACATTGATAAGTTCAGACCGGCAGTTATCTTTATTTCTGGCTGTTTCAAAGCACGCAGGTGCAAATATGCAAGTAATAGTTTCAATATGGATAAGCTAATAGTATAAATTAACAGGATTAAGTGAATGGTACCGTTCGAATAAAACAGCTCTTTGACAAAATGAACACACAGCAGGCCATCCAGAAATTTGTTTGAATTAACTGAGAGTTTGTATTACTGCTATATACATATATCTTCATTAGCATAACAGGAGACCAAAATACCTTGCATTAACATAGCAAAGGTATACTGAGTCTGCACCGCACCGACTAGAAAAGGTCTCGGGGTGGCTCAAGTATTTTTTGTGCAGTCCACAGTCATCCATTCTATTAATCTGAAACACATGAAACGAACATTGCATATGTTTTTGCTCTAGCCAAGACGTTTTTATATGTGTTACCCCGAAATTCAGATCAACCAAGAGTGTGCCATTGAGATTTGATATTATAATCATGCTATGGTGTCTACAGCTTCTTATTTTAGTTGGAACATTTCCATGATGACACAATAAACTTCAAATCCTCCTAGCTACTTGTCAATTCCTTTATGGAAAAAGAAGAATGAATGAGTTTTCAGCTGTTCTTTTTCTTTACTTGCCATTTCAATTCATGTTCGGCATATAAATTTATGTCAACTGGCCTTTTGTATTTGCAGTTCCATTACTTCCATTAAAATGTTCGCCACAGTTCCTCACACATTTTGCTAAAGATGACAGCAACAGCTTTTGAACATAATAAGCTAACTGTCAGCTTGTCGCATCATCAGCTGTACGGCTGCTTCCACATTCACAAGCATGCAGATGAGCAACAGACGAGCATTCGCAAGCTGCTCTGCCCATTCAGGGGTGGTAAAAAACTAACGCACTGTAGCAGTTCAACAAATGTGTACAACAATAATGCTTTATTACGACATGGGCAACAAACAGCACTGCAGCCAGACAAGCAGTAACACGCATGCGAGCATCTATGGATGGTCATGCTTCTAAGTTCGCAGTCTACTCCTATATTATTATTTTGTTATGATGAAACATTGCATAGCGTGATAAGTATGACACTTTTTTTAAAGAAGCCTAATGCCCTCATTGAGGAATCCAGTGTGTAACACAAGAGCTTTTTCAAGAATGGATGCCTGGCTTTGGATGCCTCACAGACCCCTGACTTAGTCGAAACTAAATTCAATTGCTCGTAGACAACCTCAGCTTTTCGCCCTGGCATTTGCATCATCAATTGGCTCGTACCCGTCTTTCTCAATCTTGTCCTTGAACTTCAGGTATTCCCTCTTCCGGTTGAAGTGCTTCACCTGGGAATTAAAAAGAAGCCAGGCCAATCCTGAATTGAGATGCGTGCCTACTCACTGGTAGTTCACTGGCTAAGGTGTTGTCTTGCTAAGCTAAAATAGACAGATTTGATTCCCAGCTGTGGTAGCCAAATTCAGACGGGGATCAGGCGGAAAGGCATCCTTGTACAAAGATTTAAGTGCTAAAACAACACCAGGTGATACCCCACTTTGGCATTCCTCATGCGGTTTTGCCACATGAAATCTCAGGATTTAATTAATTCTGAGTTGTGATTGAAAGCTGGACTTCAAAGTCTGTGAGCAACCTTAAAAGAGTTATAAAGAGGGTTGTCCGCAAAAGTTCAGAATTAAGTTCGACCACATTACGTCCTCCACCATGTACCTACAGTGCAGTACAGGAGCTTCTTTACATACTGTCATCATTTTATTGTAGATGTCATGGCCAGGAATTGAGACCATGACATTATGTTTGGTACACAAACACTGCAGCCCACTGCCAGATATTAGCTATACATTTTCAAATGCTAGGGCACATCCCCATTACATGGGTCCACTTCCTTCCATCAACTGAGTGTGCCTAACACTGCCAGAACAGTGGTGCGAGTGACACCTTTTTACAATATGCAGACTAGAATTTTTAAAAAGAGCACTTTACCTTGTTTTATTTCCCGACACTTAGTACAAAAGCTTTTCCTCTCCCACAGATTTTTCTTGACCAAATCAGCCGCGTCACATATGCAGCACAGTCAGTAATTGAAATATGCAATGCACTCAGAACATCTGTAGAGGTGACCAAGTGTGCGATAAAAATGTTATGTAGCCAAAACCACGTTATCATTATGAACAATGCTGTACTGGGGATTGTGGATAAATTTTTATTACCTGGAGTTCTTTAATGTTCACCTAAATCTTAACTACTGTGGGTGTCCTTCCATTTCATGCAAGTTGAAATGTGGCTGCCATGGCCAGAAATTGAATTCCACATTCGCGAGCTTAGCAGTGCAAAACTTTGCCTGCTAAGCTATCATGGCACGTGATACGCACTCGGAAGTGCTACATGTGTCCTCCTAGGTAACCATAGCTCAAAGGTTCAAGTGTTGGCACCTTCAATGAGAACAGTTGAAGATGCATACACTGGTAAGGGTTGTGTGTACCTACAGTGTGGTCCTCTAGTAAAAGGCACACACTATTTGGTTTAGGCCACTGAGTATTGCTTAGATACGGTACAATGAACGGAGGACAAATACACACACAGGGGTGGACACAATGTTCAGTTATGCTTCTTTCCTAACGCCAGGTCGTTTCATCAAACAGTGAATCAGACTGTACGTCCCTCGACAATTGCCAAATTACGGTGACTATGTGTGCGGCGATCACAATCAAGGTGTCATTCACCACGCGTCGTACTAAGAAAAATATCGCGCAATGATGATCGCGCACCAATACAACAGCACTACTTACCCATTGGCTCGGGCAATGAGCTTCGTACAAGGACTTCGTCTCCGCGCAGCGCAGTGCATCGTCGGCGTTGCTGTCAAGGCACTCCCAGTAGCGATCTCTTGAATCCCAACATTTCTGACGTTGCTCCTTGTTTGGAAAGGACATTGCGGCTTTCCGTACGCTGTAAGGTCAGATCAGATAATTGAGCTCACGGAGTTACAGGCACCTGTAACATTTCTTCAGCAGGCAAGCGCACTTCGGAAGAGCGGTTATTGAAAGCGACGCATCTTAACAACGGTGCATTCATTCTCGTAGCAGCAGCAGTAACACGTGAGTTCTAGCGGTCACGTTTACTTGCCTCGATAGGTCGCTGAAGTCAAGCCGCTGAGAGAGTTGTGCGCCGGGAAACGTTGGTGGCCAACGACGCCGCCAGTACGACCATCTGAGATCGTGAAGGGTTGCGATCCTTCACCTACGAAGGTCTAAATATGAACGTACCCGTCGGTCGCGGCGAGTTCGGGGTTGCTGGTTTCGAAAACCTTCGCACGCAGCATTCGCCCTCTGGCGGCCGCAGGAACCGGAAATCGCCCTGCAACCCGTTAACGCCAACAACACAAAAGAAAACGTCCGCGACAAAAGTGAACGTGGGTGGCTGCGGGTTGTTTTCGCGACCTCGCGGCCTCTCGACTGGTGAACTTCAGAGATTGTCGTAGGCGGAGCTAGATTAAAGACACCGGAGCGTCCGGCACTGCTTGTTTTTATTTGCTTCCAAAGTTTCCATTCCCACGTGATTTCGTCACAGGCTCGTGCGCCGCGCGGAGCGTTACATTAACACATCGCCGTAATGAGCATGCGTCACGGGCTGCCTGCCTGTACAATCGTGTTGAAATGAGCAGACCCGCGTTGCTCGCGCTCTTCGATTAATAAGTGGAGGCATTTCTTCGATTTCGTTTAGCTCGCCGACGCTAACGGCACGTCGTGCGATGTAGTAGGTGTGCGCGTCAGTCGTTGGATGGAGTGTGCGGCCGTCGGGTGGAGAAGATCGTCGAAGTATGAGCCGGAGCTGCCGAGCTCGTGTCCATGAACGATGGAAGATCCCGACCGTGCGGACCATTCGCCAGTAGGCTTAGAAAGTTACAGCGATCACACGGCAGGATGCCGCCGCCGGGGCTCCGGGGCAGCTGACCGGCTCGCTGACGGTCTGGCCGCCGGCGAAGATGCGGACCACGACTTCTGGAAGGTATCGGACGAACTGCTCGCGGCGCATCTCAAGAAGACGCTCAGCCTGAGTCGCCGAGATGCGGCTCCCAACGGGTGCTCCGTCGTGGGTGTCGGGCCCTCGGACAGGCTCAACGGTGTCGTGCACTGGCACAGCGACGACGGTGGCAAGAGTCCGCCGCCGCAGTCAACCCTTCAACGACCTCCTAGCCCGTCCAGTGATGTTCGGTTGGCCGGCGACGGTGTGCGCGCGCCTCCGGGCCCGCCGTGTGCCGACGGTGGCGGCGAAGGGATCTCGTACGTCGCGTACGAGTCCGAGAGGCAGATGCCGGACATTATGCGCCTGTTTCAGAAGGACCTCTCCGAACCTTACTCCATATACACGTACCGGTACTTCATACACAATTGGCCACGATTGTGCTTTCTGGTAAGAACGCACCGCGCACCCCTCCACGCTTTTTTGCTCGCCTTCGGCGATGCCCGCCTTGCGTACCATGTGCTGTCGTGATGGGTGCTTGGCGCGCAGCTTTATTTCAGTGTCGTTGTGACGTAATCTTCCGAGCCGAGCGAAGTCCGGCGCATCTCTGATGTGCTCGACAGTGTGTAGCGAGAACGCGCGCATGTAGTTTTAGAAAGTCGTGCTGTGGTGTGGCCGAGTGCGACGCCAGCAGCTCAGGGTCAAAAGCGCAGACGACATGGAACGGTGGGACGCGTTCTTTTTCTTGTTCTTTTTCCGTTGCTACACCGACGAGCCTCGGCTGTGTGTCTGCGTGCGTTTATGCGCTCGCTGGATCACTTCCAAAGTTTTTCGGGGGGGCCGTCGCACCGTGGTTTGTGCGCCCCAGCAACCTTCGTTTACGTCCAAGGGCCCGATAGCTGGCGGTACTTTCGAAAAGTCACGTGATGTGCGAGAGAGAAAGAAAAATCAAGGCCGTCAGCGTTGAACCGCGTACACTACTATCTGCCGGAAGGCCAACAGCTTTCTGGCGATCGCACTGTTACGCTGTTTCGCTCTCGGGTTAAGGTCGGCGATGGAAAGCAGCTGGCTTCCTACGCAGAGCGTTACTTCAGATATCATGTAATGGATGGGATATCTTTGATTCGAGCCTGCAATTGGCGTCAAGACAATGTTGAGGCCGTCTTACGTGAAGTGCGAGGTCTCTCTTTCCAGCTGTTGAAAGGTTAGGGTCAGATGCCATCTGTCGTAAAGCCTCTGACAATGCTGTCTTTGTACAAAATAGCACAGACTTAAAGGGGCCCTACAACACTTTTTTAACATAGCCAGAAAACGGTGATGATTGGACATGTAATGTCTGTTGAACATGTGAGCTAACTATTACTGTACTGCATGCGCCAGAGAATTTGCAGTTTGGTTTCAAACACAGCTGGGACATTCCCACTCTTCTTTCAACATATGACGTCGCATGTGGCACCGACTAAGTGGTTGGTACACATATTTTGCTTATTTGTTGAATTCAGAATGAAAAAAAAATAAAGCATAGCAATGCTATTTCTGCCTCAAGCGCAAGCGACTTAAGGTCAAACCCCACATGCGTGAAAATGCACAGAACAGCAACGGGCGACACGAAACGGGCTACCGCGAGCTGCTGCTTGCATAACCCAACCTCATTCACGTGAAAACTTCGGCGAGCGATCTCTAGTGTTGCTGCCATGGAGCTGTTGGTTTTGTAGCAAAACCGGCGCATTGTTTGAGGTACGCATTGTAAAGTGATGTTTTGTTACACAAAGGTGCAGTGTTTTTATTGCCTTGTACAAGTTTTTTTCTGTCTACATGCATGAATATCAAGCACGTGGTGGAAACTGGCAGTGCGTCATCGATGTACATCCCATTCTGGCTTTCTGCTATTGGCTACAAGGGCATGTAGCACTTCCGGGCAATCGATTCTAGATTTACAAAACGGAGCGATCACGCAATTTTGACTACGTGACAAATTGCACGAAAGGCCCGTTTCGTCGCCCGTCACTGTTGCTTGCATTTTCATGCATATGACATTTTGCCTTTAGTCCACGCCACATGTGACGTGATATGCTGAAAGAAGAGCAGCTGCCTTCCAGCTGTGCTTGAAATCAAATTGCGAATTCCTTAGTGCATGCAGTGCAATATTATTTGTCTCGCATGTTCACACGAGCTTCTAATGACTGATTGGCACCGTTTTCTAAGTGTTCAAAAAATGTTGCTGGGCCCTTTTAAGAACCGTAAGTTCTGGGTATTTTCACTCGTGTTTACACGCAATGATGCACACGTTAATGCTGAAGAAGAGCAAAGCCTACTTGAGGCGGACTGGCCTGATAAGAAATAGAAGACCTGTTGCATTCATATCCAGAATGTACCAAGGTTTTTGCACGCCATCTAGCAGGCACTGTAGTGCTTTTGCTCGGTCTTATTGAAATAACGGCATCATGTGAACCACTCGACATTATGAACAACTCGATGTGCGTTATCAGTTATGGCAAATCATTTCAATGGAAGCCCACAAGGCAAAGAAAAGGGAAAACTATCATTCATCCATTTCTAGTACAAATCCATGAAAGAAATGCATGCCGATTGCTCAGAAGGGCTTTCAGTTAAGAAACTGATGAATTCATCATCCTAGACAAGCAGACATTTTTCAGTAGCTGAAAAGCCTCCTCTCGGAAAAAAATCCATGCAAATAACATTTGTGGCTTTATGCTACAAATGGCTGGATGATGTCTGTTCATATCATCAGTTAACTTATGAGCTCAGTTCCATATGAAATACCTGCCTATTCATATATGGAAGAAATGTTTTCGCTAAGGCTTCTCCACAGATGGCTCATGACTTGCCTGCTTTCTACTCACACTGCAGGTTCAAAACAATGTTTGATACTGGAGTCACGTGCCGAAACTGAAATATGATTGTGATGGTGCCTTCAGTGGGTGGCTGTTGTGCAGATTTAACCATGAGGCGTGTTCTTTAATATGCTGCACAGAAATCAATGTGTCCGAGTTCTTGCACTTCGGCCCCATATAAATACAGCTGCTTTTCTTTTGTGCTTCTTAGCATAATGACATAGCAGCTACACTACCACAGTGAGTGAGGATTGAAACAGGCTCATTATGGTTATCCACTCTACCCTGAGCGAGTTGGTGCCACTTAATGCCCGCAAACTTTTTAATTTCGTCGCTCCATCTAACCTTTTGCCTGCCTCTGTTGCATTTTCCCTCTCTTGGTATCCATTCCGAAACGTGGAGGATAACGAAAAAACTAGAGATGAAACTAAGGAGCACGCAACGTGCAGTGGAAAGAAAAATGATAGGGGTAACGCTAAGAGATAAAAAACGAGCGGAATGGATCAGGGAACAGACAGAAATAGCCAATATTATTATATCAATTAAAAGAAAGAAGTGGACCTGGGCAGGACATGTCATGAGGAGGAAAGATAACAGGTGGACAGTAAGAGCGACTGAATGGATACCAAGAGAGCGAAAACGCAAGAGGCAGGCAAAAGGTTGGATGGAGCGATGAAATTAAAAAGTTTGTGGGAATAAAGTGGAACCAACTCGCTCAGGATAGGGTGGATTGGAAATCGTTAAGAGGGGCGTCCTGCAGTGGACCTAAACAGGCTGATGATGATGATGATGTTGTTGTTCAGATTTAACCATGAGGGGTGTTCTTTAATATGCGGCACAGAAATCGATGTGTCCGAGTTCTGGCATTTCGGCCCCATATAAATACAGCTGTTTTTCTTTTGTGCTTCTTAGCACAATGACATAGCAGCTCCACTGCCACAGTGAGTGAGGATTGAAACAGGCTCATTATGGTTGTAACTACTCAAACTCTCTGAGGCTCATCTTGTCCCCAAAAGTATAATTGTTAGTCTTGCGTGCACTTTCTTCTTTAGCATATTTTTCCAGATAATTTATCATGAGGTGATGTTGGGCTGATACATGTGCACTTGTCACTGCTTGAAAGTACGGAGAGCTTAGTGTAAAGAAACATATTACATGCATTATAGATACAGTTCAAATAAACCTTGAAGGGTGCATTATTTCTTTGGAGCATGAACAGGTGTATTACCTTCGGGATATGATAATGCTTCCTGCAACATCTATTTTAAGTGACACATCATGTATTGCTAGGTTAGGCAACAAAATAAAAAAGCACAAATTTTTATAGGGTGAAATTTTTTTCGTACTGCTCCATTCATGGCAGATCCATTGCAGCATCCATTGCCGTGGCATGAGACATGGTAACAATCGTTGCTTTCAAAGTGGTAAAGTGTGAGGCGGTAGGCACCAGGAAGTGCTGCATGTAGATTATGCAACTGTCTCCTCCTGCAAGGAATTTAATTTTTAATATGTCTGTTGTCTTACTGGTATGTGCACGGTTGAGAATAGTTAACAAGGCCCCTGCAAAGCAAATTTTGTGCTTGCACTTAACCCGCTATTATTGTGGCTTGATAGACATTGCATTCAGCAGTGCAAGCTCATGGGTTTTGTCTATGGCAAGAACAGTCACATTCTAATATGGCACAATGCAAAAATGGTTCTTGTACAGACACTCTGGAGCACATTGGCCTTATTCTGTGCTCCGGTACTCTGCATAGACAGCTGAATAGATAGCAGAAGGGCAGTGATGGCCTTAGTTAAAAGGGCCCTAAAATGTTTTTTCAAATAATGTTAAGTGGCTAGGCTACAACAAGGTTTAAATTGTCCGTACAATAATTTAAATGAAACCATCCCAAGCTGTGCTTCTACGCCAAGCACTTAAGTCTAAGCTGTGGCTTTTACAATCCACCACTGCTGCATGGCAGGGCATGGAGGCCACGCCCTTTGTTTGTCTGGTTGATCTCTGCACCTCACTGTGCTGCCAGAAACCTGGCCACGTGCATTTTCTCCTCCGGTACAAATTTCAAAAATCCATCGTACAGCACTACAGTCACACGGACACGAGAAGGAAGAGCAACACGACATGGTACTGGTGCGTCATTCCGCTGTGGCGTGTCATTCTTTCTTCTTGTGTCTGTGTGATTGCTGTGCTATACACCAAGCATGATGAATCTAAACTAACTAGTCCAACTTGACGTTTTGCTTCAATAATACAGCCAGTTTGGTCGCATGACTGATGTTGCACAGCAGTGCCACATGCGGAAAGGGAGCTGGCTGAAAACTGTGGCCACACCACTGCAATTTGTAGTAATGAGAGTCTTGAGAACCCTATAATATGCACATTATGCAGAGAACTTTGTCACTTTATCAGTTTTTTAATGATTTGAAAGACCTAGACAACTGACTCGAACAACTTGATAATTTGCTTGCATTTTTTAATAATTTATGACTGTATGGTGCTCCAGGTTTTTAAAGATACAACTGTGTGGGTGAAACACACCTTTGGTTACTTATTCCCTTTGCATGCTGGGAATAAGAATTAGATTCCTTAGTTCAGCTGTGAGCCCATGCTGTCATTATACACGCTCAGCATGTGCATCTTTGACAGCTGTGTTTTGGTGTGAATAACTGACTTTAGGTGATATGTAGAGAGTTACGATGGCCCTTAATGTTGTACTCTTCCGATTTTGTTCGTTGTGCTCTTTGCACATATGATGCTTACGCAAGCATCTTTATAATGAGCTTTGCTTCAAACAATGCTCTCATTTTGTAGTTTTTCCTCTATGCTGGTTATGTTGCTTCAAGGCACTGCAGTGCGATGCAGTGAATTTACACAAGGTGTCACTCTGCTGATATCCTTCATCTCGGTAGGGCAGAACTGCAAATCAAAAACGTGAAGGGGTGATGGTGATGACAGCGAGCTGTTGGACATTTTTTAAACTATTAGTAGTGCATTGAAGGTTTTGTCAGATGTGGTTCGGAATTGTATGATCACGATTTCTTAACAGTGTAAGAGACATGAGGGCCTTAACTTTGTAAATGTTCCCTAATATTTCCCATGGTGAAGTCTGCCAAAGAATAAGGCTAGACTGGAGCACATACAGAATGCACTTTCAAATCATAGATGCTTAACTGCTGTCCCTTATTCAAAAGCGTTCAGTCACTAACATACTGGGCTGAAACTTTGAGAATAATGAAGAGGACAAGAAAAATGTTAGGAACCACCACATGTGATGGAAAGAAAAATGATAGGCATTAGTGACTTAATATGTAGGAAAACAGAATGGATCGGAGGACAAATGGGGGTAGTCAGTATGCGAGTCAGCGTTTAGCGAAAAAAATGGACATGGGTGGCTCATGTAATGCATACATGTGGTGCATACACGTGGTCATGTGGTGCATGTAATGATGTGGTCATCTAGAGCAACCAAATGAATATGAAGTGATGGGAAATGCACCCGTGGACAGCAGAGAATTATATGGATTGACAAAGACTGGAAGTTTGTGATAATAAAATAGAATCAGCCAGCACAAGACGGATGGAAATCATTGGAAGAGGCCTTCGACATAAAACAGGCGCTGGGGATGATGATGGTGCTTAATTGTACCAGTTCATCCCTCGTGCATTCAGGTTCCTTGGAAGGGAATTATTCTAGGCTAGATGAAATTGTAAAACAAGCGCACCTTGGCAGCTGGTGCTGTTCGGCAGCCTCGCAGCTCTCGGCAACAAATGTCAAACCTCCCAGCACTAAGCATAAATCCAGAGTGCGTTGCATGAAGCAGAGATCATGGTCGGTCGCTGGCACCATTCCATGGTGGCTTTGGCATTGGAAGCAGCGATGCGATGTGTGCATGTGGGACGGCTCCCCTTCCCAAACAAATGCTCGACTTTGAAAATAGACGCTCAGAAAGTTGGGTCAGCGTGACGCTATTTCTGGATGCAAACCCCCCAGGCATGCCCAGCTGCTGTCGCTATATAGGCATCATGTGACGTCACGGTCTCATCGCGTGCCTGTCTCTTGTTAATTGTAGAGTGTGACGTAGTGCTTGCGTGCCCAGTGTGCATTGTTTCTTCCAAAAGGTTACCAGGCTTTCCCAAAATAAGCGAACTTCCTTCATGGAGTTTGTTTTAGTTGGACTGGCTGATCCTTGCATTCAAAAGTGTTTCCATGTGCAAGAACATGGGCAGTTTAGAAAAGGTTGCTTTTCTGGGACTCGAAGGAAAAACAATTGCTTGTTACCAATTTTAACGTCATGAGAGCTTGTTGGCAGATTGTTATAAATAGGGCTGAGCAACTTGTCCAGTTGTGTTTTTCGAAGTTTTGTTGCAGGGCCTTTGGCTTTTGTTTGGAATATTTTTTGCACAGAAAGAATCTGATTATGAGGGCGGGTACTTGAAATTACTTAGCCAGAACCCTTATTGCACAGCAATAAATTAATTACCTAGGATACACTAAAAGGAAGATGTAATGTTAGATTGGAAGAAGTGCCCTATCAAAGCTTCATTTTATTTACTTTATGCAAAAAGGCTGATTACTGAGCAATAAAAATGTGTTCAGACTTCTGATTCTTGAAATTAACACTGAAATGTTATTATCTATAGTCATTGACTTTGTCTTTCTTTTTTTTAATCTGAGCCTTTATTGTGCAGTAAAACTTGCCTAGTTTAGACTTTTCCTTTAGAGTATGGTGCATCCCATCTTCATTAAAAAAATCACAAGGCTCAAGCAAACACTGTCAAAATTTATCATTATTGTGACATAGTGGAAATGTTAATGTGGCATTGCTGCCAATTCTATGTTTTCAGAACCTTGCTTGATTTTCAGGCTGTTTCCCAGGATAAGGACAATATTTTGGTGTTGTGTAGACCCATCAAAATAGCTAGTATTATTTTCACCGTTTACCTCCCGTCATCAATGTCCTTTGAAGCATTGGGCTTCACTGATGCACTTGTGCATCTGGTGCAGCATAGCCTAATTTCTTTTGCACCATTAAGCCAAACTTAACTAACCACTGCACTTGTCTTAGCAAGTTGATACGCAGTTGCAGTTCACATTGTAAGGCCATGCTGCTACAGCAAAGTTGTGTATGGCTAGCTTCTGGTGGACCATGGGCACAGAGAAAACGGCACGTAGAACAATTTTACAGTGGTGGGCTTACCCAGAAGCCGGCGCAGGTCATGGACTGGTGACTTATACACAAAATTATGTGTGAATTATGCGAGCCAACTCAGATTTAAATGGAATCAAAGGTACATTAAATGAACTAAAGGTGATTCTGTTTCATTCAAATGTGAATTAAGCTAGGGAAATGTTGAAAGTGGCTCAGAGGTTCCGTGAGAGTGAACCAAAGTTATAATGCATTTAATCGACCTGTATATGATTAGGTTATGACATAAAAGTACGTCTGTCTATTGATTCTCATTGATAGAGAATCTTGCAGCAGTGGGCTGATTCCACCGCCACAGTTTCTGTGGTGGCCCTTCTTCACAGAGCGGATGGGCACAGAATTTTCTTATTTGGACCACTCTGACTACAGTCTTTGTGCATCATAACAGTGTGTCCCCACTCTGCAGGCGATGGACGGGGAGACGTGTGTTGGTGCCATTGTTTGCAAGTTGGATGTTCACAAGAAGTTGGTCAAGCGAGGCTACATTGCAATGCTGGCCGTTGACTCCAAGTACCGCAAGAGGAAGATAGGTGAGGACTTACTACAATTTACATTATTAAAATTTACAAACACTTTACAATTTACAAACGTTTTTGTTTGTCAATTTCAGCTAAGCCTGTATATTGTATTGTAAATGCAGTTGCCTGTTCCTTGATAGATTTTGTTCTCAGCACATCTTTGCATAAGATTCTTCGTGGGGACATATGTGACCGCAGCCTACCATTCTAGAATGTAGTAGCTGCTAAGTCCTAGTATGTTTAACTGGACTGTCATGGTTTTCCAATAATATAATGTGCTAGGCACAGGCATTTGGCCTTTAAATTCCGAGTCGGATGGCTAGTGGCTGTAAAACATTTCAAGGAGACAGTCGCACTTTAGTTAACCCGTTATTTTTATACTAATATGGTGTCCCTGTCAATCCTCCTTTCTGTTTTGGTGCAAAAACTTTTTTACTGGTAATTGCAAAAGGCCAAACTTTGTCCCTGTACTTTGTGTCCTTGTGGCTGTCCCAGTTATGCCAGTTTTCATTCTAAGCAAATTGCACTCACTCTTTCACTTCTTGTCTGTTTTCATGCTGTAAGAGTTTCCCAAATCTATGAGGCACCCACATTAGCACTTTAGATTGCAGTATTTTTTCCACACTTGCTTACGAATGTTAAGTCTCGTAGTCTGGTTCAACTTAAGAAGGCAACAGCACTTTAGAAGGCAACAGCACTGAAGGCAGATGCACACAGGTTTGCACCAATATGCGCAGACTCAAGACTCATGTCATGAGCCGTGTCTGAGAACACGGGTGAAATTTTCTTTATTCATGGTCATCAATAAGCTGCCATGTTTCGGTCATCGGGACGTAGCTTCTTTTGCAGTCATAAATAGTTCCAGGCTGTAGTGTCAAAACCTGTCAACTGAAAGATAGTCCTCAAAAACGGTAAGTATTCCTCGCCGGAGAGCTTGCCGGAGAATTTGGTGCCGAGACCCAAATTGTCCGGCAGCCGGCGGCCGGTGCCGGCGGCCGGCGGTGATGTGACCAATCGGCAACCGAGGATTGGTTGCTATGACCATACTCGCGAGCCACCAAGACGGCGTCGTCAGCCTGGCAGCGGTTTGCATTTTTTCTTCATACCCGATCCTCGACTTCGCAAAAGAAAATTCCACACGACGAGTGTTTCAGAGACGTTTGTACCCGTTTTATTAGGATAAAATAAACCCAGATTACAAATATATAGACACATAAATAATGTTGATCAAGAATTTATTTACACGAAAAGCACATGCACATTGTAACATTGGAATTGCCCGTGCAGCGATATTGTGCTCGGGGTGCTGGAAACAGTATTTGCTGTACGTCACCATGCTATTACGAAATTCAGAAGAGCAAGTGATCGGCGGCGTAAAATTAGATTTGAAGACGATCGGACCACATGAAGCGGCCACCGGTGTGGCGCCGGCAAAAAAGCAAACTGGTCGCTCTAGCCCGCAAGAGACAGCATGCTAGCAGACAGCGCACTAGCCCGTGTGGCACTTACCTTTCAGTGCGCAATCGTGGCTCACACAGACCTACAATACGACACGAACACACAGATGCACGTGGTTTTGTTTTTGCGATCAGCACTTTCCCGCATGTATAGAACACACCGCTTGACAACACCACTTACTGCACGCACAGCGCTGTTTTTCAATCAAGTCGAGCAGCAGAACTAAACTTGAACGGTCGTCGACGTTTCGATATATCCAGCTTGGTTCCATTTCAAACATTCGGTGTCGTGCCTAAAGAGTACGCCGATGTCGTAGTAGGAGGCAGCACACCAGGTGATTACATCCACCGTCGTTACGATATATCCGTGTTCGTGCCGTCATCAGGCGCCACAGCTTCACAATTTCTCACACAAAAAAGCAGCCCCGACTATAGTTCGAGTAAGTGTGGGATTTTCAAAGAGGCATTGTTAGCTCTGTGTTTTGTATTCAAAATATAAAGAGGCTTTGTGTTTGTATCCTTTTGTCTGCACTTCAGAAACATGGGCCAAAAACAAAAAACTTCAATTCACACTGTCAAGGTAGACAAACGTATCATAGCGTTAGACAGTTAACCAGTGCACCGCATGAAATTATTGACAGGAAGACAAACGCAGTGTATGAAAACTTGCCATGTCCTACATATGTGTGGCCTTCCTATTGCACTATTAGAACACAAATAAAATCACTTGCTGGTTGGGTTCTCCCTGTACATATGAAAGTGTAGTGATGTCACTCCCTGCTTCGCACACTTCAGTTGCTGTTTCCCGGCACCTACCAAGTTGACTAATATCTTAAAGGAGTACTGACACGATTTTGTGGCGGCTCAAAATGTGTATTTTTCGTTTTCTAGCCGTGTATCATGAACGCCCTCCGCACACGAAGGCCAGGAAACACATACAAAATATTTTAGTTTGGTTTTAAAGTTTTCGTCGCCCAGCACTGCAAGCCAGCCCCAGCGCAATGGACACTACAATGACGTATGAGCGCATTCTATTTAAAATAGCCAAAATCGCTATCACAGTCACTGGACGACCGTGAAATTGTCATTGTTTGCGTTCCCGACGTGTAATTGACCACAGACGATGGAGTTGCAGCGACGCTATCACGAGTTGCAGTTCCCACGAGACTCCGACGTACGTCCGACTATGTTGACACGTCACTAGGAAACTGCCCCCTCGAAATCGAAACCGAAAGTGGGCTTTTATGGAAGCCGTATTAAAAATATATTCATTGCCTGGTGAGGCACCATGATACTCCTTTTGGGGTTCTCCACGCCAGTGCTTTCATTTACAGCAATAATACGAGGATGTCAAAAATTCGTGTCAGTACTCCTTTAAGCTTCTCATTAAACTTGTGTTGCTTCTTCTCATCGAGCTATTCAGATAATTTTGATGCTTTTTTCCTAGGTTCTACACTGGTGCTAAAGGCGATACGGGCCATGATAAATGATGATGCTGATGAAGTAAGTTCACATTTTTTAATGACTGCTTAAAAGCATCTTAGACATTACTGTGTGGTTTTTGTGCAGTAAAGGGGCGTCAGAGAGTGTTAAAGCATTATTGCTGAAAACTATATTTTCATTAATTTTGGGTGGAAAAGCTTATTTTGACTGGAAAAATAATTTAAGACCAATTTGTTTTGTGTCTATATGTGTGGTGTGTGTGTGACATGTGAAAACATACTCTAGTAACGACATGTTGGACATCCAAGTATTTTCCCATGTATTGGCTGTGGTTATAATATGCATGGCATCATAGCTTTTTGATGGCATCTGCTTAGGCCAAGATAATTATTTACCAACAAAGGTGATATACGTGGTGGTTGAATGAAGCCGGAGACTTAACATAGCTTGTCTCAGAATATTTTGATAGCTAATGTGGCTAGAATACGGAAAAAATAAAAAGACTAGCGTTTGTGACGTCATGTGCTCTTATGTTTTGCTGCGAAATTCAGAAATGAAACTTTGACCTTCGTTTATCTTCTCTAAATGTTTAACATAAAATCAATCTATACCACAGTAAGATTGCAAACTGAGCTAGTGTGTGTATTCACCTTACTTTCACACTGCTTGCAGTGATGAGGGCAGACAGCGTTAGTCTTGTTCTTTGCTTCCTTTTTGTCCACATTTCTGTGAGTGCTGCGCTGTAAGCAAAATATAATACAGTCGAACATGGATATATCGAACCCACATGTATAGAATTTTTGGCTGTATCGAACTTGTAAATTATCCCCTTGAAAGTTCTGTGTGAAAGTATAGAAATTTGTACATTTATATCGTACAGTATTTTTAACCACCTTCGGATAATTGAACGCCGTGCAGGCTGGATGGTGCACTTCGACACTCACTGCACCCCGCGACATCCGCTGCACTCTGCCTCCGCCAACACCCGAAACGCTCGAAAGACGTGAGAGGGGGCTCGGACTGTACTCCTGCGCACCTTTCTCTCATCATTTCCCTGGGTTACCATAGTAATCAGCTCGGAGAGCAGGAACGAACGCGCCGACAGCTTCTCCCTTCCATCTTTCTTCTTCTTCTTATTATTATTATTATTATTATTTTACTATTTCGTGAGTTTTGATAAGCTAGCCACAGCCCGCACCCTTTGTATTTGCCCAGCCAACGACAGCTCACGTCTTTCGTACATCGCTGTTGCCCTCAAAGGTGGCAATCGCGAGCTGCTTTGTTGGCGGAGTCCACGGAGTTCACTTCAGTGAGGCGTGGCATTGTTGCTTACCATCACGTGCTTGTTTTGGTCTCGCTATGCATGGTGTGCGAAGGCGCAGCGGACTGCTTGAATTTGCGAGTTGGGTAGCAATGGCTGCAGCAAGCACGAGCAGTGTTAAGAAGCGCAAGCACCTTGACTTTGCGACCAAGTTGAAATCAATTCAGCATGTTGAGGTGGGCGAAAAAAGTTCGAAGATGGCAGATGACTGTCGGGATTCCTCGGAGCACTCTGAGTACCTTGTTAATGGACAAGGCAGACATAAAGGTAAACGCAGCAGAGCAATGAATGTCAGGAGCCTGTTGTGTGCATGCTCCTCCCCACGAGTAAGTCGAGAAGGCACTTTATGCCTAGTTTTTAGAAGTCCGAGCAAAGGAGGTTCCAGTGAATGGCCTAATGCTAATGGCTAAGGTCAGATGGTTTGCCGCTGCACTCGGTAAAGAGAACTTCGTCGACAACACCGGGTGGCTTCACAGATTTAAGGAGGTACGTGGCAATGAGAACTATCTTTGATACTTATGGGTATAAACTGATGGAATTTGGCACACTGACGTAGTTTGTTATGGTGATATCTTAAATGGAATCGGTTTTAAGCTACCTATCATAGTTTCTGAGTTACATCACTTTATAGGCCCTTACAGTCACCCCCTAATTAATCAGTTAATTAGACAAAATTTCAGTACCATTTTTACTTAAGCATATGCACTAAGGCCCACTGTGTGCCGTAAAGCTGTTCATTGACTTTTTTATGTCCAAATGAGTACAGAAAAAATTTTTGAAGTGTCCTCGACATACTTTCTTACTAACAACTTTTGCAAAAAATACAGTTATAAAAGTTTGTGTGATGTGCAGGTAGAAATGAATAGCTTTATGGCGCTCACTAATGTTTCAGGATCTAAGTGAAAAAAACAGAATGAATTTAGCTTCATTAGTTATGAAATGGCACTGGGATGACTGACAGCAACTGCTCAAAAATGGAAGCTGTGAAAACGGAGCTCAAAGCTTTATTTCATGATAACAGTCAAATGTTAATTTGAGCAGCTAAGTTCTTGCTCGCTTTTGCTGATTGTATTCTTTGTTGGAGAAACACAGTGGTGTGGCTATCCTCAGGTTTGATTGCTCCTTTTTACGATGATACCAAGATGGCGGCACCTTAGGAAGCCCGATTTTCTTGCGATTTTGGGTGACAACACATAGATAAAGTGGCAGTTTCTTTATTACTACTGTGTATTTCATTATAATATTCCACCACAAGGTAAAAGAAGGTCCGAGGATCATGAAAAAAAAAAATAAATTGAAAAATGGAGAATTTTGATCAAATTGAGCATTCCCATTGCCACGTCCCCCCTTAAGAACTGCTGTAGTAGCATCATCAGCAAAACCATTTCTGGTGAAAGTGAAGCCATCAGCAGCCAGGACATCCAGCGGTGGATTACGAAGAAGTGGCCGGAAATATCCACGAAGATTTCTCCCGCAGAAATCTTCAGCGCTGACAAGACTAATCTGTTCTGGCAAATGCTGCCAAGCAAAACACTCGACATCAGGGACAGCACGTGTCACGGGGGCAAAATGAGTAAAGTTCGCGTGAGCGTTCTTCTGGCAGCCAACATGGATGGGTCTCGGAAGCTCCAGCCCTTTGTGATCAGGAAAACAAGGGCACCGCGCTGTTTCAAGAACTGTAAGCAGCTCCCCGTCCGCTACGCCTCAAACAAGAAGGCGCAGGTGACGCGTCAGCTGTTCACGGAATGGCTGCAAGCGTGGGACATCGAGCTGGGCAAGTCGGGGTGATGCGTTTGCCTTCTTGGGGACAACTGTGCTGCCCACCACACCACCTGCGAGCTCAAAAACATCGAGCTGAAGTTTCTGCCAGCCAACACAGCAGTGAAGCTGCAACCGCTCGACCAGGGCATCGTTAAGTCCTTCAAGGTGGGTTACAAGAGGCGACTCCTTGATAGGCTTTTGGTCAACCTGCGCATGGGCACTGAGCTTAAAATTGACCTGATTGGTGCCATTCAAATGCTGACGGGTGCCTGGCAAGATGTAAAGAAGGATACAGTGGCCAACTGCTTCTGGAAGGCAGGCTTCGTGACTGCCGAGCTTGCGGAAACCTGTGAAGGTGGCGGAGACGAGTGCATAGACGTGTTTCGTGAGTTGTCGTTGCTTTTTCCGGCTGCCATTCCATCTGGAATGTTCATCTGAAATGTATGTGGATGATTTTGTGGAAGCTGACAGCAACGTACAGGCTGTTGCGAACCTCGCTGATGTTGCTGTGGTTGCATTGTAGCTGTGGTTGCAGGGAATCAGGATGCCTAGGCTGACAGCTCAAGTGGCGACGACGATTATCTGGACTAGGTGGTGGCAACGACACGCCCGTACTCCGCCACGGAAGTGCCGGTGGTGTTCAGCTTGATTCGTCGTTGTTGCGGCAACATGGAAGGGACTGGGCTGTCGCACCTAGACAGCCCCGATAAAATCTAGGCCAGCGTTTGTAACTTTGTTTTGAAGACGAACAAGCAGGCCAAGATCAGCGATTTTCTTTTTAGGGGCGAAGCTCCTCTTAGTCTAACCTTGTCCTGTGTCAGGCGTCAGGCGTAACCGGCGTGCCGGGAGGCATGCGCTCACCCTCGGCGTGTGCCTCTCTCTCTCTCTCTCTCCCGGCGCGTGCCTCTCTCACTCTTCCATCTGCTGTCTTGTGAGAGAGAGAGAGAGAGCGAAAGGCGCGCGTTGACTATGGAAACACTCTTTCTTAGATGCATGCTCTACCAGCTCGCAAAGAAGGAGAACATGCCCTCACCCGCGAGAGACAACGTTGGCGCAGGCAGCGTCTCCTAGCGAGTTTCTTGATTGAGAAATACCGACTGCTCGCGTTGGAGAACGGTTCACCGGCCACCCAAAGAATGTGTGCTTGTGCACACATTCTTTGGAGTGCTTTCAGTGGGAGAATACTCATTATTTATGAAATGCAAGAGTTTTCCTATCTGGCACTGGATCTTCACTTGCAATGAAGTGCCGGTGGGAGATTTCACTTGTGCATAGTTGAACCATGAGGATTCGTAGCGTGCACGTTAACTAAATTAATCCGGAACTTGGCACGATCTACGATGAACATCCCGAGCTTCGCCCATCATCATCATTCACTCCGTGGATATGCTGTAATTTTTTTTCACGTAAATAAAGCATTTTGTCGCATCGTGTGTGCGGAATTATCATTCTTGAATGCACCGATTGGTAGGTGATTGTCGGCCACAGGTAAGGTCTCAAGGCCTGTACTTCTTTATATAAAATTTTTATATATCGAATTAATTCGCAATTGCCTTCAAGTTCAAGATATCCATGTTCGACTGTATAAACTCCCTTGTGTGTAAGGTGCAGTGGAGTGCCCACAACATGCACACTGCATGTTGTGGGCACTCCTGTGGCTTCCCTAGGTTGCTTGTGCACACATTCTTTGGAGTGCTTTCAGTGGGAGAATACTCATTATTTATGAAATGCAAGAGTTTTCCTATCTGGGCTGTCACTTTTTGATCACCTTGGTATGGTATTTAACCGAAGTAGGCTTAACTTTTCAAGGTTGGAGAAACAACACGCACGTTTTTTTTTTTTTTTGCTTTCTTTTTTTTTAAATGCCTTTTTGCTCATGATGTTACATGCTCATGATGATGAAGGATGCACAGTCCAAACTATTAAAGGGGTCGTGAAACGTTTTCTGAACATTTTGTACTAAGTACGTATTCGGGATCCTGACCCTCCAATCAACAATATTCATTGTACCGCTGCACCGTGTGCGTTGATTTAGAGTGATAAAAAACGCGGTTTCGGTTTCACTGAGCGCGTTCCCCTCAACTCTGCAGATGACGTCATCTTAGTAGCCGTCATACCTCCGAGATTGGCGCGCCCTCGGAGGCCATGGGAAAACAAACCGTGCTGCCGCTTTTCTTCCGAATGGTGGCACCGCACGGTTTCCAAGTATTTTCTTCCTTTCTAGCTTTCAAGTAAATCGATTCCTTTAGAGCAAACGCGAGTTCACTGTGCCTTTGAACTTAAAAGTATCTTAACTCAACGTCACCAAATAGTACCACGCCGGCCGGTAGTGTCGCATAGTCGTTTCGGGAGCGCGAGAAAGCTTAGATTTAAAACGGGCGTTGTTAAATGTGCACTGAATAATTCGCAGAAATATTTCGGAATCGGCTTGTCGAATGCGTATTGAAGCAGTGGAAATTACAAACCGGCATCTCCAAATTCTTTTCACGACCCCTTTAAAGGCCAAACTCTTGTATTGGGTGAACCTTTACCTATCAGAAAAAGCGACTGTTACTTTAGAACAATTGTCAGTCGTTGAAAAAAGATACTGATTAGCAGTGAAATGAACAGAGTTTTATATATGTGTCATAGCACATTGTGGTTTTATGGTTTTATTACTGAAGGTTACATAGATCTGGAACATATTTCTGCAACTCGTAATGCATGCTAAGTTAGTATAGTTGGCAACAATCACAAAGCTGCGCGGGAGTTTAAGCACTGCCTGCACTAAGCAAAGCATATGTAATATAGATTATGAAAAGTAGTCCCCATGAAAGAAAAAGAAATCAAGTACACATGTCAGTATGATGCTCAAGAGCACAGCTGGGCTTTTGTACATAAATGAAGCTGGTTTTCCCATAACTAAAAAAGTGTTGCTTAACCAAAACAGAATGAATAAAAGTTGTTGTACAGCTGTTCCCTTTTGCACTAGCGTCTGCATAATGTACAGTCCACGTGCAGCGCTGCTGTAGAGGTATAGGAGCACCATTGAGGCTGCAGGTGCATCTAGCTTCATTCACAGAAATATTCAAATTTTTGGCAACATGTGCCACGTATGATATTGTGCAGCTTGATGGGCAAACACCTTTGCCGCACCTTTTTTATGCATGAGCTTCAAGAGGGGTAAAATATAAAAATTGAGGCGCCTTCCCATATCTTTATCTCTTCATTTGCCGAGTGTGCATGTAATGTGGGCGTCTAGATTGTCATGTATCATGTAGGCTGAATCAGTTGCCTCACAACTTGGAGGTCGGTGGTTGTAATCCGCAGCCCGACAAGCAGTTTTTATTTTCCATGTGCGTGCACACTGCTTTCAGAGTGATTGTTTCTTCGTATTTCAACAACGCAGATGCTGGCTTCACCTGACCTTGCAGGTCAGCCCATACAAGCCGTAATACAATACCAATACAAGAAAAGGAAAAGCATATATATGTAGTCTGAAGCCTGTTCTGTGAAGCCTACGGTATAAATTCGCCTGAAGCGAGCACTGCCCAGCCTTTGCTTAGCATTGGCATTGGCCTAGTGTTAGAATAGTTCAGGTACATTTATCTAGCATTTACCTCTAAATTGGCATTGAAATCTCTTTCCTATCCCCTGCTAGGTGGTGCTCGAGACCGAGATAACCAATAAGCCGGCACTTAGGTTGTACGAGAACCTGGGCTTCGTGCGCGACAAGAGGCTCTTCCGATACTACCTGAATGGGGTTGATGCCCTGAGGCTCAAGCTCTGGCTGCTATGATGTGCGTGTGGCGTGGTGACAGCGACGAAAGTGTCAAGGCAAGGGAAAAAAAGAAGACGAAGAGGGTGAAGAAGACTGCTCTGAAAGCCGCTTTGTGCAGAACTGACTGCTTCTTCATCGCCTATTTACTGCTGTTGAGGCGGCTGTTCTCTTCCTTCGTGTTGTTTTTGTTTCATTTTCCCGCTCCCTCTTTAGCTTCACGCTCATGAGTGAGTCAGCTGCAGAATGCTTCCATTTAGCAGGTTTTTTTTTTTGTCACTGCCTGAAGAATCCACAGAGCCTGCCAATTACAGAATCGTGTGTCATCGTAAAGGAGGACATTTTTGTTTACATGGAGTTTAGCAAGAATCCAGTGCTGAAAAAAAATTAGTTTTTTTTTTTATATAGAAATCCTGTTCACAAGGAAAAGTATTGAGAGCAGCTTGGGTATCTCGAGGGTCACTTGTTGCTTTCATACTGCCCAATGCAGAAAATGTGCTTTAAAGTTGAAAAAGATTGCCACCACAACATATTTATTGTACATTTTCATAAATTTGCATTTTTCTGACCAAGGATCAGGGAACAGGTGCATTCATAGAGGCTACAAACATTTCCATGGCCTCAGTAATTTTTCTTTCTTTTATTTGTATTTTTCATTAGCAGTTCTGAGTGCTTCGTGATGTCTGCATCAAAAAGCACAGGATTTCATTGGGTGCACTGGGAGTTGGCTTGAATATACAGTACATGAATGAAATGAGAACAGTGCTGTTGCGACAGCGGAATCGCAAGGCTAAATGCAACATTCGTTGAGGCACTTGTGAAGAGATAGTTATATGCTAAGTGGTCAGCTTAATTTCTTGAAGCAGTTTCAAATGAATCATCGGTGTTAATTTTGTTGATGATGTTGCAATTTCAATTGAGAGCCATTCTTATGGCATGATGGAGGCTAGGGCGACCTTACACATTGAAACATTGTGGTGAAGGTGAATGAGGATTCTTGTCATTCTATACTTCATTTGCCCGAGACATGATTGACTTCTGACTCTTTTTCATGCTGGACTGGAGGGTCTGTGTAGGTAATAGGAAAATGTATTGTGTGGTCAGTTAGCTTTTCTCTGAAAGATTTAAAATAGGTATTTTTGAAGGCTGTTATAGAAACGTGTTGCTTTAAGATGGCCAGCGGTTGCTAAAAGGAGCTTTCTTATTTTTTACTTTAGCTTAAAAAGACCTTACCTGCTCTTTCAACGCGCATCCTATTTGGCATGTTTTGCACACTTGTGATCGCCAAGGTCACTGACGACTACACAGGACAGTTTCTTACGTCTTGCTCTTTGTTTGATGCCTGCACTGCAGCAGAATATTGTGTAAAAAAGAAGCAAGCTGCCGCACTTGCCAAGAAAGCGTTTTCTGGTCCTAACAATTGCCCCTGAGTGATCCTTCTTGCTGGTGCGGAATAGAAGTTATAAGCCTGTTTCCTGAAGTTTAATAAAAATTTAAGTATGTAAATAATGTCTCTCTCTGTTGTGCTTGCCTCTTGGCATGGCTACCTGCTTGACAATGCAGTGCAGCTTTTGGCATCCCCAAAAAAGTTAAGTGCTTTTGTTAACTTGAGTGTCGGAAGTGGTGCTATGCTCCAATACAGGTCAAGAAAAAAAGGGGTGTCTGGCTGTCAGAGGACCCTCCTCCAGCCAATGGTGCCGCTCTCGTCAACCCGAGGAACCAACACCCAAGGAATGCTCGGAAGTACCTACGCACTACAGGAAGCAACGGAATCAGTATCCCCCAGCTCACAGAAATCTCACCCAAGAACAAGCAGTGACATGGAGAAGACTCCAGGCAGGCACCTTTCCACACGGCACGCTACTCCATGCAATGTATCCTGGCGACTTGAGCAGGAACTGCAATTACTGCTAGAAGCTGCCCTGTACCACATGGTATGGGGGATGCCGAAAAAACCCAGCTGTCACACCAGAGCAGTAGTGAAGGTTGCTAAACGCACGACCAGGCGCCTGAGATGCACTGCACACATGAGGAACTTATGAGCACTTTCAACTAGTCAATCAAGCAGTATGTTGAAGTCATGGGATGCAGTTCAGTGATGATAGAAAGATATATAAACTTTATTATGTGACAAGGCGTGCTTTTTCTTCGCCCAGAGGTGGGTGGCTTCCTCATTCCAGGTAGCCAAGGCATGCAGCTGCCGCGCGAGCCCCGTCCACCAGCAGGAGCTGGTGGACGGGGCTTATTGCGCACCTTCCTGAATAAACATACGGTCTCTCAAAATCTTGCCCAAAATGCCCAAAAAGGTGAGACTATAGCGCCCTCACCCGCGAGAAACAATGTTGGCGCAGGCAGCGTCTTCTAGCGAACTTCTTGATTGAAAAATACCGACTACTCAAAAAAAAATCACGCACTCTTTCTTGTAAAATCGGCACGGGACCACACTGAGCGCGACAATCCAAATGCCAACTTCGTGAGCAGTGGGAAAAGCGCCGTGGCCGCTGCCTGAAAGCAACGACTCGGAACTGCATTCCACTTCAACCCCGACGGATAGTCTTGGGTTTTTTGTGAAAGTTTGACTCGATCAGAAGTCGCACAAAATGCGTTTTCCCGCATCGTAGAGCATTCCTCTACTTATTGCGCGCCTTCCTGAATAAAAATACGGTCTCTCAAAATCTTGCCCAAAATGCCAAAAAAGGTACGACTATAGTATA